>LR999456.1:9720557-9747862 GCA_905216605.1 Arabidopsis arenosa
TAAAAATTAATAATAACAACCGATTAGCTTTTAGTATTCGGCGCTATTGTTTGCAAAAGAAGCTCTGGGTATCCCATTCATTATGCTAAGCATACCAAGTACCATCAAGGCATCAACCAAACCAAATCTAACTTAAACGAAAGAAATTTTGGTTAATAATTTTATAAGAAAACTAAACGAACGGAGCAAACCAATAGACTAATAGTCATGATCCAACATAGAGAAGGGAAAAACTATGAATTACAATCAAGGAAAAGTGACAGAAGTCAAGCAAAAGTTTTTGGGCACCGAATATTATTATTTTTGGATGGAAACCTGATCAAGCTTTGACCATCGGCCCATAAAACATCGTTAAGGGTTTTCAGACTGAGAAGCAAGAGAGGAAGAATCTCTTGATAAGAAAATCTATGAACCCAAACGGAGAAACTTTAGCAGCAGCGGCGTATTTGATCCTGTCCTTGTCCAGTTCCACATTCTTGACCCGTTCCTTGAGGAGTTGTGGGACCGGAGAACCATCGGGAACTGCTTTCTTCCTCTCCAAGGAAACATCCTCGAGCTTTGACTTCAACGAGTCTAGCTTGAAGCCTACTTTCGTCAGCTCAGTCAACTGGTTTTGAGCATTTCTTAGTTCAATCACAGATACGCTCTGTGGAGACTTGCTCAGTGTCTCGATGAGGCAGTAGAAGAGAGTGAAGTATACAGCTTCCAGCTCTCCGTTCTTTGGCTCGAAATCTTTTAAATAGGTTGGGTGATGTGTGCAAATCTTGGCCTTAGAAGCAGCCTGGCAAAAAAGAAATAGCTAGTTGTTAATAATGGGATACAAAGGAAAAAAAAAAGGAAACAGGTGGCTCCTAAACTTAACTTACTTGAGAAGCAAAGACGTGGACACCATGGGAATATAATAAATCATACTCAGTTGATTTTCCTTGATGAACAACTTGAGTTATTTCAAAGTAGACTCGAATGGTTAGTTTGTCGTTCTCGAGAAACCCTTTTTCTTGAAACTTGGAAAGAGGCAACGTCCTATACGACCTCCTAAAGAAATTCCAGGATGGGACCTCAGCACAGAACAGCATGTCTCTGCAGCTGTTGTCTGTAAAATATATATGTACCAACTTTAGTTTTCTTCATTATCAATCAATTCAGATAATAAAGATGATCCCTATATATTACCACCAGGTGGTGATCTGTAGAGCACTTTGCCGGATTGATTAAAAAAACCGATTGAAAGGCTAAGTCTCCTTTTCCATCCAAGTCTCAATGATCTATGATTATATGCGCCCAGAGACAGGGACAAGTGATCAAAACCATGGCATCCCTTGGGATATATTGTAAGAAACCTAATTAAGGCAAAAAAAAAAAAACCACATCAGATTCATAAACCCTTATTCAATCTTTTTTAGACAATTTGAGTAAGAAACGAGGGTAACGATTTTAACCATTCACAGCCGCCGATTAAGAAGGGCTTCGACGTTATCACATCCTTCTTGTCCGAAAAGTTGTCTATCTCCAAACTGACGAAGTCCTTCGTCAATGCCGCCCCCATCTGCCTTTGGGGTTTTATTTTAGAGTTTGAATCCTTCCTCGCTCCTGTTATTATATGTAAGTTTAAACAAAACTTTATAGCTAGGTCAAACCAAATCTTACAATCATAATATATAGAATATTATATTTACTATAGGTATTATTACATTTGTAAATTAGTTAACTTATGATATTGTGTGATTATGTGATGTTGTATTTAACATTTTAATAAAGAAAATATATAAGATGTACTATTAATTGTTTGCTTTATGTATCTATTATTTTATTTTCATAGTAATTTATATCTATAGATACCACCACCCATCCAAAAAAGTTGTATTACTTGTCCCAATCGTAAATCTATAAACTACAAATGACATGAAAATGAAAGATAAAAACACACATCGCAAATGAGGCCTTAATTATGTATCTCAAATCTGAATCCATCTTTTTAAGTCTAAGCACATCAATTACATAAAGTTCGACCTGAAGTGTTATCATGATGAGTATTCTCAAGAATAGATCGAAGTGCACAATACCAGAAGCTCCAAATACAAATGAGCGTAACACAAAGTCTAACAAAAGAGGAAGTTTAACCATATTGGCCAAGGTTTATGTGCTATTTAAGACTTCACCTCCATCTGTTCAAGAAAAAGATGCTCTTAGCTTTCTTTGATCTCACGAGGAATTCTCTTTGCATTTAGCTGGTGATGAAAATTGAAATGCATCAGCAATATTAATTGGTGCCACCTTTTCATTGGTCTTCGAATTAATAGCCCCACTTAAAAAAAATCAAGAACCAGCAATTATCCACATCTCGCCAACAGTTGTATAATTACTTCTATAGGCATTGGTTAAAGTGCGAACATAATGTTCTCCTTCCATGTCTCTATATCAAACTCATGATCCAGTTCTTCCAGATGCCATCTTGGCAAACAAAAAAGCAATAATGAATCAGAAAAAAAAAACAAATTTAATAATCGCTGCTTTAGTTTATAGTTCTTAACCTTCCTTAGTGTATTTTCTTCTTCCTCAGCCTCATATGAAATGTATAACCCTCCCCTGTAATTATAAGTAATGAAAAAGTGTAGAGACAGATAATGATAGAATATCCAAGAGCAAAGACATCTTGAAAATCATTATGTGAAATTGTTGAGATTTGAGTTCTTGTGAACCCCTCCACATGCGCCTTTCAGAATCCTGATCTTTTCTCTTCATAACATTGTGCACCCTCACAGGTAGAGCTCAAAAGCATTGCAATTACAAATAACCATTTTATAACTAATTACAAACTAAAGCTTCTCCTTTTCTATGAAGCGCAACATTGACATCTGTAAAAATTAACGAGAATTAAATATATTCTAGTTACTAGGAGAAGAGCAAAACAAGACTCCAAATGGGTTTTAAACTGACCGTTATCCTTCTCCTTTGATTTACTACCAAATTTTTTCAAAGCCAAAGAGAAGGGGTTTTGACTTGCAAGATCAGTCTGCAAAAAGCATGTAAAATAATCAAATAAAATGGTACTACTGTCATTAACTAATCAACGATAGTGTTAGCTCACTTTTGAGAGCGTTGGGCTAAAACCAGCATCCAAATCTGAAACCAAGAGTGTACATGAAACATGCTCTCATTAAACAATTTAAAACAGATACATATACAATTGACTATGTGCGAGGGCATCATACCGACAGCATTTCTGCAAAGTAGTTGCTCTGTCTCCCTTTTCCATAAACGGAATTGATGCCTACACACAGTTATTGGAAACACAATTACCCACAGTCATAAACATTTTAAATCCTGGACACACTTAAAACCTTGTCTGGCAACAGGAACTGTGAGTACTCCAGGAAGACCAGCAAATTGTGACCAAAGAAGACTAACCCAAGGGACTTCTGGGAGTAGACGACCAAGTCTTCTTACAGAAAGACGACTAAAAGTTTCAAAGCTTTCAGAAGCTTTGTATCCTTCCTTTCCTAAGCTTTCCAAAATAATATCAATGCTCTCTTTATAAATGCTCTCAGTTTCCTGTCACATAAATAGAAAAGAACTTAAAGTGTTCAGTTCAAGAAGGTAACCAAAGGTCAAGTTCGCTTCTTTGGAATGGATAGTCATACCCGTACGATTGGAAAATAAGCAAACTTGAGGCGAGCGTTTGCCTCCTGGGATGTCAATGACCCTGGATGAGAAAAAATATATAGTCAGACTCCAAACAATGAGATCAATATTTGGATTCATCGTTCGGCAGAAAACGTATATTGAGCCCTAGTTTTAGTATCTCCATGTAAGTTACATTTGCTTTCACTGTTGCTACACAAAAAAATGACATATGTTCTTTGGGAATATGAAAAAATATTACTTATCTGTTTCTATCCACACACACACACACGACTGCAGTTTTGTTACAAGGGACATAAACTTTTTCCATGTCAATCTGAATATATGTTCATTTGAAGATATCTAATAATATTTTCAGATAGATAGTTCTGGCTGTTTACTACCAAATGCTGGAGCGAAAGCAGCCAGACGCTTAACTGAGAGGAAGCATCTTGAACTGTTGAAGGGTTGATACCTTTTTTCATTTCACTATGGACGAATCGAATCTGAAACCAAAATTCTCGACCCTTGGAGTTTAGGTTGATAGTGGCAACCTCTCCACCTGTTAACTCAGCTAAATCCTCTCCATTGACCTGGACAATGTATATGAAAAAACAACCAAGGAAATTAGAAAAGATTGAAACTAAGAGCACTAAAAATAATTTTAATTAGAATGATAATAACAAACCTGAAACTCTACAGGCCTTTCGGTCCTCCCAGTTTTAGAGATTTCATCACACTACAGGTTGACAAAAGAAAAATGAAACCTCCCGACAAAGAAACACCATAATAAAGAGATCACCACATATTGTTATTAGCAAACGAAATCCTGGATGTAAGGAAAATATATGTTCTTGAGTCTGCACTGAAGTTGATATATTTCTGGAATCTTACATTCCGATTCAAATATCTCAACCTGGAAATAAAACAGAATAGCAGTTTCAAATAAGCAGATGCATATTATAACTCGCTGTTTCATGAAAATAGAGGACCATATATTAAGGGCACGCAGGAGAAAGTGGAGATATGGTTATAGGACTCTAGAACAGCACCAAAAACTTTAATTTATGCACAATCTTATCATTAGAGCATAATGATTCAATAAAAAAGTATCACTGAGAGTGATGAATAAACAAACATGGAGATTATTTTGTTAAAAGTGATAAACCCAAGAAATCCAACTGGCCCAGAATTTAGGAGATCATTTGTCCCCAAGAAAGTAGCAACATAAAATATGGTTTGTACCTTTGTGAAGCTTCCATGAGGTGATAACTTGATTTCCTCCTCCAGAGATGCATGTCTAGTTATGTAGAATGACGCATGATAACTTATAAACTGCAAGCAAAAAATGTTCTAAGATTCTTGAGGCAGAGTTAACTACCATAAGGTATGGTGGTTCGCTTCCAATAGCTTTGGATTTGTGATACCTATGTAATGAAGCCCCTATTTTCCCCCTGCAGTGTTAAGAAAATGAAGACTGCTTAAAGATCAAATTCGTAGTATCAACTTGACTAAAGAAAATTTGATTGAAGTATGAAGTCATTTATGTTATATAGCTTTCACAGTAAAATTAATATTTTATACCAATCCATTCCATGTTTTAAGAACCTCACCATTTATCGATAGAATTTGCTTTGCTACTGTCCATTCCAGTACCAGGAATCGAAGATGGAAATCCGATCTTCGAGAACATCGACACTGCAAAAGCAATTACATGAAATCAAAGATAAAAAATTATTTAAGTATATGACCTTTTTGGACAAGAACAAACCTAATCAGTCTTCGATCTCCCCGTGAACAAGACCACACAGCTTGCAAGGAATTATCCTGTGATATAAGCAAAATGAAAATTGAAGTTCATAAACGAGAGAACTACAAACTAACAAAATTAATTAACAGAACAAGAAAGGATGGTCCAGACAACATGGAGTTTAATTTTACAAAGAAACCAAGCAAAGATCGCAACAATGAAATAACAAAACCAGTAAACTACTTTTATAGTTTTATTCAATTCACCTAACCACTGCACCATAAAGAGAATTTGATTAACGAGAGAATCGCAAATCCAATTCCAAGTGTAAAAGCAAAACTGTCCAACTGGTTCTGCTCAACTACATTTCAGCGTGTTAGCTCTCAACCAACTGACAAATCAATTGTTGCTAAGTTGTTAACACAGCTACAGACTACTACAGAGTACAGACCCCATAGGCTCATGCACCAGACTAATACAATACCGGCGGCCTGAATTTGAGCTTGTCCTCAAGCTGAGAATGAGGTTACTTCTTGTGAATCTCCCTCCATAACTGCTAACCAACCTCCGCTTTATCAGAGTCTCTATGTTCGTCATTGGAGCAGCCATGGTATACAAGTTTATACGTGTAACTAAGACCACTGCAAATTAGTAGTCAGTAACCCCAAACTAAGTACCTAAAACCTACCACCAATGCCAACGGAATAAGCCTTCACCTCCGGCTCATTTTCTGCAAGAAGTACTGCTTATGGACTCAACTTTCTGTTTGCCTATTTAACTTAGAAATACAACTTAACAACTCCAAATGCCATATCCTTCTTCTTCTTTCATTATACTCATCCTAAAGACTAAGGACCACAACATTAACTCAAGCGAGCAACAGCCTGATGTCTACTACAACAAATCCATTCTGTCCAAAGGGTTCATACAGGACCGCTTATACTTATATAAAGTTCTGTCTTTTCTGTCTCCTCTTCTTCACTGTATTGTCATTGAGAGATTTCATCGAGCACCTGGAGGGTGTCTTTCCATCTTGACACATGTCTTCAACTTTTCCACCTCCTAACCACTATTTCACACACAAATTTCACAGCTGTTCCGTTCTTGTGCTAAGTTTCGAAATCTTCTTCTGAAACTCCGAATCAGTACGCACCAACTCCTCCGAGAGATCCTTGCAAAAGTCACCATTGATGGAGAAAGACGAACCGGTTAACGAGTAAAATCTCTTCTCTCGAACCAATTGCCAAACCAAATCTTATTAAACCGAAAGCTGACTCAGCTAACTAACTTACCAGATTGTTGCTGAGCTGTCAAAACAGCTACAATCTACTACAAAACCTCTTAATGTAATTTTTTTAAAAGAACTTTGTATTAAGTCCACAATAACCAACACAAAACACACAAAATTTTATGTTTTAACTTTACAGGTAATTTTTCGAGAGAAACTTACAATGAGATCCGCAATAGCTGTCTCAAAGCTATAAGTTTGAGGTAGTTCCTTAAGCAAATCAGTATCAGGTGTTAAATCCCATATGTTCTGCAAATACCAAGAACAAGACCATCATCAAACCAACTTAAGGAGACAATTATACATAGCAAAAACTATATAATAAAACCAACCTCATACATAAGAGAAGCCTCTCCAGACCCATCATGATTCAGAGATTAATCAAAGAACATCAAAAAAAAAAAATTATACTATTGGCTAAATTGATAGATAAGAAACATAACAAGTAGCAAAATGAAAAGGTTAAATACAACAACTCACATCAAGACGTATTATATTGCAGAAATCAGGCTTAAACTTATCAAACCGAACGATTTGTTTAATCTTTTCACCGTTAAACTCGAGATAAGATTTAGCAGCCAAATTCCAATCAACCCGCTTCCTCATCTTACCGGACAAGATACAATTTTTACGGGTTTTCTCATATTCCTCTTTCACCAAGTTAACAAAATTCTTCATTGAGATTTTATTAGATTCAGGGTTGGTAAGTGTGAGTGTCACATTTGTGCTGTTTGGTAAAAGAATCGAGCCTGTAAAACTTATCTTCATCATCATCTAGACTCAATACTCTCTGAGCCGATCTCTTTTTACTCATCTGAAATTCAAAAGACATGATTCATAAGAGAAACTAACAAAAAAAAAACTCATGGATACGAGTTCTATCATTTCATTTTAAGTTTTTTTAGTGATTGTGCGTTAACAATTGTTTGGTGACTTAGAAGGCAAGTAACTAAAAGCTACATCTACTAAATACAAGTGCCTATAATCACCACACTTAGAAAGAAAAAAACAAAGTCGAATATCTGTGAGAAAGAAATAAACAGAATCCATGTAGATTAACTTGCATGTTATATATTCAATAAAAGAAGCCAAAATGGGAACACTAAAGTTGCCAAATAACAAGTTTTACTTTACTCGTAAGAGAGTAGGTAGCGGTGAAGAAGAAGAAGCCAATATATCACTTAATAGCATAATCGATCTACACATTCACATACATTACCATGCATGGATTTGTAAGAGAAGAAGATTTTCAACAACAAAAGACCACATGAATATAATCATAAACTTTATTACAACCTTCAGATGAACAATTCTTAGGTTTTGGCAGTGAAATTAACTTCCCGTACCTTAGATTTTGCAGACTGGTTTCTTTTTGAGTAAACAACCAAACGCTAAGAAGAAGAAAAATAAGAGAGAACAGAGAAGAAGAAGAGAAGTGAGAGTGTTGGGAAAATAGGAAGAGGAAGAGTCAAGGAGTGAGGTGAGTAATGAAGAGTCGAAAATTATAAAATGGGAATAAAATGAGTTTAATTGGTTATTTTTGGGGCTCCATTACCCAAGACGAGCAAAAATAGATGTGAAATGTTCAAGAAAACTTAATGAACGAGAAAGTTTGAGTGTGTATCTTCTGGATGAGTACCAAAGGAACCTATACACCATGAAACGTATGAGTATTTGAGGAGTTGAAAACAGATCAATGTCATGAAAGTTTTACTATTTTCAATGTCATAATTTCCTTTCAATATGGCAAGAACGAATTGAGACCATCAATAATGCTCTGCCAGTGAATAGCAGGGGAATCTTTTCCAAGAGACCTACCAGACCTTTGCACCCCTCCTTTTGAAATTCTCGGTGCCTGAAGTTCAAGTTTTGGGCAGAACAAAACACACATTTATCATCAAAGTGCAAAGCAGCAAGCGAGTGGTCACAGCATTGGGATACAACGTAAAGACAGGAAAACAAATATATAGCTGCGAATAGAGAAGTCAATGAAACCTGAATGCACATAGATATTAAAGCTGAGAGCTCTTGCTTCAAGTTATCCCTAATCATCCCAAATATTTTCTCCACATATGCTGCAAGCTGTTGCTTAAAAAGCAGAGCCGGGTATTTTGCCTCCACTGGGCGGATCACCGCAAGAGCAGCAGCTTCAGCCGCAGCAGCAAGGTTTGGTGACGAGCGGAAGCTCTGGTTAAACAATAAGGGAAAGGATAGTTAAGATTCAAAGTAAAAGATCCATCAAAAAGCCCTACTAGCACAGAAGTTAAAATACCAAGGCCATTCTTCCAAACAAGGAAGTTGTGATGGGTGGCTTCTTGCTTGCCGTTGCTTCAAGCCTGCAAAAGAAACATCAGCTAACTGTTTGAACCAGACAAGTATATATTACTGCCACTGCTAATTGATAGAGTTATGCAAGCAGTACCTCTGCATTGAAGTCTTCAACTTCGCTACTTTAGATTCTGCAGCCAACGCTTGCTTTAGTCTATGCTGACTAATCCTGGCTGGTTTATATGTTTGTGTTTTGTTAGTATAAGCTTAACTAAGGACTAAGAGTAGAGTTGTTTTGCCCGTAAAACAAGACTCTAATCTAGAGGTGAGTTCTGTTGTAAGATTGAAGAAGAATCAATGAAAAATGCACAAGTTTTAGAAGGAAAACGTTTTATGCAAAAGAGAATGAAGCATATTAACTCTGGCATATGCATTTTCAGGAACAACGAGTTGTCCTCCTGCTTGCAAGCTTTCTCTAAGAGACGACCCGAAACTTGATGCCTTTATAGCAACAGTATTCAAAGATATTGATAAATTTGAGGATCAGAGGAGGTGAAGTCTCAACATATTTTCCTTTTACAACTCCACATTTTCAGAGAAAAGTTACTTATTATGAGAGATTCCTGATTTTGTTGTGCCTTTCGTTTTTGGTTCGGGAATTGGCTTTCCATGGAGACAACAAGGCCCATGATAATAAGGTCAGAAACCCCCAAAGTATGTAACACACTAACTTAAGTAGAACTAATGCTTCTATGGTGACAGTGATTTGTACATCATTGTAATTCGGTTGGTTGCCTATGGTGGATTTCTTAATCAGAGTTGTTAATTGGTTTAGCAGATACTCTTATTCTTCACACTGGATATGTGATTTGTTAAAAATGTTGCACATGAAACGAAATAGATAAAGAAAAGAAAGAGAGTAACTTATTTACTGAAAATCTGCAAAAACCAACGACAAGCAAAACTCAATCCTGAAACTTAACTGGGACAAGGCTTAGGTATCAAAGTATAGCCTATAGAAAAAAAGAAGCAAGTTTCATTCAAAACACATGAGAATGAATACTCGAAACAAAGATCAGTGACAGAAGCAGGACTCCAGAACCTTAGAGATGGTCAAAACCGCAACAAGAAATACAAAGCCGCCCGCAGCCCACATGGACGCCTCAAACCCCACGTAAGCCAGAGACTCCACCGTGGCAACCAATCCTAGAACCAACCCCACTGCTTGGAACCCTCTCACAACCTTCTTAGTTCGGAACAACATGGATCCCATATAAAAACCAATGTAGAGAAGCATAGTCGGAAGAAAGAAATCGGGGAGCTTTGACTGAAGCTCGTCAGTTAAGTAGCTGTAGGCGGAAAGAATAGCGGGTTTGTCTTTTGGATCACTTTCGCCCTGAACCAGATAACTAGCCGGGACAAATAGGAACACTGTACCTAGAAGCCACTGAACAAAATGATTGCCCTTTTCTACAAAACGATTCCAGACATCTTTATCCTCTGCATTTGTTTCCTCTTGGCCTGCCTCCTCTTGGCCACCGTTAGCATTAGCTGGAGGAGTTCCCCACCAATTGAAGTTTCTGTCCGAAACCAGAACACAAAGAATCAATAAGACAAAACAATCAACCAAGGGAACAACAAGTCCAGAGGGGTTGAAATTTCTGTCGAATCCCAAACACAAGATCAACAAGAGGAAAACAAAAAGCACTGTTATGATCGAGATACTAAATAATGGGCTCAAGTGGGCCTTGCTCGTTTATGGGCTTATATATAGTTTAAGGCTAAGCTAAGGTTTTCGACTTCATCTTCCTATTCCAGAACATTCTTCTTCTCTATCTTACTGTCCCTATCTCACTTCGTCAATACCTTCTCTATCTTACTGTCCCTATCAAATACCAACGAAAACAGGGGAAAATAGGGTCTCTGCAATCACCTTGAGAAGAAATTCGGATTCTGGCCGGCGAGGTTGACGTTGGATCCGGAAGTACCGGCTCCGGAAGTACCGGCTCCGGAAGTACCGGCTCCGGAAGTACCGGCTCCGGCTAGACGATCATTCACCCGTCCATTCTCGGCGTCGACGATTTCTTGGTTGTCGCCATGGGGAAAAGCTCTGCGAAACCGGAAACCACAAGATGTAAAATAGAGAAAACAAAAGCAATCGGAGAAACGAAGTCACCGGAAAACTTACGTGTGGACTTCGCCGGCGTCCGTGGGCGGAGCACTGAAGCAGTTGCAGAGTGTGTCGGAACAAAAACACAAGATCAACAAGACAAAAAAAAAAAAAAAAGAGGAGAAAACCAACGAAAACAAGTCATCGAGACAAACCTGCCGCCACCGACGATTTCTTCGTCGTCGTCATCGGAAGAAGCTCTGCGAAACCGGAAACCACAAGATGTAAAATAGAGAAAACAAAAGCAATCTGAGAAACGAAGTCACCGGAAAACTTACGTGGGCGGAGCACTGAAGCAGTTGCAGAATCTGTCGGAACAAAAACACAAGATCAACAAGACAAAAAAAAAAAAAAAAAGAGGAGAAAACATACGAAAACAAGTCATCGAGACAAACCTTGAGAAGAGGTTCCAGTTCTGGCCGCCGCCAATGTCGTCTTCGTGGTTGAGAAGCCCAGTCTCGAGGTCGTTGTCTGCCGGAGGTTGGAAACAAACAATCAAGGCGAAGATAGCACCAAGAGATCCAAAGAAGCCGCCGTTTCCTCCGGCGTTGTTCACGACGCCTTCTCTAGCTACGCGCTCTGCATCAGTCTCGGTGGGTGGTGGATCCGTAGGAGCAAGTCCGGTGGTCGAGTCAGTCGACGACATTTTTGTTCTTTTGTTTGTTCTCTCTCTTTCTCGGCTAATGTGTAAGAGAGAGAGTGTTGCTACCGTTCATTAAATAAGCGTGGAGTGTGTGTGTGTGTGCTTGGCGTATCATAGTAGCGCACTTTAGTGCCTAGGGTTTAGGTTACGCTGGATCAAACCATGGGAAAAAAAAAGCGTACAACTTTTCACGAATGTTATTATAAAGCTTTATGAAATGTAATTTTGTTTACTGAAAACACAGTAACGATTTAAACATATCAACAAACATAATTTGCCAACTTTTCAGTCTATCATCATCATTAAGGAGTAGTTTGTTTTCTTTCTTTTTTTGCTTGTTTGTCAATATGTATGTGTTAGTGTCTCGTCGCTTCATTAATGCCCTGGTCGATGATTCAAACGTAAAAGTTGCTTTTATGTTTAAAATTACGTCACCTAGCTAGTGCTTACACAGATTTTTTCAATAGTTTTTCTTCATTATAACCATATAAGGAGAAATCATATATAAAAAATCGATATATGTATGTGTGTGTCTTGTTGCTTCATTAATTGCTCTATCTTTTTCTTTTTCTTTTCCTTTTCTGGGAGTGTGCGCAGCGCAGAGTATGCCTAGCGCAGAGAGGGAGATAACTGAAGAAATGGTTCATTATACAGTACTATATAACAGATTTATTTGAATGAACACACACACATGACACATGTAAATGTGTATTTTCGGAAAGAAAAATACTAACTTGCTATGTAACAACAAATCACACTACTATGTGAGGGAATGAATACTTTTATATATAAAAGAATAGTTTGTTTACAAAAACCGTGGCTAATTTGTATATGTGACAGATTAAACATTTGAGTTCACAACGCAATGCAACAAATTCTTAATACAACTTAAAATAGGTTCATTTGCTATATCATCCCTTTTTCCTTCTTCTTCTTTTCCTTTTTATAGTTCATTTTGGATATTTGCTTAAACAACCTACACAGCTGGGAACAAAATCTTTAGACAAACTAATTTGAACAACAACAACGTTTCTCCCTGAAATTTTGATGATTCACAAAATATAGTACTAATCACTAACTAGTACTTACTAAATGACGAATATACATCAATCAAGCAGTCAAATCAAGTTTATAACCAAAAAAAAAAAAATACATCATCAAGTCTGACCAAAATAGAAATGAAGCATCAAGGATCAAGCTATATTATCCCCTTAAGTTACAAATACTGTTATTACTAATTTGGTTTTTTTTTCTGTCTTTACACTCATTAATGCTGATCGATAATGGTTTAATAATTACAAACACACACACACAAAAAAAAAAAAAAAAAAAAGGGAGAATGGAAAAATCCCAAGGATCCCCTTACACCTTAAGACTAAGTACGGTCGTTTAGTAAAACAGGATAGAGCTAGTCGTGAGAACAATTGTGATTAGTGTTCAATTGTTAACTGGGAACCCTAATTGCATTATATATAGTTAGGGTTCAAACAAACCGCGTTAATTTTTATTGGGTTTCAGATAAATTATAGCATTATATAAATAAATAAAATACAGGAAGAAACGACAAAAAGAATATAGTTATCACATGTACAAGGTCCATTTTATTCTGTTTAATGTCTAGCATTTTTACGTGGGGTCTACTTGTCGATCTTCTCTCATACTATATGTTATACACCACCCGATTGGAAGATAGCATATTATATATATATATATACACATTAATATAATTACTTATTTGATTTTCGCGTGATCGATAATAATAAATGATTAATCGATGGGTCGGGAACGTTACTAATTAACGTAATTAGCGTAGTAACAAATCAATTATCAATAATTGCACACGTGTTGATTTATAGATTGTGGATGTGTGTTGTTGTAATAATTATCCGTTTTTAGACAGTGTGTAATACGTTCGTTCTATCATTGATCTAATCGATGCAGAATCAACCAAATCAGATAGAGATACGAAAAAGACCCATTTATTTATTGTGTGTTATGTACTCGACCTATTTTAGTATTTTACTATTTTCTTCTTTTCTCAAATATTAGTGGAGGAAAGGAAATAAATAAAAGTTTGTTTTGCCTTTCACCTCTCTCCTCTCACCAAACCGAGAACCCTACATCTCGATTCTGATTTGCCTCTCCGGCGCCGGAGAGGGCTCCGTTGCTTTCCCTTTCCGTTTCTCCTTTGTCCTCCCGTCTCTTTGGTCGGAGGTTTGCCGCGGCGGCTCGCCCACGCGCTCTGCGTCTTCTTGGAGGTGGTTGTTCGGAGTGAAGCCTTTGCGCGGTGGCAAGGAGAGTTCCGGCTTCCGGCTTTTCTTTAATTTATCTTCGTGCGGCGGTTCCTCTCTCCGTCATGGGTTGTGGCTTTGATGGGTCGCTTGAGTGTTTTGGGGATCTCCCCTTCTCGGGTTACCTTCAGGTTCTTGATTTGGATTTTCCGGTGGATCTTCAGATCTGCTCATCCTCTGGGTTCGTTTCCGGTGGTTACGTATTCAGTCGAGTGGCGGTTTACGAAGTTTCTAAGCTGTCTTCACATGCATCCATGATATTACACAGAAAGCTTTCTTGACGAATGGGAATCTGGTCCTCAACAAAACACAAACCATATATCTTCTTCTTGGTGGTCTCGACGAGACGGTGTTTGTGTCCGGTCGGCAGTGATTCGTCTGGGTTTGGTCGACTAGTGAGATGGCGTTGCTGGTCAAGCATCGAAGCCTTGAAGACACGTCACGTCCGGATCAAATCATTCATTCGTACGTTATTGAGTTTTTTTTTTTTTTTAAACATCTATATATTAACTATACGACTTCTGTCGCTTTTTTTTTAGATCCTGTATCTGATCGCTTTTTTAATTACTTAATAATATTCGTTAAATTGAATGTTTTGTGATTGTTCCTGTGTGCTTCACACTTCTATATTAATTAACTAGTAGTAGAAAAGTAGTATTTAATTTAGAATCGGTTGCTTAGAAAATCTATGTTATTGAAAAGAAGATAGTAATAATTAATTATGTGTAGCGTCACTTGTCTCAATTGATGCTGAAATACGTACAGAATTACTCCTTTTACGACTTTATCTCTAGAGATGTAGCTTGATTAGTCCGACGGGTTTGATCACCATTGACTGGTCTTTAACATCTCTCTGGGATCGCACAACAACACAATTTTAATTTCTGTTTATTTTCTTTATTTTGAGCGAGGAATCCAGCACATGCAAAGACAATTGATTATTATATTATAATTGGAACATTTAGCAATACCAGTTACGTTGTATTAATTGACGGTTTATGATTATGCTTAACATATCACTTTGAAATTCTGATGCAACACAATTGTTTTTATTTTACTGATGAAATGGTTTCTTCTCCATTTTACCATGGTTCTAAATTCTTTTTGTAATGGGCCGGGAGGTGTGTACGTAGTTCTTTATTTATTATAGAATAATAATACATTACAAAATTGTTTGCTGTGATTATGGAATGGGTTGTCTTTATCTAGTAGTGTTGTATGTGTCTTAAGCTATAATTTGAGTGACTCGTTTTGGTTTCCAGGTTTCTCAAACGAGTTCAATAACAACCAAATCTCTTTTCAAAGTTTATATTTACATATATATATGATCTGCCTTAATTTTGCGGTAACATCTCTGATCTAATTCCACTTCCAATTATCATTTGTTGAGAATTTTTGGAATGAATGGTTGTTATTGTCTATCAAACAAATTTATGTACTGTTACAGAGTTTGGTTGTGATGACTTTGTGCATGAATTCTTAATTCAAACAAAGTAAGGTGTGGTTGCAGATGAATAGAATGGACTCCCATGCAAGAACTTTACCATATGTGCATATTCCACTCTTACTATGTGTGGAATAAATTAGAGTAGACATGGACCAAATGACAAATAAAAGCTTGATCAAGTGACGATGGAAGTTACGTTACTGCCACTCCTTAACTATAAAACGCTAATTATTTACACTTATCATTCAGTTACAGTTAACGTACCTCATCAAGTTTGAAGTTTTTAGTTTGGAAATTAATGAGATATATGGATGCCATAAAGCATTGTTTTGATGAAGTTTTTGGGATGATTAGACTTGGTAGAATTCACCATTATATGGAAAACAAGTCTTCCTACAACGTAGATTTTTGACGGAAATTGTCGTCTAGTCTGGTGGACTGTGCTGCGTCTCGACAAATTTCTTTAATACTAGTGTTGATCAACATGCTTAATTTTTGTTGTTACGTCTTCGACAATCTATGATTTATTTTTGCTCCAAGTGAACGGTACAGATTTTTTCCTCATAATCTAATAAACAAAATATTTCCGCGCTTTCAAAAGAGGCCCTTAGTCCATGCCAAAGGCTTCTTCATCTTCAATGGTTCTGATTCTTTGTTTATATTTATTGAAAGTCCCGTAGTTGACGGGTGTAGCCACCGCTTCAACCTCATCGTAAGTTAGGCATTTCGTTCTTATCTCTGAATATCTATGCATCGATCGTTTGCTTCCAAATTGATATATGTAAGTCCAATCATAGTTTCGTTGATTACTTTAGATTTATGGGTTTCTCTGGGCAATCAATCATAGATTGAAACGTTTAGAAAATTCTAAATCATTTTTTCCCAGTCCCGAGAACATAGATGCGTTATTTAATATTCTAAAATTATAATATTTTCTATATTAAGATATATCTGAAAAGGAAAAAATATTTATATATATGTAAAGAATAAAAATATAAACTTTTGAAAAACATTATATGGATATAAAGAAAATATAAAATTTAATTATTAGAATATATAAAAAAAATTATATTATTATTAGTCTCACTACGTTAGTTTCAAGTTAGTATATATAAAAAAATTAATAATTTTAAAATAATATAGTTAATTGAAATTAGAGAGAGTACATGTAAACATGAAAATTAAACTCACGTAGATATGTTTACCTCTCTTTAATAAAAGAAAATTTTCAAAACAAAAAAAAAAGAAGCAAATAAGTTATTATTAGCATTAATAATTTTAGTTTGTAAAATATATTATTATACATCAAAGAAGAAAAATTCCAAAAATTTAAGAAAGTTAAAATTTAAACGAATAAGAAAAGATTAATAACATAAAGGAAAACTTCTTCTTAACAACCAAAGAAAATAAGAAAGTTTCTAAATTGTAAAGTACTGGTTTATGTATAAATAACCATCTTATGGATCATTGCTATTTGAGAGATCAAATATTTTATTCTTGAAAATTCAAACATGGCTTATTAAGTTACGATGGTACATATAGCTTCTATGCATGCAGAATTAATCCAAAAGATGGTAGATACAACTTCTATGCATGCAGAATTAATCCAAAAAACTTGTGTAGACATTGCCGTTTGGAGAATCTTTCAACCGGATTAGTTTGGTGTAGAAAGCGTGACCGGTTCTCTGCATGCCTATGTTGGTTAGCTTCAAGATACTGTTGGATGTGACTGTGGCAATCTCTTGGATGGATATATATGTTAGTCAGTGGATGATGGAAGCCATTGTAAGTGAGTGAATTCAAGGATTTGGGAAGAGGAATTATGGGATTGGGAAAGGAAGCTGAAGAACACGATAATGAGGAACTTGACGATCATGGCTCTGTTTTTTTTTTTTTTTTGGGAGTTGGTTTTTGATATTTGATTTATAAGAAGGGGAACACAACTGAATTTATGGTGGTGTAAGGAGAGTGTGGAAAAGTCGTCAGTCATCAATCATCAAGGTAAGAGTGTGGTTCAGCCCGATTTAGAATCCATCCATGGTCGATGGGAGACTCATAAAGCACTTCGGTGCTGGACCTTCTTTCACTTTGTCTCAGCCGGTGATAAAAATTAAATAAAAAATCAAATAAAAAAGAAGTATACAAGCAAGAGATACGTACATGTGTAAGCCTATTGGATTTTTTCAATTTCATTTAAATATCAATTAGTAATTTTATTTTCATCACTAAAATTTTAAGTCTTTTTTATATACTTGAGTAGGAATAAGTGAGTGAATTAATTGGTATAATAATAAAAAAAATCAATGGTAAAATTGTACGCATTTTCTAAGTTTCTGATAATAATACATTATCGAAACAAACAAAAACCTAATATTTATTCTCTCAATAGTGAAACAATATATTGAGTTTAACATGTTAAAACTGCAACAATGATTTCTTATGAGGTGAAAAAAGCATGTCGATGGTTGTAGTTAAAATTTTACAAATTTGTTTTCCAAATTGGGAGAGGTAGGAAAAGCTAAGTTCTTAAAGTTGTTCAAATAAAAGAAAGAACATTTTATCACTTTGTGCCACCTAAACCAAAGATTTTTTGTTAGAAATCATATTGGAAAGATTTTATTGTGTAAGATAAAGTAATAAAAACATAAAATAAAAAAGATGTGAAAAGCAGGTGGATGGTTGTATTTAAAAATCTTACAAATTTGTTCTCCAAGTTCGGAGAGCTGGGGAGAAAACTAAGTTCTTAAAGTTTTTCGAACATAAGAAATAACATCTTATCATCACTTTGTGTCTCCTATATTTTTGTTAGAAAACATATTAAAAATACAACTTTATTGTATAAGATAATGTATTACAAATAATGTAAAAAAGTCTTTTTGGCAAAAACCAAATAAAGAAAGATAATATTTTAGTAAATATCATTAGTGGTATATAATTTCATCAAAAAATATAAAATAAATGCAAACATAGAAGATATGTTACGTATACACATATTTTACTAATAGATAAGAGAAACAAAAGTATACCCAAATGTGTACATATTTTGGTAGTTTAATTTCCAATATTTTGTCAAAATATTTTTATAATTACTAATGGCAAAATAATTTATTATATAAAACAAGTCACAAAAATGACACATTGTATTTGTAACACCTTCATACTAAATTGTATCCTATAAATGTTTCCTTTCTTATGAAAACAAATTTTTAAACAACATAAATAAAAACATTTATGTTAAAAAGAGTCAAAAATAAATTATTATAATATTTTTACATTACTAATGTCGATGTGTGGCTACTTAAATGATTACTAAACCCAAAAATATTTAAAAAATCGATAAATACAAACCCCGCGTAGCGGGGGTTAATAACCTAGTCTTATATATTAAAGGAGAAGTCGAAATGCCTCACGTTCGCTCTCAGAATATGAGCAGACGTTTTTGCCCTCCTTTAATGAGATTGCCTAATTTAATTCTTTTAAATGTTCGCTCTCAGAATATGAGCAGAAATAATGTCATTGTTAGTCTCCCTACGTTAGTTTCGAGTTATATTAGAAAAATTCCCTAATTCTAAAATAATGTAGATTTAAATTATACAAAAATTTCCGTAATCTAGATTTAATTAAATATTTCATTTAAAATATTTAAAAGAACATTTATGTTTCAAAGAATGAAAAACAAAAACATTATTACTAAATGTCAATGTATTAAAACAATCAATATATATAAATCCGCGCTACGAAGTGGGTTAAAGACCTAGTCTTATTTAAAAAATTGAACAAATTACAAAGTAATGTTATTGATTCTGTTTTCAAAGATATCTATATTGCTAGTTGCTACCATCTTGAAATAATAGCAATGTAGAAAGTGAAGTTGAAATGATAATTTGGTAACGTATTATTTTATAGAGATGAAGAGCACCTCCAATGGAAGGTTTTAGAACAAAAAAAATTGGGTTTCTCTTGTTTAAGGAGAATAAAATTAAATCAAAAACGATAATTATCTAAAGAGTCCACTCTCTAATCGAGAGTTTTGGGAATCAGAGAGAGGCGATGACGTGGCATGTCGTGATTGGCTGATTATTTTTAACAAATTAAAGCAAATGTTTTTGTTTTTCTTTTTCTTCCGATTCTGGAGATTTGGCGAGAGCCGATGGCGATTCGATCATCGGTGGTGGTGTTGGGATTATTGGCCTTTGGTTACTTGTCACTGGAACTTAGCTTTGAAGATTGAAAAGGCTGAACAGTACGAAAAATCTCTTCAATCTTCTCAACAACATCAACAACAAGGTCTTGTGTTCTCTCTCTATGTATCTCTCAATCGCTCTGCTTCCGTTTCATTTCAGAAGAGATAGATTTATGCATTGAACGATTGATGGGTTAGTTGATGATCCATTGGACTGTGGAAGTTATCAGTGTGTCTCTAACTTTCTCATGATGCGTAAGAGATTTGTGAAAGTTCGAATCTGGGTTTTGGTTATTCGCTGTTTCTTTGCTCCGGATTTGTGAAAAAAAATTAAATATCTCCTCTTAGTTTTGAGAATTGGTACTCTTGCAAAAGAAAGTTTTAATCTTTTCCTCAACAATCCTGAAATCTTGCTTTTCGATTGGTAACAATGTGTAATTGCGGTTTCGTGGATGATTCTCTTGATCATTAATCAGAACTAGGTTATGCAAATAGGAGACGATGGTTGGCCAATTTAGAGTTTCTGAAAAAACTTTTTTTTCCTTCAAGTTGTTTCCAGTTAGTATGTTTCTTTAGATTCTTCTGATTTGGATATCAATTGGGTTTGTCATATATCCACTATTGTTACTTGTTTTTGATAGCTTGGGTTAGATAAGGCTGTTGATAAGTGTTGGATTGTCTATGATGCTTCAGAGATTGTTTGAATGAATCAGTTTTCGTTTTAGCTTTTGTGTTCTCAGTTTTCGTTTTAGCTTTGATTTTGATGCAATGGATTGGTTTCTAATGAGTTTTTGTACAATGGGTGTGTTTAGTTTTGCCGTTGTTGATTCTGTTTCTGTGGAGAAGACTAATCCATTCTCATATTTGGCATCTTATATTTTTTTTTCTACAGGAGCTGTGTTGAGACCAAGGAGCATAGAAAACAAAGCTGTTGTTGTTGCGGAAGTCGAGAAGAATGTTTGGCCAGCGATAGAAGCGGGGAAGGTAAAACCAGTGATTCACAAGTATTTACCATTGTCCCAAGCAGCAGAAGCTCATAGCCTTATGGAGAGTAGTAACCACATTGGTAAGATTCTCTTTGCGACCTAATCCTCTGAAAAGGGAGAAATGTTTAAATCTGGTCGATTGTGTTCATAGATGTACAAGACTTGGAGTTTGTTTTGTTGGCTTTTATGTATCTCTGATTTGGTGATGGACTCTGTAACTATGAAACATATATATATATATATAACGAGCTGTTTTATAAATCAAATAATGTGTAATCAAGAACGATAAGATTCCATACTAAGAATCCACAATTTGTGGAAATAAAACCAACATTGACTTCTGAAGTATAAATCAAGAAAGGAAATTTATCAAAAATGTCATCTTAATTGGTTTTGAAGTGAGGCAAAAACCAATAATTTTTGTTTATGACTTGGTGTATTATTTTAGTTTACTAGTTTTAATTTAGCTCATGATTTATGACAAAAAAATTATATTGTTAACAATTGTTTGGTGACTTAGAAGGCAAGTAATATCTACTAAATACAAGTGCCTATAATCACCGCACTTGAAAAAAAAAACAAAAAAGAAGTTGAATATTTGTGAGAAAGAAATAAACAGAATCTATGTAGATTGATTTGCATGTTATATATTCAATAAAACAAGCCAAGATGGGAACATTAAAGTTTTACTTTACTCGTAAGAGAGAAGGTAGCGGTGAAGAAGAAGAAGCCAATATATCACTTAATAGCATAATCGATCTACACATTCACATACATTACCATGCATGGATTTGTAAGAGAAGAAGATTTTCAACAACAAAAGACCACATGAATATAATCATAAACTTTATTACAACCTTCAGATGAACTATTCTTAGGTTTTGGCAGTGAAATTAACTTCCGATACCTTAGATTTTGCACAAGAAGAAGAAGAAGAAGTGAAAGTGTTGGGAAAATAGGAAGAGGAAGAGACGAAGAGTCAAGGAGTAAGGTAAGTAATGAAGAGTCGGAAATGTATATTTTGAAGAATAAAAAAGAAGAGTTTTTCTTGGTTATTTTTTGGGGCTTCATTAGCCAAGACAAACAAAAATATATGTGAATTGTTCAAGAAAACTTTTTTTTTTTTTTTTGTCAACAGCTATATTAAATTGGCTCAAATGAGCAAATGTCGTGGTAAGTTGTTTACATAGGTAATAAGTTGCGGCTGGGTACGAACATTACGTGCCAGTTTATCCGCTTTCACATTCGCATTTCGAGAAACTAAAGATAATGAGAATACGTCGAACTCTTCCTTGTCGCTCTGAATCGCCTCTAAATATGTTGCGAACGCTGGCCACTCTTGCGGGGAAGACACCATCTTCACCAGGTCTGAGCAGTCTGTAAAGAAAGCTACTTCTCTCTTGTCTTGGCCGATCATACATCTCATCGCCCAAATTAATGCTTCGACCTCTGTGTGAAGTGAGGTTAAGCTTCTTCGAAGATTAGCAGCTCCCATGTCTTGCGTTCCATCATTCGGGTTAGAACAAAACCAACCTAATCCGGAGAATCGATCACTCTCCTTCCAAGACCCATCTACATAACACTGAAACCCATTTCCAACCTGCCTTTGCTCGTCAATCATGGAATGTGAGTGTGTATTCCCCACTACCGAGTCTACAACGTCATCCGGTATTTCCACCTGAGCTAACTGCCAAGCTTGCTCTTCATTCTCTGCTAACCGCAAAATCTCTTCTGGACTTTGATCCACATTATTATAAATTTTATCATTTCGTGCTTTCCATAAATACCAAATTATCCATGGAAACGTAGCTTTATAAACATCCGATGATATTCGCCAAAATAAATAATCCATGTTTGCATATAGTGAACCTGAGGGAAAAACTGCGGGGGCCGTTGGAATCTGTGATAAAGCCCATGTTTGGCGTGCAGGCGGACATTCAAAAAGGACATGGTTAATTGTCTCTTCAGTATCCCCACATCTGTCACAACCTACATCGCAATTAACCCCACGTTTTCGGAGGTTTGATGTAACCGAAACACATCCATTTAAAGCCTGCCACATAAAATGCCTCAATTTAGGAGGACACTTTATCTTCCACGTAAATGCTTTTAGTGGTGTAATATCTGGTCCGAAACAACAGATAGAAGAATCCTTTGGATTATTAAGACGGGCTGTATGATACCCTGATTTAACCGTATATTTACCAGATTTTGTGAAATGCCATCCCATAACATCTGGGTTTGACAGCTTCCCCAGGGGTATAGCATTAATCAATTGAACATCTTCCGGATCCACAATAGCGTTTAAACTATCCATATTCCAGGAGTTTGTCCTTGTATCGATAAGGTTTTTAACTTGGAGTAAAGGTTCGGAAATTGAACCATTACTTTGTGCTGGTCTCGGGAATTGAGCTGGAATCCATGGGTCTTTCCATACTGAAATGGATTCACCAGAACCAACTCTTTTAATTAGTCCTTTATTAACCAGAGATCTAGCTGAAACAATACTTCTCCATCCATAGGATGGAGAATATGATTTAATTGGATCCATTGGATCCGACTTCCTGTAGTACCTTCCTTTAAAGACCTTCGCAAAGAGGGAGTTAGGAACCGTAATCAGCCGCCATAATTGCTTTGCTAGTAAAGCTGTATTATAGTCATCCACATTCCGGAATCCTATCCCTCCATCAGCTTTACTATGACACATTTTATCCCAAGCGAGCCAATGCATTCCTCCTGTTTGCCCATTTGTACTCCACCAAAACTTAGCTATTGCACTTGTTAGTTTCGATGTAATTGTTTTAGGAAGTCTAAAGCAGGACATGACATAAGTCGGTAACGCAGTAGCCACCGATTTAATCATTACCTCCTTCCCTCCCTTCGATAAAAATTTTGCCGTCCATCCATTTATCCTGCTTTGTAGTCTATCTCTTACAAACGAGAAAATTTTTGTTTTCGAGCCACCCAAACTTTCCGGTAATCCGAGGTAAGAACCCATGCCGCCTATTTTTGTAATACCTAATACTGTTTTCACCTCATTTTGTACATCATCTCCAATGGTATGACCAAACTGGAGAGAAGATTTGTCAAAATTAATTTGTTGACCCGACACCGACTCATACTGTCGAAGTATTCTTAAAATCTCCCCACATTGTTGGGCGTTTGCCTTACAGAAAAACAAACTATCATCTGCAAAAAGTAGATGTGAAATCGCCGGGCTCGGAGTTGCCACCTTAATACCAGTGATTGCCTTAGTTTCTTCTGCTTTCCTAATATTAGCAATCAAAACCTCTGTGCAAAGAATGAATAGATATGGGGATAGTGGATCACCTTGCCGTAATCTTTTAAACGAAAAATGAATTTTGTGTTTTTAGATAAAATAGTGACGATGTTATGTTATTATCATTAGGATCGGATAAAATTGAAACTTTTCTGTAATACATTTCACTTGATTTGATTTTTAAGCTGATATTCAATTTTACTTAAGTACCCATATCTTCTGCTATTCACAGAAGTACCTCTAGCTTTTAATATTTTCGGCAAAACACCAAACCTTTTTATATTTGCCAAAATATCCAGAACGTTTAGTAACTACCAAATTTTTAGCTATTTACAAAAGTACTTTTTAAAAATAGAACCTAAGAATAAGAAGAATCTGCCATAGCAGTAAAATGTTGGTATTTCTCATTTGCCTTCTTCAACTTTTTCACCACCTTACGCAACTTACAATTCTCCTCAGTCATCATCTGCTCAACCTTTCTCTTCTTGTCTCTTGTTATTTCCAGTTGCACCAATGTCTTCTCGTTTGCCTCTCCGTTACGGTTATTGGAAAATCAACTTCCGGTGTACTGACACAAGCCCAAAAAACAATCATCAACACTCACAAAAACCAAGACAGATTAAAAAAAATAACTGAAATGAGTTTCTAGGCTTCCAAGCTTTACAGTTCCAAACTTAATAACTGAAATGAGTTTTTAAGGATAAAGAGAAACTGCATGTACCAGCGACCGGATTATATGAAACCGTTTTCTCTGGCGATCACACCATCTAGAGACACAGCGTCTCCACCATTGATGTGAGGAAGAGCTGCTTCAAGATGCTCTCCGGTCTCATATACCTGCAACTCTCCAAAAACTCCATAGAGCAGCGTCTCTCTGAGCCCGTAACCCGAGCTTGATTGTATATTCAGCTCCTCTGAAGCTAAATCTATCATGTTCACGGCATAGCCTTTGAAGCCCGGTATAGGATCTCCATTCGGCAGGTAAGGGTTATCCATGGCTAATCTCTTCTGAGGATCATTCTTCACAAGTCCGTTCCTCCAAGGTCTGCATGTTTTGAACCAGAAAACATTTGGCTAAGCAATAGATTAACCAGAAATCCAAATATCAAAGGAAGAGTACAAAAATACCTAATTGCATCAAGACAAATAACAAGAAACCGATTGGTGATAGATCGTCCGAGGCTAGCTGCTTCAGATTGAAGCTTGCGATACTCATCGCTTTTGGGTCCAAAGTGTGATGATTTGCACACCAACGAAAGCATTGTGTCTTTCCCCAAATATTCAGACAAAACCCTGTCATACCAAATAACTTAGGAAATTGAAGATTTGGCCCAAGTGTAGAAACTGTGAGTATGATCAGAAAAACTGTGGCTATAAAATCAATGTCACCTGCTTAGTGACGTTGAGGCAACTGAACCGAGCAGCGCTACTAGGCCAAACATTCCTTTCTTTGACAGCAACAGTGACTGTGGAGGCGGAGCCTTTCTGTACAGACAACAGAACACTGATGCTGCAGTGTCATGATGCTTATCTTCGATTTGCTTCATCATTAATTCTTTGGTGGATAGGCATTCTGGAAATGATGCACCAAGAGGTTCCAGAGAAGCTGAGATGAAATTCACATGAACAGGTAAGAATTGCCAGTTTATGCTATGATCCGCCATTCTTTTGAATTAGAAAAATAAGACATATTCTAATAAACATTATGTGAAACTCTTCATTAAGTATGAAGCATCTCAGAACTAAAGATGTGGGCAGTGTTTTAGACACCAAATTTAGGGATAGTGTTTTAAAAACAGAAAGCAAATGAAAAAATAGAACCAATGCATCATAGTTATCAAACGTTGACAAATCAAGATAATAGTTACCTTGCAGTCTACTACACTCTTGCTCAGCATGTTCATGTTGATCCTGCAAACATTTTAGGCACTTATCTAATTCAACTCGGAGTTCTTCGTCACTATTGATTGTTTCTTTTAAACTCTGCAGTAAGAAAGGAACATTTTCACACATGCGGCTGAGATGAACTTGGAATACAAAAGCTAGATCATTCTAGATGTTTTTTTGCTTGCACTAAGGTATAAATGATAGAGAAATATCAATATTTGCCGCTTAAATGGTGATGGCCATACCTCAGTGTACTGTGCTATATCCATCAGGCCAGTTTGGCTACTGAGAGCCAATGATGATGACCTAATGGCCAAAACTCCAAACTGTGAACATGGAGTGACCGATGAATTTGTGATTGAAGGCATCCCTGATTCAGGTGGTGGAGTTGTTCTTGAATGCGGTGTCGAATACCCAATCTCATCTCTTTCAAATGTGGGAGCACATGTTACCTGAATCCGAAAATTGAATACAACAGAATCAGAGTGAAAAAGTGAGTTAACACGAACTTGAACTGAACATTCTACCCACAGTAGAAACATATTGCAGTATATACCCAATTCACAATTACTAAATTACTACCTTTACGCTCATATGCAGCTCGGGATATCGAGAATGGAACACCCTGTAAGAAAAGACACCCTCGTTCTCAGGTAGAGAAAGAGAAGGAACTTTGCAGGACCCGTGGACAAAGGCATATCTGATTGCATTCTCAACGCTGCTTGAATCAGATTCAATGCACATCGTATGGAAACACCCGGATTTTTCGTCATGATGGATGCGAGTATCCAAAGAACCATCTGAATCCGTCACTTGGAAGATGAGGTTCACGAGATTTGAACCAGCAGCACAGCAGTCGGGCAGCTGATCAATACAAACAATTTCAGGATCAGAAGAGAGTAGAGAGACAAGTTCCTGACAAAAGCTTGGTGGCAAGAAACAAAACCAAACTGCACCAAAAGAATCTTTACCTCGGTTACAAGTCTTAGCTCTCGTTCCTCAATTTGAGACTCTTCTTTCCTGAAGATCACTTCATTACCAGACACTACAGAGAGTGATACTGTAGAGAAACAAAGACGCTAGACAATCAGCAAATCATCAAAAAGGGAATGACACCGGAAAATATAGAAAGTGAAAAGATCACGTTACCAGATTTCCCATAGCCTTCTGTGACCTTAAGAATGCCAGAGAGATCAATGCAGCCACGACCATCAACCTATCAAATAATGAAAGAACTTTAAGATTCAATAAAACCAAACCCACACCATTTAAGAAACTGCGTCATCCAAATAGTGATACAATGGCGAGAATACGATATACTATGTAAATGCACTCAATAAGTCAGACAGAGACTCCTATGCTTTACTAGAATAAGCTTCTCACACCTTACGTTTGATGCCCATCCAGTCTTCAATACGATAACCATCAATATGTATCAGAACATCGGTCCCGTCTGCAACATGGTTATTATATCCATCGAACATCTGCATA
>LR999456.1:9767862-10313127 GCA_905216605.1 Arabidopsis arenosa
TCAGCAACAGAGAGAGAAGTAGTTGTCCTCAGAAAGTTAGCTTAGTTAAAGATATTGGTATCAGAGAAATTATACCTTTGTAGCTCCTTCAGCACAGATAGATAGCAACAGCGTCCTTTCAGGTTTCTGAAGCAGGTCAATTAATAAAATTAAGTAGATAAGAATACCTGAGACTCACTGATAGAGTGGCTACATACAACTGAACAAGGATATATCACGTCCTCTAAGCGCATCTTTGCATTTATTATGTGAAACTCAAAAGAGAGTATTATAAGAAGGAAAAAGTGAATGAAGTTGGTTGATCTTATCAATTATATGCTTTTTTTCATGTGATTAGCTGACATATATTTTCGTTTTTAGATTCATTCAGTATCAGTGTAACTTAAGGTCTAGCAACAGAAGATATTTATTTAGCCAGGATGATGATACTGACTTGAATTTCTGCATACATACCAAAAAAAAAAAAACAAAGCATGCATTCATATCGTCCAGAGCTGCATGCGACTGGATATTGAAAAGTTTAATCCACTCCATCTCATCATTTTAGCAGGCCCAGAAAGCCTATACTGTTTGAGTTCAAACTTAATTTGGAAAAGGAAATTTGGAGATACTCTACATTAGGCTAAAAGACTCAGGACGTAACTCACTCAAATTTCATGCGAATATTATCCTAAATTAGACTAATGAGAGATTGGCTAGTATTTTTTGTTCATAACCAATGCACAACGAAAGTATGCTGGTAAGACATTCCAATATATAGATTCGTCTAGAATGTACGAACCACTCAGCAAAAGCAATGATAACCACAAATATATACATAACAAAGTTGTTTGTGATATATACCTCAGAGGTGGAGCGCAAGTGCACTGCAATAGGTTGTTTTGTTATCTCAAATGCATAAGAGCCTATGACACGATCTCCAGGCACCTATATACATCAACAAGAGAAAACAACGTAAGAAAGGGAAAGGAAGAGAACAGCAGCAATGATAAACTTCAATCGATACAAAGAACTGATTTGTTATTAAGCAGAAAATGTAATCACCATACCTCAATGGTCAAACGATGTGGATAACAGGGTTCATCCCAAGCATAAGGGCAAGATGTGTAAGGATGAACTATGGTATCAAAAGTTTCACATTTTTGTTGATAAACCCTCAGTCTCTATCACCACAAAAAAAAAAATCCATATTCAGTTCCTTGTGGGAGTAAGTAAGGATTACAAAATCAATATGATATCACACATCGGCGATTCAGAAAGCAAGTTTTCCAGTAGGAAAATGTTTTCACCAACAATTACACTTGGTCCCAAATTTACATGCTACAGTAAAGACAACTAGCATAGCTCACACGATTGATACCAAAGAGAATCAAGTACAACTTTAGGTCTGATAGATATGGATTACTCAATTTAATGTTCTGAATGCTTTGAAGTATACAGACAATGCTACTTAAATTTGTAGAGTTTAACGACCTGTGAACTGACAGGAAGAATAACTAAAACTCTTTAGTTGGATTTAAAGAACCATCAACCGTAACAATACTGACCTCATTCGAGAAATTATCAATCCTGTAAGGCATATAACCCATGTCGTCATCTGATAATAGAATAAAGTTTGTCCCGACATGTCCATGAACACTCCCTACAATCTTTTCATCTCCGCTTGACATATTGGCATTCTGAACTTCCACCCGCACCATGTTGAAAGCTTTATTAACATAGTTCCAAATCTTCAGTTGAGTATCCCCTAAATGATCTGGCAAGAAGCTGCCTGACCATTGCCATCCAGGCTCATTTAAACGGATTGAAACTAGTAACTCCCTGTTTATATAGAAGAGTAAGTGGCGTATAGGTAGAATCTTTTAACTGTAAATTCTCTCAATACAAGGTAAGGTAAATATTATATAGCAACAGTGGTGGTTTCCAAATGATTTCCAGATTTTGAGGGATGAGAAACGGAATTATTCACGCCTTAATACGAAGAATGTGTTATAAGACTTAAATAAGTAATGAACGAACCTCGCAGTATCTGTCCATTGAAGCTGACAATGCTGTCCAACAGCCAGATGAGAAACTAAATTGGTTCCCTTCTGCTTGTAACACAAGTTATGGCTGCATGAATTACAGATGACATATCTGCAACATGGGAATTTGTTTAGTGGATACATAGGGATAATGGTTCAGGAGAAAAAAAAGAGCATTTGGTGAAACTGTCTATCACCTAGGTTGGAAAGTAATTGCTTGCGTTCTCCCTGCTAATGCACCACCAAGAATAGAACACGTAACAGATAATAAAGCTGATTCACCAGGCGATGGTTGTGGGACAATTACATTGGTAGAACCACTGGGTGGAACAAGAGGAAATGGAGCAGACCACAGGGGG
This sequence comes from Arabidopsis arenosa, assembly GCA_905216605.1. Classification (NCBI taxonomy): domain Eukaryota; kingdom Viridiplantae; phylum Streptophyta; class Magnoliopsida; order Brassicales; family Brassicaceae; genus Arabidopsis; species Arabidopsis arenosa. Next base: position 9,770,246 of record LR999456.1, read on the forward strand.
TATGGGCTACTTGAATTATCCCACTCTGGCAGGTCCCTTTTGACTCGGATCATGGTGTCACTGGCCCTGGAAATAGGGCAAGGTGAATAAATGCATGCCTTTACTTTGCCAGACTCATTACCTTGGAAGCACACCTCTCTTAAACTTTTTGAAGAAAGACTCCTCTTGCGAACAATTGGTGAGTCTTTTGGATATGCTGCAAAAGGGACTTGGCGAGTTGACTGAGTCACATTGCATATCCAAAAATCTCTCAGTACGGGAAGCAGTGTGCTTGCACTACGATTGAGGAAGAACTAGAAGGGATATCCTCCATTAGAACTTTATTCTAGCAATCTTTCTCAAGAGGTCAAAATCCCAAGACCAACTTTTCGACTTTGAACAAAATGCTGATCAATCAGGTTGTCAGCAGGAGGGAATTACGCTGTACATCGCTTTTTAGTTTTCATTGGTGCAGTCTTGAAACAATCAAGAGGAGTTCCAGTGCAGTTGGTACAATAGAATGGGACAACCAGATGAATACTTCCCGAGCCCCAACTGTTGCATCCATTGTTTTCTCACCACGATACATAAACAGAACCTATTAAGATTAATTTCAATAGTAAAATGGTCTCAAAATGCGAGTAGCCAATTTTAAACCATAAAGAGATAAACCTTACACCACCAACTTAAGAATCAAAGGAAATAGTTTCAATCTGAGAGAACTTCCCTCCACTGAACTTAGCCGCTGAGCTAAAGTTTCTGAGCGTGAAAACTTCAAGATGATGATCTATAGCCATTTAGTTTGAACTCAAGGACCAGATCATGTGAAGGATCAATGTGATGGAATGGCGTCTCCCCCTAAAAAGATACATTTTCTTGTCACATATATAATACCATATCAACCATATAAAAACATGATTCAACTCTATCTTCCAGAAGGAAATTGTTATGGAAATATCTCTCAGACCTCAGGAAGGGATGCAGTCTGAGTGATGCCACCACTTTCGATAGAAGTGATATTGGTTCTGGAAGACAGTTGCCTCACAACAAATGGAGTGCTTAAAGTTACTTGATGAATGAATCGCTCTCTTGATTGGTCAAGATCGTGCAACTGCTGACCAAAATTTCCATCTGCAAATCATTAAGATGAAAAGGATGCCGGCAAGCTAGTGCTCTGAACAGATATGCAACACCGAAATGGTTCATGGCTAGGGTGACAAGGATAACAAGCAAAAGATCGGCGAAATCCTATCCTGCTATCTTGAGAAAGAACTTTGGAGATGCTATGAGCTTCACTCCACAAATAAGAATCTCCGAGGGGACGCCACCGAAGCCGGCCAGATTTGGCCAAGTGTAGAGGCAGTGGAAATTCTTGACCAGGAAAAATAGGATCTAGGATCTGAAATAGAATTGACATAATAAGAATAAAAAGATGGTGTTCAGATCAACCAGGTAAGGCAAACTAGAAAAGAAAAGAAACAAAGCTTAATTTTCTTAAGAAGCACAGAAACAGTGTCTGGTACAGATAGAACAAACTGGCATATTAGAATTCAATAACCTTTGGGGAGATGCCAAACGGAATATCAAAGCGAAGTTCCAATGGCATGGATGTGGAGTTCAAAATTATAACCTGAAATAAGGGAAAGGTCAAACGCAGAATCAACATTTATAAGAACAAATATACATTGTAATGACGTCATACATACAGTAGAGTATACTCGTATCAACTTGCTCTGCTGCTGCAATGAAACCTCGTACACAACAGGAACAACAAAGCTGCTTCCAGAACCAGATTTACTTGCTTTCTCAACATTATCACTGGAGTTCGATGTTTTGGAAAAATCAACCTCAAAATAGGAAAGGCCAATTCGATCCATTGAATGAGGAGGAGAAGCAAAAGATGTTCCATCAAGTTGGACCTTTCATATAATGATGTATGGCAATCACCAGATTCACTGCTGAAACAACCAAATTGACTTCGACGTCTATCAGGAATAAGTAGTGTGTCACTATTATCGATATAGATGGGAACAGAAGAACCGGGTTGCACAAAGTTCTGAGCCACTGGAGCTGACATATTTAGCACATCTGAATCATGTCCTTGAAAACTTGGTACCCCAAAGGAAGAGAAGTTAAATTCTGAAGTACATATGGGGAATATCGTTCTGTCCTGGAAACTTTTGGTGCAGTAAACTGACAATCCCTTATCATCAGGAATGACATCTGTTTCCATCAATTCCAAAGTGTTCGACATCTCAATTATCCTGAAAATGCACTTCAGCAGAGAAAGGACAAATTAACATATATGGAACTTAGGGTTTACAGATAATGAGTTTGCCAAACATATTTCCGTTGATGATTGATAAGGAGTGAGCCAAACCAAGCCCACAAAGACCATTGGTAGAACTGACAACAAAAACTAGTTAAGGGTTTTGGTGCCCTGAGGTTTTCTAAAGTTTTGATTTGGTTCCCTCCCATCCGATGTGAGACTATTTAAATACCCAGAGTCTTATCAATAATACAAGTTAGACAGAAGTTGGAAGCTACTCATCCTATCTGAAAACTAGTGAGAAATATGATTATAGGATTTAGCACCAAAATCACAGTATTAAACCAAGCTGACTGAAACTAACCAGTCCCTGCCAATATTAATTACTACAGAAGATTTTAACAGGGAAGAAATTATATCTATCTTACCTCAAAAAGAGATTCTGTTATGTTCAAATTGAGATGATTTGATGATGCAACAATTACTTCAGTGAGCCCAGCATTGTTCAGCAAAGAATTTGCATCAATTTTCGGGATAATTTGATATCAAAATTCCAGGGCTCAATAAAAGGCTCCCACAAGACCTTCAACATAGATCCACAGGTGGTTATCAGCATACTACCAAAACAAAGATAAAAATGACAGCAGGATTCTGTTTCTGCCTCGTACCTTGTGCATATTATTATAATTCACTTCAAGATCACATGAAACCAAACTCTCCATATTCTTTTCGGTCAGATTAGCTTGCAGGAGAAAGTTTCTCATAAGAACTTCAAGAAGCATACCGCTACATCCCCACTGCATGAGAATATAGAGACAGGAGAAGTCTTCAGCAGAAGTAGCTCAAAAATTTCAAGCTGACCAGTGGCATATATAGTGCAAAAGCTAATAGACAAGGAGCTCACAGACAATCATGGAAGAAAATATGTTCTAGACAACAGAACGCAGACCCTTACCAACCAAAATTCACCCATCAAATCAAGCTCGTCGGTGAAGAAATATTAAAATCGTCATCTTAAGCACTAATTACAAAGAAGTACCATTAAATTCATACATTAACTGATCACGAAGACAAACACACACAGTACAAGGTATATGCTAATGCAGCACTTGATGAATATAAAAGTGAGATCAATGGTGCAGTGTATTCTTAAAAAATTACATTAGCATGTAGAAATCGAGCAAAGAGATGTGAACTGCCAAACAAAGACATGGACTGGCACAACAGAAGTGGCAACACAATAACAATGATATACACATAAGCAGCAAAAGTGAATAATTGTGAGGCCAATTCTGTGTGAAATAACATTGAGAGATGTATTATTTAGTATATAAAGCACAAGCGTACCTTTCCATCAGATATAAGAAGAGACACATCTCTTATCTGGACTTTTATACTCATGTTTCCTTGCGAATTTTGTGAAGATGGTGTCTCAGGTGCATCAAACGTAATTCCATGCCAGAAAGATAATACTTGATGAGATGCATGCATCTCTACATTGTCAGACAATATCCCCACATCTATGCTCATGATTTTGTTCTGATCCATCTGAATACTAGTTTCTACAAGTAGTTGTGCCGCCCCAAATAGAGAGCAAGACCTGACAGTGTCAACCCCAGATATTGCAAGAATCCCATTGAGCTTTTTCAATCTTATAGCTCAGTTTGACATCTCTCCCAAGAATAGAGAGTTCGCCGCTCCTACTACGCGCTGTAACAGAAACATATTTACAGTAATTCCCTTTAAAAAAATTTGTGTGCTCTTCCTCAGATATCTCATGAACATCAGTTGCCATGAACCCTGGAAATTCTGTATGGCTTGTGCAAAGAGGAAAATGGATTTGGACCCCAATAGTCTCTGATCTTGCGGAAAATGCCATTACCTCACTAGAGTTCTCTGATACCTCAGTTTGCAGAACATTCAAAACCCGATCAGTATTGTCACAAATAGTCCTTACCACTCCAATAGATTCATCCATATCCAAGTTTGAACCTTTTGACAAAAAAGGGTCTTCCAGTATCTGGGAATAAGATTTCAGAAGTTCAATAACTTCAATCCAATCAAAAGAGTGTAACCAGATGTCTAGAGATGGAAGAGAAAAACAGAGATCGTATTCATTTTCAGCCTGTTCCGTAAATCTGACTTTCAGTGCAGAAGGATCCCCATATGCATTGATGCATCTAGCTAACATGACTGAGCTCAGCAATGAATAAATCCCGATTTCGAAAAATTGAACATCCAAGCTCATAGGGAAATTATTTTTAAATTCTCCAGAGCAAACAAATTTCATATCAGCTTGGAGCACTGGTTCGGATAGCAGTGTTCCAGGATCTTTCCTTAACCGATGCAGTTTTGACGTCAAAAGATTGACAAAAATTCTGAATTTTATAAAGCTTGTGGAAGATCCCAGGGGGGCAACTGACAACTCTTGCTTTAGACGCATCTTCGTACGAAGAAACTGAGGAACATCAGACACGAAAAGTTTTGATTCCTCATCGACTAAAGAAAGCTGATCAACCACATCAAGAAATGCCTTAAACCCATCCAAGGCATCTGAATCTGCAAAGAAAAAGAAAAAAGATAACACATGTAAGCATTACTTGAAATACATGATCACTGTAGAAAAACAGAGAGGGTTGAGGAGCAAAAGTTAACATGGAGGGAAACACCACCTACCATCCACAACAATTTCACAAACGTCAACCCTTGACATAACACATGCCAAATCCGTTAGCGGATTGCGATCACAAGGGAAGCTAATCCAAGCATCAGCAATAATGCTAGCAGCTAGAGTGATACTTCTGCACATGGCGTCCTTCTCGAATGTTGATATGCCACTCTCAGAAAGCAGCAATGATACCGATAAGTCCCGCCCAAATATGTTTAAACAGTCAGCTCGCTCTGCTACTTGATTAAGCGGAATAACACATTCCTGTGGTATGTGCTGCACCACATTGTTCAAAGCACACTCTGGAACAAAGCTAATATATAACTGCTGAATGTCAACTTTCAGTTGCCGGCGGTCATCATCTTCCACAGGAAGAACTATAGAGGAGTCCAGTATCTCAATTTTATAAGCAATGGCAAACTCAGAAGGAGCCTTGGTCAACTCAGTAGCTTGTGGCAACGACTGCAGGCCAGACTTCGAAGTCCAGTCAGAAAGAGAGAAGTAGCCAATTATAATGGCCAGATATTCCGGAGGTAAAATGCAGCATGTGTGTTGAATACCTATGCTCACTTCAAGTTCAGAACCAGAAGGCTCCAAATCCTTCTTCCTTACACGTAGGTTCAAGACCTGCGAGACATCTGTTGATGAATGTTTCCAAAGAAACCCACCAGAATAGTTGGTGAACAAAGATGACTCCAGCATCAAGTCTTCAGCAGAGGCAACCAAATCGAGATGATCATCTGAAATGGTAAGAAAGTATCTGGATACTGGCAGTATAATAGTTCCAAAAACACTTGAAGAATCATGAAAATGCACATTGGTGTTGAAGACATGCATATCAACTGTAAAGTGATTGGTCTGACCAAGATCACTGGATGACGCAAGCCCATTCAGAGGGCAATCACGTTTTGGTTGAAAAGTACAGCTGTTACATTCGCAGTTCAAACCTATTTGTGCCCCATCCTTTTTATTCCTTAATATAAATAACTTCCTCCAGTCAAAAGTCGAATAACACAGAGAACTTTCTAGGCTATCAAGAGAACCCGAATTGTAAATGGTTACAAATGGATATTTGTCAAGAGGAATGCAGCCACAAGATCTACTTTCAATGAAGTTTGAGAATCCAAACCTTTCAAAATCAAACTGAGGAATTTCTGCTGGAGCACTGGTATCTGTAGTAAGGCTAGATGGATTTGTATCGCTAGACGAGATCTTATAGGAGGCTATCTTATCCAAAAAATTTGTCAGCAAACCAAATATGTATGGGTAGCAATGGAGTTCAGCGCCCCTCCAATAGACTGTATACTTGTGAAAAACAAAACTTTTACTTTGGGAAACCTTGCAATTTAAGCTGATAGCAGCTTCAGGAGTTGTTCCGTAATCAATAATGTTGGTTTGATCGCTAGTATGAGCATCCATCCCATGTCCATGGGAAGAAGATTTGAGTAGATTTGCAGATGAACATAAAATATGACTGTCAGCTGCATCTTTAGAGGAGCAAGCTGTCATTTCCAGTGTTTTCGCACGGACTGACCACTCTTCAAATTTGGTAAGCGAATACCTGAAAATGACGATTGTACAAGGGAACTTGTCAGGAACCCCCAGTGATACAATATTTAACAATTGAGAACCAAGAGAAAAAGAATTAGAATGGACGTGGTTTTGACAATGAGATCAGTAGATGAGTTATAGGTAGTGATCGTAAGACCAAATATGTGTGATAAGAAGCATGTGAACAAGCAGACATCACCATGGTAAATACAGATATACAACAACAAAAACGCTAAATTCATGCTTGTTTAATAGCTAAAGGTTAAATTTCCACTGATACTGTATAAAGACACAAAATGGGCTACTTTTACCGTTGCAACAATTACCTACCAGAGATCCAGCTGCTGTATAGAAAGAACAATCACTGTGCTATTTTCTCCTTCATTTTCGAGATTGACGTGCAACCTGAAAAATGCCAAGTTGGTTTTTATGGTGAAGTGAAAGATGGGAGCAGGGGAAGGTGGAGCATTTCGAGCTCCATGATCCTGAATATCAAGATATTCAATCACAGACATGACTCCTTTAAATATTGACGGAGAGAAATGGACATTGAACATAGGCAGAGTAGCTTCAACCTGAAAATGAATGGAATGGCAAAAATCAATTCCAAAATGTGGTCGACGCCTCTATTAAAGTACAAGAAATAAGTAAGTTTATCATTCACTCAGCTAAACTTAGACACAGCCACCTCAAACCTGAGATAAATTGTAATACCTCCAACTGCTTCGAAATCGACTCCTCCGGAATTATACAAGACGCAAACTTGATAAGTAAAGATGATTTCTCCACAAGGGGAAGTTCTTGGAAAGGATGAATCTTCATGAGCTTCATCTGCACAAGATGCACATGTAAGAACATATGTGATTGCTTAAACAGCTCCAATCAAAAAGAAAAAGAAAATTAACATAAACATATCTTACCTCAAGGTTACAGATTTTGATATCAAAATGGTCATAGAGATCTTTGACTTGAAAAGCATCCAAGGCTGCAACGGAACTTTGTAAGCTATTGACCACATGGTCCGCATCAGACTCCAATCTTGGACTTGGGCTAAGAGCATCTGTGCTACTAGATGTGATAGAAAGAGATTCCAATACCAGAACCTGTACAAGGAAATGCACAGAAAGATAGAATAAATACTGAGAAGGATACAAATAAGAAAACACAGACACTTATATGTTTATATAAGCGAAATACCAGATTATAGCTTTCTGATTCAACCAATCGTCCAGGGAAACTTAAGGTAAGATCTTTTATGTCCAGGTCCCACTTAACTTTATTTCGGCTTGATAAGAGGTATCTATGAAACAAACCACGACACAAATAAGTATCACGATCAATTAGGATATGAATTTATCCCACATTTCGATAGAGGAAACACTTACTCAGCTTTCGCTACCAATCGCGTTTCACTTTCAAGGCCATTGAGTGATGATAAAATCTGAGCCACAAAAGAGAATCGTTAATGGGTTCCTTTGTCAATTCATAAATACAATCTATAGAATTCATAAGTCCAGTACAATCACAGAGACAAACTGACATTATATTCTACTTATAACCACACTTGCTTAAAACTTGTTTTTCAAAAACTTCACTAATTATTTCAGAACAAACATTACGAGCATGTAGTAAAATAAGAGCTCACCCTTTCATGTTGGAGTTTGAAGTATCTTGAACCCATGAAAAATTTACTGACAGCTAGAAAGAAGTCTACATCATAAGCAGCTTCAAGTGGTTGAAGGGTGACCTACAGAATCAAGATGCAAAAATCTATAACAAAGTCAATCCTAATAGTAAGCTATGAAAAAAGACCAAGACTCCTGAGAGGAGCAAACATTGTGTTGTCCACTGATGCAAGGTGCAGTTAGTTCACCTTTAATGACAATGCAACATCATGATCTTTAGACAACTTCAATCGTGCTCCATATGAGGGTTTCGTTTCTAGTGTATCACTCTGAGAACAGACCTGCATGAAACAATTAAATTATTTTTCCTGTAAACATTATGAAAAGCGCTAAAATCGATTTTTATAACAGACTACGGAGCATAAGTTACACCTAGATGGTTCATATCACCTTAGTAAACAAGTACTAGTTTGATAATGTTCATGATTTCAGATATTAGCAGTTATTAACAATATGGCATAGGGGTAACACAATATTAGGACACAAACCCCTTTCATGGTTAATATTTCTTTCCCATTGTGAGGATAGAGCAGCCTTCCAGAAATAACAGATACAATCATGGCTGTAGAATCTTTCCAAGACTTGCATTCAACAATCACCCCCAAAATGTCCAACTCTGAAATAACTTGAGAAGAACTCCTGTGGAATAAATAAGATAAAAAAGAATGAAAATACAAACTCTAAAAGGCAGAGGCCAAGATGAAGTAACTGAGAAATTGTAACTTACCCAGTTATATGTTGCAAAGTACCAGAAATTTTGGGTACGTTGAGTCGAATGGAGCACGTACAGATCTTACCAGTTGCACTTGTATTTCTAGGAGATGACGAAAGAGGGTGAAACTTTGTTGCCTTGTGTATATCCTGCAATGGATGAACAGTTACTAGGATGTTTCAAAGAATTCTGAAACTCCATTGCTACTAAATGGTACTTAAAATACCTTGACAACTTCATCAGAAACAACACCAGAAAACTGACTTGAATCCTCTGTGCCTCCGGCACCAAGCATTCCCCGTGACAACCAGTTCAACCACCCACGCGACTTATTTAATGTAGGATCGTCACTCGGTTCCTTTTCAGGGGCGCTCTGTTCCTTTCCGGAGCCAGTGGCACCAGTCGCTCCCATGTTCACTGTCAATTCTGAACAAGCTTCCTGCATAATAAGATCCAAAGGTAAAAGGACAGATAATAAATTGCCATTGCTAGGACATCAACTTCTGATAGATATCTGAACAGCCTTTGGTATCTCAGCCAAAGTATAAAATGCTACAACAGCAACCTAATTTACCATACCTGCATCTCACCTTCCGCTGCAGACCTATAACTTAAGATATCATCAATATCAGACTTCTTCTCGACTTCTTCCAAACCCAAACGGATAGACTCATCGATTGACTGTAGCCAGAGGCATAAAGCACAGCCATATTAGTAGAGAAGTCACTTGACAAGAAAAACTCAGGTTTTAAAATGTTATAGATGATTAGATATGAAGGTTACACGAATTAGTTGAACAAATATGTCCAACGTAAAGCATCTTAGTAACATATGTTGGAGACTAAGGCAAAGCAACAAAAAGTTTAGGGAAGAGAACAATGAACATATGTATTTCTTTCAGTCAGCAATTTCAGAACAACTACATTTTTACGATGATAAGCTCCTATAGAGTATTTTATTGATGTTAGAAGAAGATTAAGTGTTTCTTCAATTTCCGTTTTTTGAAATGTATGATGACGCTTAAACCAAGTATATTATGCAATTTCTACCTCTGATTCCAACATTCCAACAAGTTTAAAAGTTCCCTTCACTGCTACAGCTACCTATGCAATAAACCAGAATAAATCATTCATATGGAAGCACATGCTAAGATATAAGATTTTCAAAAATGGCAGCCCTTATTCAAATATGCTTCTAAATCATCTTCTCCTTACCACTACGCATTCTTAGAACACAACCAGATGATTAATCACCTCATACTATGCTCCCTGATGGACTTATATGATGTGAAATGTGCTTCTAAACCATCTCCTTACCACTAGGTCCACTACCCATTCATATACATGCTGCTGCAGTAGTTAAGAGGACAAAACACATTGAAATGAAAAACCACCTCATGAGATGCTCCCTAATTATGTAAAATCACCTAAAAATAATGAGGCTTCTATATCTACATAAAATCCAACGGGTTGGGTTAGGCAATTTCATGCAGTTAAACAAATAGGAGGACACAGAGCAACATAATGAACAAACCCTGACACTTCTAATCAGATAAGGAGGAAAATAAGATCCTTGCCTGTTCTCTGAGAAGGAAATCTAGCTTTATCTTGTAGAAGTTGATATACCTCCTGCGCATTCTCCTGTATTTTTTCCCGAAACAAAAATCTAAAAATTAAGCAGACCGCTTGAATATATTCCGGGAGTATTTTTCTACTTATGCCATGAAACAGTAAGTTATTTGCGTGGAAGTAAAGGATACAGAAATTTTAAGAGAATCAAAATTGTAATAGATATGTGATTAAGCATCATCTAATTAAAATAAAAGAAATGATGTCAGAAAAGTAAACTTACATTCGCTGTTCAAGAAATCTCCATGAAGTTTTCCACAGTTTCTTACGTACATCAGATAAAATTGATTTTTGGGCATAGTGCCACCAAAGTTTCTGCCATCCTGGTGGTTTCCTCAATATGGAAGTGGAGCAGGGACGATACCGCCCATACCTAAACCATTTAAAATGTTCTTAAATCAGTAGTTCTTCGAAACGTTCTGTAGTGTCAAATAGTAGAGCTAAAACTCAGGAGAAAAAAAAATATGAATTGAGGAAAAGTTATCGCTACCCTAATGAAAGGCTTACCTCTCACGCAATTGGCTGGTTTGCAAGTAATCTAACAGAATAAGAATCTGCTGCAATTGAAATTCATTCAGAGTCATGACCTGAAACGCATAAGTGGAAGTTAGAGTGAGTCATGAAAATAAATCTTAGCTCTGAACCTAGTTTAGCAATTTCTGAGAACTAACCACATCAGTCAACTCAGCGCTGATAGAATACTGAGGAAGATCGTCAAAAATCTCTCCAGATCGATTGACCTATGCAAAGAAGTGTATCAGGCAAAATGAAGAATGCCTATTTACATACAACACTAAAATGCACTCAAACAATAGCTGATGCACACCAATGTGCTTTCTGTATAAATATTGTATCATTGATCAGATAGCTGTAAAAATCTTTCACCAAATACAATGTCCATATGGAGCTGATGGTGACAATTAAACGAATTGGCAAAAACGGCAATGTAAATCATTTCTAGTAACATTGACTGATTAAAATGTCATCAAAATTGCGTAGGCCATCAGGTAAATCAAGAAATAGACTCAGTACAGCAGATATAACATATAAATGTGTACATCTCATTTTTAACATAACCGTAAAGCTAGAGCAAGGATGCAGCGCCTTGAAGCAGCAACAAAGATTAGATGCTAACAAAAGATGTTAAAAGACAGCAAACCAATGACGCTGTTTTAGATCCATTACCAATAGCGTTACAGAAACATGGACTGGCTTCAGTAAATAACCAAATATATTGCTTTGCAATCTTGACTGGCACCAGTTGTCAAAACCTCTTTTTTCATTAACACTTGGAAAGTCCATGTTTCCCTCATACATGTCACAATATATTTCCAAACCTTCAATCTCCACAAGTATATTCACTTGCCCCCCTCTCACCCTACCAACTGATGGCCTGATATTCAACAGAGACATCATGTCAAATATTTCAGGGTGCACATATATCCACCATGATCTTATCTTAGCAACAACAATTTAGCTTATGGAAGAAACAGGTATTAAGGAAATTTTACAGTAAGAAAAGAGACAGTTGGAAGAAAGTTATAATGGGGTATACTCTATGCTGTCTCACAATGTGATTCAAAACACATCACCTTACCATAGAGTAATGCAAAGCTACAAGGAATCAAATACGAAAGTGGAATATATTTTTAAGTGATATAGAAGAAACAAGGCAACTGGAAAGAAATTAATGTGGGGTATGCTCTCTGCTGTCTCACAATATAATTCAAAGAACATATCCTTGACATAAAAATAAAGCAAAGCTCAGAATCAAACACAAAGTGGAATATATTTTAAAGTGCCAGAGAAGGTGCATAAAGAGATTACCCAACTGAGTTTTGTTTAGTAACTGTCAAGCTTGAAAACCGCAATCCTAATACAACTTGCACCTGCGACAGCAGTTTAGAGTAAAACATATGAAAGTGGGAAAGTAGACAACACCAAACGATTGTTCAAATTGTACTCTAGTGAATCGCAAGAAAGACTGATAGTAATTTAGCATCACAATGCTCAAATATTTAAATCTATCTAGATTCATATCCTCCATGATAAATGTTATGCTCTCACAAATAAACCAAGATCACAGAACGATTATCGATGTATATAAGTTTCTATAATTGCAATGGGAGAATAAAAAAATACAAGCCTATATTCTAGCAAACTAATTAAACAGAACAAGCAGAAGACTTACTGATTCAGGTTGTGCATCGGAGTATAAGATGTGAAAGTTTCTGATGGACACTTGAATGTTATCAAGAACCTAAGCCAATAAAGAAGGAAAGTTAACATAGTACAAAAAAACAGACAAGAATGATAACCTCATCCAAAAGCAGGAAGATCTACGCATCCTTAAAAACCGGCAACAGACCAATCATAATACGAAAAATGTAAGATGCTAAAACTAAGGTTGCAAAAGGAGACTTGCGGAACATAATGTCACCTTGGCAGCAATAAATGAGAAAAAAGACTTCCCCGCTGGACTGTCTGGAAAAAGTAAAGATTGAAGGGGTTGGACAAATGTTGCATAGGAGCAATCTTAAAGATAAATAAGAAGGATATTTGCTCACCGACGCGCCTGGACAATTTTGCTAGTTCTGCAGCAGCAAGCTTAGCTTGCTTACCAGCAAACTCTCTTTTCTCAACGACATCTGAACTCCACTGCAATATATACGGGTTTAGAGGCAAACACTTGTCATGTATAGAAAAAAAGGCTACTATACAAGGAATTCACCTCTTGATCATTCCGTTGTGATGCACATATAAAGACATCTTCAAGCATAATGATTATAGGATCCCTACCAAGTTTCTTCCATGGAATTTTAATGCTCAATTTCCCAACACGGCCTAGATAAACAACAAACGATTTGATACAGAGAAAACGAAAAAGCTAACAGAATCGAAACTTCAATCGACTAACTATATCACCTTGCTTGAGAGCAATTGGAAGCTGTAAATACTCAAACGCCTCAAGAATCAGTTCCACGTTCTCCAACAAGACTTCCCCTACAGATAGAAGCACGAAATTGTGCGTAAATCATCCAATAGAGTGAGAATAGAGCGAAAGAGAACGAGAGAAGACGTGCAAATACCATTCCAGAGTGTGATCTTGAGCTGGTCTTTTTTAATGTCTTTGATGTAGCGACCTAAGTACCCTAACAACAGTTGAACAACTCCTTGCACAATTCCTTCAAACATCTTTCAATCGCTATTTCATATTCCAGTGACGAATTTTTCTCCGCCGGGAGAAGAAGAAAATAGACGGTGGTCGGAGTAGTGCGAACGAGTCGAAGAATATCGTAGGGTTTTTTTTCCCGACGAAACAAAAAGACTTGTCTTCTCTCTTCTTCTTTCTTCTTCTTCACAAGACTAACCGGACTAGACCAAACGTGCCTAATGTTTACAAATTTGATTACCCTAACCGGCTAAAACGTAATTTGGTTTATTTTCTACCTTTTTTTCCTAAGATTTTTCTAAACAATAAAATAATCAATGTCTTAAAACCTTAGCATCTAAATACCTTAACCTCTTGAATTAAATTCTTGATGTTGCAGACTCCTGGGGAGAATGTGAGTTTCGTGTGGTGGCGCTTTCGGCCTTCTTCGATTGCTAAAAGTGTGATAAAGGATGGTCGGTTTCATTATGGCACTTTGAGGACCAGCGGCCTGGCTCCACGATCAAGTGTGAAATGAAGCAAATTATTGAATTTCTTTTATTTTGTTCTAGTTTATGTTATCTTGGTTTTTCGAATTTTATTCGGATATTATTCTTTTATGAGCAGATGAAATTTTCATAAAAAAAAATTGTACTATCAAAAGAAGCTCAACTATAAGACAAGCAGCTATATGCCTTGGTTTGAGCCTTGGAGACTTGGCAACATTAATAGTAGAAAAAGAAAGTAGACGTTCTTTTCTGGTTGCCAATAATCGGTATGCATTGATCACCATCACTTGATGTAAGCTTTACGTTGTATATGACGATGCTCATCCAAACATTCGGTTGCTGCCTGAAACTACACACACCTCTTCTTTAAGCACTCTCACAGCTTCTGTGACTCCATCCTGAAATCATCAATTTTTTGGATACCCTAAAACTATCAGTTGCCACAAAATACTCAAACTATGAAATAGAAGACTCCATGGGAAGAAAGGATACGTTGATTCTGGGGAGATGGATCAGTAGGAGAGAATAATAAACTGATCGTAACTAGTTACCTCAAGAGATAATATTTCAGCAATTTCCATGGCACGAGCCCTAGTTTTTGCAGACAGTGCATCGTATATTGCTTTTGCTACCACTTGTGCAGCTTCCATGATGTTTTCATCATTTGGTTCCTCTAGAAGCAGATGGTTTCTTTTCAATGGTTGAGGAGCAACTCCAAGCCAAGACATCTTTTCTGCCCAATAGAACTGATCGAGCATAAATGGGCATATGATCTGTAGAAAGGCATACACACACATTATGTTGTCACTTTTTGGCATTGCGACTTGAAATTGATAAAGCTTTAAGAACGTCAATCATCATTTGTAACCAAGCAGTGCACAGAACTATGGTTTATGAGCAAGTACTAGTAAAGTTTGTGGATAAGTTATCATATAGCATACATTATTGAAGAAACATGACACCTTCTTCTGATGTACTAGTTACTGTACAGCTAAATTTCTACTGATCCTTCTAGACAAACAATTACTTTTACCATTATATATCAAAGATCTAATAAACTAACATACAAACACAAACCTGCGGGATTCCACCCTGTAATGCTGCAGCAACAGAACCACTGATTTCCACAGGGGATAATTCATACACAAGACAAGAAAAAATCAGTTCATGTCTAACTATGTGTGTCCATGTTCACCAGGAAAAGGCATCCAGCTGACATTTTCACCTGCCACCATGATGAATTGCTGCAGCGCATCTTCGAAACAACCAATTGTATGGGACCATACTAATTCAGAGAGACAAAGAATTAAGTAGGTTATACGGTCACACTGTAATATAGGTTTTGCCATGTCCAAATACAATGATCTTTTATTTTTTAGGTAAATAATCACCAACTAAATATTGGGCAAATTTGTGCTCACCCAGAGAAGCAGAAAAGCTTGCCGTTGAAAATAGAGATTCCCGCATGTAACGGTTGTTTCTCACTTGAATCTGATCTATTAGCAATGGTCCCAATTGCTGCATCTAAAGGTCCATAACCTGCTGTGAAAATGATAAATCTGTAACCTGTAATCTGGATAACAGATTGGAGAACTCGAAGAAAGGCTACTGGATCCCTTACAAAGCCCATGCTGCAAAAGCAAAAAGAAAAATTACTACCGTACACTAATTCAGCATGGTTTAAATATCTGACAGAATAAGTCTCAGTATTCTTCTGACACAAAAGGTGTTGAAAACATTAT
The DNA here is from genome assembly GCA_905216605.1 of Arabidopsis arenosa. Lineage (NCBI taxonomy): Eukaryota > Viridiplantae > Streptophyta > Magnoliopsida > Brassicales > Brassicaceae > Arabidopsis > Arabidopsis arenosa. The sequence goes on from LR999456.1 coordinate 9,786,140, forward strand.
CAGAACTGTTTCAGAGGGATCAAATTAAATTTAGACCTTCCAACAGAACTCAACCCTACAAAGATAGGCAGAGCTGGCTCACAAGACGATATAAAAGTATACAACTCAGTGTGATTTGAGCATGTATGGGAATCGTCTGTACCCAGGAGCCCTGCAAAAGAATTGTCTCCACACTTGTTGCACGAAAACTGCCATTCATTGGGCAGAAACCAAAAGCCGCAGACTCGAACGCTCAATGGCCAATAATCTGTTAATAAGAATAAATGGATGCAGTGAAACGCAGAGAACGAAGCTTTTCCAGGTCAATGACGATTACACTGAGATTTTATAATGTGTTCTCAAGGCAGAAACACAACTGCGTGGCAAACAAGAGTAATGTTTAAGTATGGATCTGCTACATTCAATTAGTTTCTACCCCTTTCTTCCAAATGAAAACAGACATCCTTTTAAATTTGGGTCTGTTTTAACCTTTTTCTTCTCTGGTATAAAGTTCCAATCACATATTTTCTCAAGAATTCATAAATGGTATTATGGTAAGAATATAACTGCAAAATATACCGAAAAGAAAGAAGAATAAAACTACTATCCAGATAACTTTTTGTAAAAAAGATGCTAGCAAAGCACAGAAAAATATTCGGTAGAAGCGACAAATATCCCACATACCAGGGCATTCGACGATTTCTTTGCTGAAACCATACCTGTCACAAGGAAAATACGTAATAGGTCACTTACAAACTTATGCAGTTTCATCTGGGTTTTACAACGAAATTACTTAAAATTTCAGAGTTCTTAGTATTTAATCAGATATCAGCCAGTGTTGGACATATAAAGTGAGAAAGTACATTAGATAGATGATAGATCAAGTAACCAGTAAATACTTAGTATATGAAGATAAAATCGTGATAGCAAGATAGATTGCAAAGTTGATCAGATTTTACCACCAAGAAAATTCACAACTCACAAGACCAAGGGAGATGGCGGCCGGCTATGCGAAATTGGAAGGTCTGTTACTGGATCCTGCATCCAATGAGTAAATCGGGTGACAGTTCACACTATCATTTTTCACAATAAAATGTATCATTCTAGGTCTCTGTGTTTAGAAAATACATACTGCAAAAGGGTAACAACTTAGGTTGAGTTCCTCGTAGCGCCACGATCCCCATTCTTCAGTAAAAAGAGGCCACATCCAATGAGTTACATCACTCCAGCTAACCTGCAAAAACACAGACACTAGAATGTTTCAGGAGAAAATAACACCAATTGCATGTTTGTATCACAAGCATATGCAATACCTTGCCGATGGGGGCTTCTTTCAAGTACTTGTACAAACCTGGGAGTTCCTTCCTAAACTGTCTTTCAAAGCCTGATGGTGGACTGTAGAAAAGAAGAATTGCAAGTGATCATCTTCCATTTCCAGGATGTCACACTCATAATTGTAAGCTACAAAGTTACCTATACGGAACAACATAAGGAGCCGCTACCACACAACGGATTTGGAAAAGTTCTGCAAGGCTCCATCCTTCCTAAATGTACAAGCAGATGAACCACAGTTAGTAACTCGAGATAAAGCAGACACAATCAATCCTGGTACAAAGGAGAGAGTATTAAGTAGATGTACCAATGCAAAGAAATTTATGACAACGAAATCACCCTCCATACAAGAATCCTTTCCGAAAATGCTTCTGAATGCAGAATGACACTCTTGTCTGTGTTCCCTTTTTATCCTTTCTTTTTCCTCCAAAAATAGTTTCTCTGCTTGAAACCAGAATTGATGAATGGTCAAAGCTAAGTAAGAAGAAGAAAACCATAAATGAGGAAGAAACTAAAATCAGAGTATTGACCTGTTCCGTTTTGAGTACTCTGAGGTTCACTAGACAGAGCAGGAGGAGAATTGATAGGAAAATAGGAAACGTTTGCTTTGATCAAGTGAGAGCTTAGGTTCTGCAACAAATCAACCTCTATATCTTTGATTCGAGAACGTAGTTTCTGCAAGTCGAGAACTTTAAGAGAAGAATAAGAAAGAACCAACCTCATGAGCCAAATGTGACATCAAAACCACACAGTAGTGTTTCTGAACACGAGCGAAAGCTGCGGCAATGGCCTGCGAAAAACAAAACAACTTCTTTAAGCGAACCCAAATTATGAATCGAGATTCTGAGAGTAGAGATAGAGAGATTACAGCGAGAGGGTAGACATCGCCTTTGGTACCGAAAGCCATGAAGAGAGCGATGGCTTTCCTTCTCTCCGATTCCTCCTCCATTGGTGCTCTTGCTCCGATGAAGTGTTAACCGCAGCTACCGCGTCTAATACATAACGATCACCAATAAAACGCGTTTGCAACTTTCAAATCGCGTTTTAAAGACATTTGGACGACTCATTCAGTAAAAGCGTTTCAAATGGTTCGAACGGACTATATTCCGCTCAAGTAAAGATTGTGGGTTCGATTGGTGATACAAAGCGGTAATAATTATTTAGCTGGAAGATGGAGCGGTAAGCATTACCGGAATGACTAGAAGAAGTAAGAAATAGCGGTACAAAAAATAAGAATGATTGTTTCTAGACACTTGTTTGAAATCATCATGTGGCAAAGCGAAACCAATGTTGCTCCAAATCTTTATGGAAAAAAAAAAACAGATTATTTCTTGATCTTTCTTGAAACTGTACATATGTTTTTCCAAGACATTACTTTGGCATGTGAAGAACACAACGCAGACACTTTCCATCTCTCATAAGATCAAAAGCTTTGTTGATTTCATCAAATGCCAGGTTATGCGTAACCAATTCATCGATCATAATCTCCTGCGCCACGGAAGAGTGAAAACGTAAACAAACTGTTTCATCGACTAAAAGTGATTTTGCTAATGTAGCTGCATGCTTATATACCTTGTTCATGTACTTTTCAATGAGTGAAGGAAGATCAGATTTAGGCTTCCAACCACCAAATAGAGTCCCTTTTAAAGATTTCCCGGAAAGGAAAAGTCCGTAATGAGCTGAAACTTCAGGCTTCACTTTCGGTACACCTAGAGTAACCGTCATTCCCCATCCCTGAGTTATCCACATTGAAAAGGTTTTAAAAAAGCCTTTGTGTACAATATAGTGAGCAAAATTTAAACAATGTGAGTACAAATAAAACAGAAATCTTACATCCGAGCACGATTGTAAAGCAGTAGTAGCTACTCCTGTATCACCGACACATTCGAATGAGAAATCCGCACCTCCTCCTGTCATTCTTTTGATTACCTAAAATCCCAACACATTGGTTCAAATTTTTACACAGGCAATTACAATGTAACCAACATAGGAACAACATTTTATCGAAAACACCAGCGTTAGTTATGCTATTATAAGCACAAACTGGAAGACACTGTAATTACCTGGGGTATAGGTTCAGAGAGGTCATTTGAATTGATGAAATCCGTGACGCCAAATGTCTTTCCTGAAACAAATAAGAAAGACTCAAAACCAGTCCAGAAACGTGTTATATCTTAATGCTATAATATATACCTTGTTCAGCCTTAGCTGGATTTATATCAACTCCAATTATTTGAGTTGCTCCTCTGAGTTTGGCACCTTGAGCAACCTACTCGTAAGAGATTAATCCCACATCAGACTCCATTAACACGGAAGCATCAAAACTTCTGTATGACTGTATCTATACTTACCGAAAGACCGACAGTTCCAAGACCAAATATCACAACACTTGAACCTTTTTGTACATCAGCAACATTCCATGCTGCACCAAGACCTAAAATAGCACCCAATATTCTCAGTATTGACTCTAAATAACTCTTAGAATTTCATCAATTTTTAAAAATATGTTTTTAACTACCTGCACCTACTCCACAGCTTAGCAGACAAATTTTGTGCAGAGGTGCCAAAGGATCGACTTTGACAGCACAGCCAGAGTGAACCACAGTGTACTCGCTGAAACTTGAAACCGCGCAGTAATGGTAAACAGGTTTGCCTTTGATGGTGAAGCGTGTCTTCTGATCACTATGCATCAAACCTTTCCTCTCCATTCCAAGAACCTGACACATATTACTTTTCCCAGAGATGCAATGCCGACATGACCCACATTCTCCAGTGAATACAGCGAGCACATGATCTCCTTTCTCAAACTCGGTTACACCTTCTCCAATGCTCTCTACTATACTGCAGTAACATCCATAGACACAATGCTAGGATTCAAACCGGTAAACTCTTTCTTTACTCAATTCACAAACAAGTACACCATAGAAGCTACTATTAACAATAGAATTCTCTAACTCTCGCCTGATGCCGCAATGCCTAAACCAAGACTCTAGACAAATCCAGAATCCCCCCAGCACAGTCTCTTCGCTCTTCTATAAACCATCACCTCTCAATTAACTGGTAAGGTCTGATCCTAAGCTGACAAAGCTAATTACAATAGTCCTACACTAAAAACCGCAACAATGCTGCTAAATCACTACTAAGAACAACATTAGAGCACTCAATACCTTATCACATTCTACAAATCCGAAATGAAGCTAATTTTCTTAACTTGTTCCTATGCTTGCCTAATGTAAAAAAATGAGGTTATAGACAAAATGTAGCGTACCCTGCAGCTTCATGGCCAAATATTCGAGGCAAAAGAGACTGTACCAACAAATGGAGAGACTTCATCAGAGACGCACACTTAAAAAGCCAAATTCATGAACAGGTTATATAGTAAAGAAGAGAAACTACAAACCTGAGATTCCCAAGCAGAAAGATCACTACGACAGAGAGATGTACATACAACTTTGATTCTGATCTCAAGAGGTTGAGGTGGACTCACTTCAACTTCCTCCATAACCAATGGCTCACCAGCACGCCATGCCACCGCCGCTACAGAATTTCTCAATCAAACCTAATCTTTCATAAACGAGGACAAAAACAAAAACCCTTTTTTGCTTTACCTTTGCAGGTTATGACTCCAGGTTGTTCCAAGGAAGAAGAAGAAGACGACATTGTTTATCCCAAATTTTCTTGCTTCAAGCACAAAGTGAAGAAACCCTGATGAAGAAGAAGACGAAGAAACAGAGCTTCTTCACCTAACACCGACCCTGAAGAAGAAGAAGAAGAGGAAGAAACAGAGCTTCTTCACCTAACACCGAAATCACCAACCACCATTGAGCTTAAGTGATCCAAGAAAAAATTAAAAATGGTGACTTTACAGCTTTAGAGGTCCCACGTTAGATGCAAGTTATTGTCGCCACCAACCTTTCGTTAATTAATCCGAAATTCCATACTAATCTTGCAATGGATTCAAACATTTCTACTTTAGTTTCTTCTGCGTTCGACATTCTGGTGGAATTTGTCACGCCGTAATTACAAGAAAAATGAAGAAAACAAACGATGACATGAGTTATTATTGGGCTTATAGTGGGCTCGTTTGGGCTTATCTTACTTCATAATGTTCATGATAGGTTAAATTGAAAAACCGAATATCCTATATCATGAATGAATATTCTCACACCTTAGACCATCAGCAGTGGCAAATGTGTTTGTGTGGGTGTAAGTATTTTTTTAGTATTATAATTTAAAGCAAAAGAAAAAAGAGAAAGAGAAAGAAAGAGAGAGATAGAGAGAAAAAGTGTTACACCCGAGTGTAAACTTACACCCGGGTGTGAAGAGAGAGACAATTTTTTCGTTTTTTTAATACCTACACCCCAAGACTCACACCCACCTGCTTGCCCCACTGCCCATGCTCTTAGCACATTGTTAATTGTCCTGTATAACTATTCTTGTTTTTTTTTTTTTTTTTTTTTGCTATGGATATAAATATCATTAAGAAATAAAAAGTTTAGGTATTACAAAAGAGCATTTTACCTATATATTTGAGATCTTGGCAAAAAAGAATAAGAACAAAGTAACAAATGATTTGGGTACAATATGGGAGAGCTTACTATAACTTTAAACTATTGTTTTACTTAAAAAAAATAATGTTTTCATATTATTTTTTTCTTTAACAACTTTTCCATTGATACAGTCATACAGACCCAACAAAAAAAAAGAAGACGAATTACAAGGAGAATTGGAGAAACAGACTTCCACACTTGCCACCATATTTTTTTTCATATTTTATCTTTCAAAACGTCTCAAATACCTTAGTACATCTCGAATGATTACGATCATTTTTTCATTCTAAACGATTACACTAAAATGAGTTTGAGTTTTTCTTCGAAAAAAATATTATTTCAAGTATATTCTCACTTACTATTTATTTTTAATTTTTAAAAAACCATTTAATTTTTAATAGTCCCATGTTTTGAGAAAAGAAACATAAAAAATTAGGGAAATTATTTTCCAATGGTACATCATTTTGAAAAGAAAAAGATCTATATATACATTTTTGGAGTACATTTAGCAAATAAATCCTGGAGTTCCACCTTATTTACGGATGAATGCCATTAGCATTAATTATTTAAATTTGAAAAAAAATTAATTAAAGATATTACCCACACAATTACGAGAATCATAAAATCAAATCTTCCTTAATTTTCTAAGTCATTAATGTGATAATCTTTAGGAAATATTTCTCTGTAAAAAAAAACCACATTAAGGAAGACATTAAAATCGACACTAGCAATTAAATTATTTGGATATTCAAGTATTTTAAGATTCTTATATCTTATTTGATATTCTTTTTTTAAGATCTCATTCTTTAATTACTGCGTTTAGAATTTATTAGTTGTTACCTATTTTTTGGTGAAATTTATTGGTTGTTACTTAATAAGTAATTAAGGTGAGTTTATTTTAGTTAATATCTAATTTAAAGGATTTGATTTCTTTTATTATTAATAAACGAATAACATGTATAGAAATAAAATATTTTTCTTGGGACTCCATAATAAAAGTATTAAACTCTTATTTCCTACATTTCTTACACATAATATCTTCTTATTCGATAACAAGAAATATATATATTGCATATTTTTTTTAATTAAACGATTTCCAAAAATTGTTTCCAAATATTCAGTATGAGCTCTATATATATCATCTCTTTAGCAAGCCAAATATCACATCTTCATTGTGACTTCTGGTAACCTTTATAATCTCTCATTAGCAAGCCAACAAAAATGTCTTTTCATTTTTTTTTTTGGTTATACGTACGTTCATATTTTATATTTTCTGTTTGTGTATATACTAAACATTTAATCTGTTGTGCAGCAAATCAATGATGATTACCGCAGCATATGCTTCAAAATTTAGTCTGATTCTTTAATATGGTTATTTTTATTCACCTACTTTTTCTAACTAAATCTTGAAGTTTTATATGGTATACATCTATCTATATTAACATTTGAATTTTTAGAGTACAAATTCAAATATTAATAATATTTATACTTTATATGCATTTTAAATATTAAAAATATTAAACTTTATTAAAGGTTAAATTTTATAATTCTTTAAAAATTTTAAAAAGTTAAACTTTATAAAACGTTTATAATATTTTTAATATTAATTTTTTTTATGAATTTTCAAATATTATAAATATTTAAACTTTATCAAAAGTTTAACAACCTAAATATTTAAACTTTATAAAACATTTAAAGTATTTATAATATTTAAATTATATTAAAAGTTTGAAATATTAATAATATTTAAACTCTATACAAATTTAGTATATATATATATATATATCTTATGGGAACCATTTAAAAGAAAATTTTTTAATTGACTCGAATTATATATCTTTTAAATAAAAGTATTATTAAAAAGAAAATTAACTAAATAATGTTTAATTTCACGGGACGGGATAATATGATGGGACGGGCTTATAAAAGATAGTATAGTACGGGTAAAATCTTAAAATTAACAATCAAAATAATCTATCAAACAAATTACATTTTGATTTTTTTTTAGAAAAATATAGTCTCGCGGTGTACCGCGGGTTATAATCTAGTTAGTTTTATGTATTAATTTAATATTCACAATTTTACGTTTTTCCTAGAAAATGATGTAAGTAAAAAAAATCCTCATTTTTTAAATATTTCCTCTCAAAATAAGGGACCAAAAGAGATGGTTTTAATTGTAAGATCATCCAAACCACAAAAATTATAATTTCCTAGGCTCCTAGCTAGCTACTTGAACAAATTGAATCATTGTTAAATTGTATATTCATTAATTTCTTTTGACCATGATTTGAGTAATTGGCTCATCGCATTGGTACTTAATCGGGTGATAAATTGATAATGATACTGATACGATGAAAGACAATCTCACTTCAATTACGCAGAAAATGGACAACGATCAATAGAAACAGAGACACATGCAATCATATAATACCACGCACAGGCTGGTCCCATGCAATATAAATAGATTACAACTAACACTCGTGTAGAGGCACGTGTTCTATTTGTTCGTGTCTAGGTTCAACGTATCTTGTAACCATAACTGGTCCTAATCCTATACTATTATTTGGGGAGTACACTTTATAAGATACCCTTAACTAACCTTTCCTTTTGTAAGAATTTACTTAAGAATGCCATTAGAAATAAAATTTTATAGAGTAAATTAATTCAACTCATTAAGGATAAACAAGTCAAATACTATTTTATGCAATTTAATTAATTTAATTTAATTATAAAAACGAAAATCTATTATTAATTTTTAAAAAAAGAATGACCAATCAAAATGAACATATAAGATTTGATATCTAACTTATCATATTAATTTGTTATTAATCACTATACTTCACCTCTCATCTTTATATTATTCTATTTCTATAAAATAAATAAATTATTATATCATCTACATAATAAAAAAAAGTAAATTTTTTTCCGCATATACAAAGATTTGAATTTTTAAAAACGAATATAAATTGTTCAATGTATGAAAAAACAAATTTAACGGGTCAAAAATTCATATTTGAGTAATATATTCATTTTTTAAATATCATCAATACTTAATAGATCAAAAAGTTAAGAAATATAAATACTCTAATTTGATTTTTTGAAACAAATATTTATAATAGGCGGCGGGTTAAATATAATGTATTATATGATGAAATGAGTTATGATCCTTATAACTATTTTAATATTTATATTTAATTTTATATATATATTTTTTAAATTCATAATTTTACATACTACAATAAAAATTTTAAAGATTTTAATTTGGAACATTTTAAAAAAGTTTAATTTAATATATTAAAGAATATCATAAATATTTAATAGATTAAAAAGATAAAAAAAATTTATAAATACTAATTTGATTTTCTAAAAAGATATGTTTAATATATTTATAGTAGGCGGCGGGTTAAAAGTAATGTATTATATGATAGAAAGTTACGATCCTTATAATAGACGACATTTCAAGATTTTATGATGAGATGAGTTAAATAAGGTTTGACACTTCTAAATATTTGAAAATTTAATTCTGCAAGCAATTTTGGAAATAATGAATAATAGATTGTGCCACAATATTTTCATAGGGATTGTAAAATGAAAATATAGACTCTACACACGGATCGAGTTTGGTATTATTATATACCAAATATATGTTCATAACATATTCGATTATGTGAATAATTGGTAAATTCCGTAATTAGCTCAAACAAATCTCTATTTCAACAACCAATGAATTAGAATTTGAAAAAATAATTTCCTAAATTAATTCAAAATAATAGCTAACTTTTTTAACTAATTCAAAATAATCTACGTTTAGATGCGATTCATTTATGATATTTTGATTTTTGATCTAACTAAATTATATGCACTCTCATTTTGTGGTTGTTAACATAAATTAACTCATTGTTCAAACAATATTTTTTTTTTTTGAAAATAATATTATTTTCCGTTTTCATATCTTTAAAAAATATATCCATAATTGAGGATTACAGAAAAATAAAAATATATTCATTCTAATATGATATATATATGGACTGACATAAAAAATTAATATTTTTACTTACTATTATAATATATCACGATTTTATTCTATAACTATATGATATATAAATTTTGTAATAAATGAAATTCAAGCCGTACTTTAGTACGGGTGATGATCTAGTAATAATATATAACAACAACAAAAAATTGGTTTTTAGTAATTTGCAAAATGGTCTTGTATATTTTAACTGGTTTATGAATTGTGAATCAATTTTAACTGGAGTAATAACATTAGATTTTAACTAATATTTAGAAATCACTAAACGAATACCATATCATTTTGACCAACAATTTATTTTTTAATGCATGCATATTACTATGTCATCAAAATTTTAAAGTTCTTTATATGTTGATTAATTTAGGGAAATTACGTCAAATGGCTTTAAAAAGTCCACTAATTATTCTAAAGGCTTAGTCAAGATGATCTTTACTAGAATGACATAAAAAAGTTTGAAAAATACTTTAAACCCTAATTATATTTTCATATTTACAATTGGTGCCATTTTGAATTAAATTTTAGAAAAAACAAACTTAAATATAAAAGAAAACAATCCTAAAACCTAAATGTTTTAATACTAAACATATGATAATGTTTACAAGAAAAAAAAAAACCAAAAAAAAAATGTCTCAATTCTCTCTCTTTTGGGCGACACCGCCGCAACCTTCAAGCTTCAACCCTAAAATTCTAGATCTGTGATTCTTGAGAGATCTAGCTGGTGTTTCCTCTGAAATTTTCTTATATGCTTGTAGAAAGGTTGGAGAAAGTAGTGAGGGGTTGTGGGTTGTGAAATGAAAGAGATCGAAGTTTGTAGTTATTCGGTGAAGGATAAGTCTAGTGTTCGGTTTCGACCCCTTCCAGATCTACTGTTCGTAGACAAGCTGGGTAGTCGTTTTGAGAAGAATTTTTCTATCTAAAGTTGCTAGCTGCAAGGGCGTCTGGTTGGGTCGAAGCCGGGACGGGAAAGAGTCGTCTCCGGGATTTCTTTTCTTCTTTGTTAACGAGTCTTGGAGGAGCGTTACTTCAGATCACAGAAGAAGAAGACGAACAACAAGTTTCAGATATAATGTCGTCTACAGTCTCTGATCTTCCTCATCAACGTGGAATCGCAGGTTTTTGTTTCTGGATCTTTGATTAATTTATCTGTTATCTACCTTTTTAATTAGATCTCTGTAATTGTTTTCTTTGATTTCTTGCAATTACGTGGGTTCTTGTGGAGTTTTGTTACCTATTTGATTGAGATTGAAATTATCACTTAGAAACTTGACGCAATTTTGATACAAATTGTTTAAATTGGTTATGGATCTTGATCGATTGATCCGTTGTGTCTTAAAGTTTTGATTTTGGTAGGTTCTTGATTTTTTTGTTTCCTTCTTTTGATTTGGATTGAAATTATCTCTTGGCAAATTGACGCAGTTTTGATATAGAATTTGTACTGTGTGTTCATGATTCTGTCTGATCTGACAAGACTTCGAGTTTCTATTAGGCTAATATTGATGGGTTTTTGCTATAATTGAATTTGTTAGGCGAAATCAAATCGAAGAATGTTGCGGGACATGGAAGACAAAACCGAAAAGTTCTTGGAGACATTAGTAATCTCGTCACTGGTCGTGATATTGTACCCGGAAAGGTTATTTCAAAACATCTCTGGCCTCTTTCTTTCTTTGATCATGTTGCTGTTTTCACCCAAATTTGGAACTCATAAAAGTATTTATCTTCTCAGGATCTTATGAAGAAGGTGAAACCGCAGACAAAAGCCGAGGTTATTGTCATTAGCCGAGAAAAGCTTCAAACCACATTTTAGCAGAAGAACTCATATAAGAGGAACCAAGACTTTTACAGCAACCTTCAGAGCTTGAAGCAAGATTACTTAAATTTCAAATCTTTTGATTGAGATTCACCATGTTTGATGATCTGACTCCTCTTTTTCATTGTCTACCAGGCTGCGAGTGGACCGAAGGATGCTGTGATTAACATTGATGATGTCGATGCTAACAACGAACTGGCTGCTGTGGAATATGTAGATGACATCTTCAAGTTTTATAGGACTGTAGAAGAGGAAGGAGGAATCAAAGAGTATATAGGATCACAGCCTGAGATAAACGAGAAGATGAGATCGATTCTGATCGATTGGCTTGTAGATGTTCACAGGAAGTTTGAGTTGATGCCAGAAACGCTTTACCTCACCATTAACCTCGTTGATCGGTTTCTATCTTTGACAATGTTCCTAGAAGAGAGCTTCAGCTGTTGGGACTAGGCGCTATGCTTCAGCTGTTGGGACTAGGCGCTATGCTTATATGCTTATTCAAGGTAAGTCACTATTCTCATCTGACGAAGCGCTTCTCGCAGTGCCCTCTACTAAGAAACTCGTGGCCAAGTATGCGAATTCCAACGAAGAGTTCGAGAGGGCATTTGTGAAATCCATGATCAAGATGAGTAGTATCAGTGGGAATGGTAATGAGGTCAGACTTAATTGCAGAAGGGTTCGCTAGAATCACAATCTACGCTTCCAACATCGAGTTACTACATTTATGTCTTTCAATTTCTCTCGTCACATTGATTACTTGTGTGAATGGGCCTTTTTTAATGATTAAGGCAGAGGTCCTTGTATCATAATTATTTATCATTCTCTCGTGTGTGCTTGTATAGGCATTTGTTTTACAAGTAATAAAATATTTTCTTTTTTAAGTCTAGACAGACAAATCTTATCACTTTGTGCTCACAACAAATCAAAATGATTGAAGAATTAATAGAGGACCAACACTCTCTTGAGCAATAACTTCCATATGTTTGGTAGTTAAGTATAAAATTTTAACATTCATAACATAACATCCGACCCAATGTCTTAGCTGGACCAACACAGAGAAGAGAATGGATATATAGTCAAAGAAAGAAGATAAGAGGACAAGACACAAACTTCATTTTTATTCATTCAAATACCCACTGATTCTCACGGCGAACCTCTTCTTCCCTTTAATCATATTGGCCACTGCCTGGCAGGTCAAGTCCAACACTCCCTTGATATTCAAGTAGTTAGCAGCCTAAAATGAGTAAGAACGAAACCAAATTTAGATTCAAGCTTTCTCTTTAGCTGCTTCAAATAAAAATGGAACTTCATTGTTCAAGCAAATCAAATATACTGAACTGTGTACACACAAAGAGAACAATGTAAATGATTCCCAAGAAAGTCATCATTATCCATCGTTTAAGACAGAACAAAACATGCCATGTTAGCAGCATAAAAGGTTCAAGCTGCTTGAAATTTTCAGACCAAAGACGGAGCCTTAGGGTTCAAGCAAATCCCAAAGAAACTCAACATTATCCAATCTTTAAGACAGAACAAAAAAACATGAGTTTGAATGAATATATATCATTTGCACATTCAACTTCAAGACTAATCTGATAAGATATGCAAAGAAGGACTCAAAAGAGATCTTAAGCTATAAACAAAGCCAACACACTCAAAGGAGATCTTCGATCAACTCAGCTTCGCTATCACTGTTAAAGTCTTTAACCTACAAGTGTAGATATGTTTGTAATTACCTTAAAAGTGAGAGGGTAGTTCTGGAATTTCCATTATCACGATGTGATAGATTTATCAGTTAGCATAAATCTACCACTCTTAACTCTATCATGTCTATCTGAACAAACTTTTGCTATGGATTGCGTTTTTCTCGATTTTAAGTCTACCACCACATTGTGTTGTAAACTCTGTCACCACACACTATTCAACTAACAACTCTATCGTAACATACATTAAGTCTCCCATCACTTAGGTGTTACTCTAGTAATTAATTTGTTGGATAAGTCTGTCAGATCAATAATAAATCTATCACAATTAAACACTCTACCTTCACTACTCACAGACTTTCTATCTCTTACTTAACTCTACTACATTAGTCTGTTACCAAATCATAACTCTATCATCACCTCTAAAAAGTCTACCAGTAAAATCTATTTCTTTAATTACTTTGTCATAACTGCATGAAAGTGTACCAAACAAATCTACTTTACCTATTACTCTGCCATAACTAAAAAAATATCTACCAAGTAACTCAATCAAAAATTCATATATCTATCATCCTCACTTCAATCTACTGTGTCTAAACGATAGATTTATCTAACTAAACTGACAAGTCTATCATATTTGATAAAAACTACCATAAAAATCTGTCAGCTTTACAAATCTGTCGCCACTAAGATTTATCCTCAACTTTTTCCCGCCGCTCCATTTCTCCTTCTCCCACCTTTTTCATGGCAATTCTGTAATATTTTGTAATGGCAATTTTGTTATATTTTTTTTCCCCTCACACATCCTTGAGGGCAAGTTTGCCTTTAAAAAAAGATAATACTATTCATCCAAAACCATGCTATTTTAGTTATTTTTTCTCTTTACTAAGCCTTTTGAGTAACTCTCCGATTAATTTATGTTCATTTTAAAAATTTAAATCATATCAAACATAAATATAGACTAATTAAAGTATTCATATATATATATATATACTTTTTGCATATATTATGATTCGAATTTTTGAAAAGGACATAAATTACTCAACATATAATAAAAATAGCGTATAATATTCACACACCGGCTTTGAAAATTAGTGGTGATAATTAAGAGTATGATATTTTATGTGATGCAAAGGGTGGTATTTATAGTGAAGTGAAGCTAGTTTACTGTGTGGTCTCGTCTTATGACGACAATATGGGCAACGAGGAGATAACTCAGATAATAAGTGTACGTGAATGGCTTCGAGTGATGCAAATGCTTTCTGGTCCCATTATGTTTTATAACCGAAGAGATATTTCACTTACACCACTCGTTTATTGAGCACGTTGTGACCGTGCTAAATTTAGAATTCGGCGTTTTGTTGTTTCATTTTTATTATTATCGTAGGCTTTTATTCTTGTGAATTTTGAATCAGAGTTTCGGTTTATAGAATACTAATTCTGTGAAGCTGTTCCACATTATTAGCAAAAAAAAATGTTTGTGCCTATGAGGGACTTGGGTATAACTTGTGTTGGCGGGAATATTTTCTTGTATAATTGGCATATATAACAATGAACTACGAGGTATTGAAAAAATACGCATTTGAACCTAAATATTTTTAGAAGACGAGTTTATGTTTTATATAAGTGTCATTTGATCTTTTTTCTCGTAACAACTTATTTTTAATGTAATATTAGAGTTTAGTATTTCGATGTTACGACGTTAAGTAATAAATTAAATATTTACATAAAAAATAATATGTTACCAAAAAGTAACCATGTTATGAAGAAAAAGTAATATGTTACGAAAAAGTAACCATATTTCCATAAAACTTAAACAAAAACCACAATCCAAAAAAAAATATTCATTATTTAATGGCAATAATTTAAATAATTATATCTTTTTTTTTTGTTGGATATTTTTTTGTACCATGTTTACTTTTTGTCGGATTATAAATATACTTTTCGTGTGCTGATGATAATCAACGAGTTGGATTATACTGTACAGTAAGTCAGTAATTAAACGTGTCTTACAACATGAAGACACATATTAAACTTTAATCTACGAGATTGTGACATTATGCTATATATCATAACCATATTTTACATCTCATAATGTAAAACTATAGCAATATTTTTGTTCCAAATTTTTCAAAATTCATTTTTACTTTTATTTAACTAATAAGTGCTAAATTAGTTTCCAATACATTCAATTTTTTTTTTATTAAATTCAAATTGTACGTATCATTTCATTTCCTGGCCACTTGATTAATTATCCCTATAACGAAAAACAACATTTAGTACGAAGTCTTTGTTCTTATTAAGTTACGATAGGATAGACATTTTATTTATGCAGCCGTGCCTAAACGGCTACAAACATAAACGGAAAGACATAGATATGAAGTGGATACAAGGGGACAAAGACATGATGATAGATGCTTAAGAAGGTACGTAGTAGAGTGGATTTGGGAGCTTGAAGACCCTTCCAGGAGTATCCTCAACCAAATCAGCCCATTGGTCTCCAATATTCCCAACGATGTTGTATCCTTTCTTCACCAGGCTCTTCCTCACCGCTGACTTGTACACCACTTCCGGCAATTTCGAATGGTTTGGCCTGCGTTGCCATATTTAATTAATCCTCAATTAAATTGCATATACATCATACTTACTTACTGTATATTATTAAGCTTACTTGAATATGAGATGCTTCCATTTTGTCACACCAGCAGCCTTGAGATTCTCGAGAGTGACTTCTGACAACCTCTCCCATCGGTCAGAGATTATGATGGGTTCAATCCCGAGTTCTAAGAGGTTTGTGTATAGATGCAAAGTCTCCGGGAGTCCTGGAGTTGATTCTCCGGACCTTAACCACGACCAGTACGCCCCCGGGGCTGTGTTCTGTGTCCTAAGAATCCCAAAAAAAAAAAACAAATCTACATTAAAATGAAATCACAAAGTAGATATGGACAAAAGAAAAACAGTTTGCATCAAACTATTTAGAGTTGTCAAATGAAACGTGTTTTTCCATATATGACATTTTCAAAAAAAAAATGAAGATAATATTGTTAATGCAATGGAGATGGTGTAGGTAGAACTAATAACAATAATATGTATACCCGTATCCATATTTGGCGTAGTAGGGGATACTAGAGAGGAGAGTGTCGTCTAGGTCAAAGATCCAAACATTGACGGTATCGTTCTTTAGGGCAAGTCCTTTGGCGTAGAAATAAGCCTCTTTGCACACCGTTTTGGAGTCAGATTGATATTGTTTGGAAGTGATCAAGTAGTCTTCAACATAGTCTTTGCAATTTGCGGGCACAGTGTCGAAGTCTATGATGTTAGAGGTCTCAACACCAAGGTGCCAGCTTCTGCAGTTGTGGTAGTTGATGGTAAGTCCCTCTTTCTCTAAGAGTTCGACTTCGTCCCCAAAGATGGTGTTCGATTCGAGAAGTTCGATGAGCCCTGGAACGGATGCCGAAGACCGGGCGTGGGAGACCGTAGCGGCCAAGAGCAAGAGGAGTGAAAGTGAGAGGATTTTCATGTTTTTTTTTGTGTTATGGTTTATGTTTAGTTTGTGATGCTTATTTGTGTGACACAAAGGGTGGTATTTATAATGAGGTAGGGTTAGGTATGGTTACTTATGACGACCGATGGGAAATGAGGAGATAGTGTACGTGTATGTTTTAGATTGGTGCAACAAATGCTACTGGTCCCATAATGTTTATAATCGACGATATTTTTCACTTACACCACTCGTTTTTAGAGCACGTTGAGACTGTGTGCTAAACTAGAATTTGGCGTTTTCTTGTTTTGTTTTTTATTATTATTTTTGGCTTTTGTGCTTGTAAATTTTGAATTATATAGTTTCGTTTTAGAGGATACTGTGAAGTTGTTCTACATTACTAGAAAAATATATCTGAATATGTTGAATTGTTGATGTGAGTTAACTCGTGTTTGCGGAAATAATTTAGAGTAAACTTTTTTTCGTTGATAAATAATTGGCAAAGCCAATAGTGCAAAACGTGATATTTGATAAACGAGTAATTGGCAGCAGCTTCCGCAGTGGGCAACAAGAGATAGGTACGTGTATTGTGTAGGTTGAATCATACGAGATGAAATATGTCGGTAAGATAAGAAATGTGAGGTATACAAGTTTAGACGTTAAATAATGTGAATGTTTTACATTGGTATACATTACATAGCTTTTTTATGTTGACGAAGGCCTTTCTGAAATTCGATAAAATTTTCCTAAATGTTTGAGTTAGATCCATTTTTGTTTTAAGTTATTAAACAAGTTTTTTTATGAAAGCTTTTGATTTATATCCTATCTAAATGTTTGATTTTAAACCTGAGGGAATGTACGCGACTAGACCCAGAACCTCTTAGTAATTTAAAAAAAAAAATGTTTGATTTCGGAACAATTCATACCATTCCTGTATGTTTATGGAATCGAGCTTACTTTGAGTTTTAAATCCAAGATCGATGAAGTGATTAGGTTGCAGCGAGAGAAGGTGACAAAGATTTTTAGATTTGTGTAGAAAAGATGAAGATTACGAGAATCTGGCGAGAACATGAAATGGTAACGAGAACAGCGAGAACGAGAATCCGACGATTTTCAGGTCAATTGTTATGTCAAGGACGAGGGTTTAAGATATGTTATGGCAATTTCGTCTATTGTGGCCCGTGTGGTCTTTGTGGCTCAATAACGCATCCTTGACAATTGCCCACTAGATATAAGCTTGTGCTATTTGTAAAATTTCAGAAATTTAGTGCTAAAATTGAAAATAAAATATAATATTGGACTTTTTTTTGTCAATTATCCAAAAAAAAAAATTCATTCATTAATGGCAATAATTTAAATAACTAATAAATCTTTTTTTGGTTGTATATATTTTTTTAATTATCTGATTTACTTTTTCTATACCATATTTACTTTTTGTCGGATTATACTTCTAGTGTGCTGATGATTTAACGAGTAATAATTTAATTTTTTTACTGTACAATAATTAAACGTGTCTTACAACATGAAGACACATATTAAACTTTAATCTACGAGATTGTGACATTATGCTATATATCGTAAACATATTTCACCACTTTCATTCACCCCCTCTTAATTATCTAATTAGAATTTGCCATATCATCTAGTTAAAAAAAATAAAACAATCAATATTTTCTAAATAAAACAATAAGATTAAGTCATAACCACTCTTTTATAAACCTAAACCGATATATAATCTCGTTTAATTACAAAATCTAAACCCTAATTCTCCTTTGTAAACCCAAACCGTCATTTAAACTCGTTTAATCGTAAAAAATATAAACCCTAATCGTACTTTCTAAACCCAAACCGACACTTCTTATCGTTTAATTGTAAAATCTAAACATGGTTATAAACCCAAACCGATAGTTAAACTCGTTTAATTATAAAATCTAAACTCTAACCCTTTATAATAAACCTAAACCGATACATAATTTCGTTTTAGTGGCAAATTAAATTTTATAATTAAATAAATTTTTTATTATTATTAGGTGGCAGATTTTGATTGGATAAAATAAAGGGGGTGATTTCTAAACCCAAGTATTTTTCTTTTACATCTCATAATGTAAAACTATAGCAATATTTTTGTTCCAAATTTGTCAAAATTCATTTTTACTTTTATTCAACTATTAAGTGCTAAATTAGTTTCCAATTGACTTTTGTTTTCTTTTTATTAAATTCAAACTGTCATGGCCTCTTGATTAAATTATCCCTATATATAAAGAAAAACAACATTTAGTACGAAGTCTTTGCTCTTATTAAGTTACGATAGCATAGACATTTTATTTATGCATCGGTGCCAAAACGGCTACATAGATAAACAAAACGACATAGATATATATGAAGCGGATACAAGGGGACAAAGCCATGATGATAGATAGATGCTTAAGAAGGTACGTAGTAGAGTGGATTTGGGAGCTTAAAAACCCTTCCAGGAGTATCCTCAACCAAATCAGCCCATTGGTCTCCAATATTCCCAACGATGTTGTATCCTTTCTTTACCAAGCTCTTCCTCACCTTTGACTTGTACACCACTTGCCTCAAGTTCGAACCGTTTGGCCTGCGTTGCCATATTTAGTCCTCGATTCAATCACATATGATACTTAAAAAACTACTGTATATAAATATATAATAAATCTTGATTCTTACTTCAATATGAGATGCTTCCAGTAGGTCACGCCAGCAGCCTCAAGATTCTCGAGAGTGACATTCTTCCACAATTTCCAACGGTCACTGAGTATGATGGGTTCAATCCCGAGTTCTAAGATGTTTTGGTAAAGATGCAAAGTCTCCGGGAGCCCGGGAGTTGATGCTCCGGTCCCTAACCACAACCAGTACGCCCCCGGGTCGGTATTCTCTGTCCTAAGAATCCAGAAGAAAAATAAAAGACTTTCATTTAAAAGAAATTGCACAGTACATATGAAAGAAAACAAAACATTTAGGTCAGTGTCAGTCAAACTATTTAGAGTTGAAAATTATATAAAATAAATCCGAAATGTATCTTTCCATATATATTGACATCTAAACATTTTCAAAAAAATATGAAGATAATATTATTAATGCAATGCAATGGAGGTGGTATATGTAGAACTAATAATAATAATGTGTATATACCCGTATCCATATTTGGCGTAGTAGGGAATACTAGAGAGGAGAGTGTCGTCTAGGTCAAAGATCCAAACATTAACGGTGTCGTTCTTTAGGGCAAGTCCTTTGGCGTAGAAATAAGCCTCTTTGCACACCGTTTTGGAGTCAGATTGATATTGTTTGGAAGTGATCAAGTAGTCTTCAACATAGTCTTTGCAATTTGCGGGCACCGTGTCGAAGTCTATGATATTAGAAGTCTCAACACCAAGGTGCCAGCTTCTACAGTTGTGGTAGTTGATGGAAAGTTTCTCTTTCTCTAAGAGTTCGGCTTCGTTCCCAGAGATGGTGTTCGAATCGACGAGTTCGATGAGATCTGGAACGGATGCCGAGACCGTAGCGGCCAAGAGCAAGAGAACTGAAAGTAAGAGGATTTTCATATTTTTTTTGTATGGTTTATTGTTTAGTTTGTGATGTTTATTTGTGTGACACAAAGGGTGGTATTTATAATGAGGTAGGGTTAAGTATGGTTTCTTATGACGACAGATGGAAAATGAGGAGATAAGTGTACGTGTATGTTTTCGATTGGTGCAACAAATGCTACTGGTCCCATAATGTTTATAATCGACGATATATTTCACTTACACCACTCGTTTTTAGAGCACGTTGAGATTATGTGTGTAATGCCCCGACCGCCTTCTCTCTTAATGGGTTCCACGTTCTTTCTCGGCCCGTGGTTTACCATTTTTCGACGGCCGGTCCGCTACGTCCGGGAGGCTTTAAAGACTTGTTTACCGACCCTACAAATCACCACATGATCTTTCCCTGTGTTTTGTCCTCACTCACACAGTTCCGACAATCACTTCCCGGAAAGTCATCCATCCTGAAACTACTCCAACCCAAGAATGCTTAACTGTGGAATTCTCTGAGAACAGTTGACCGAAAAGATAAGTGCACTTTGGTGACATAGATGACCAAATCAATTCTCTTAAACCTCTCCGCATGCACCACCATATTCCTAAAACCGGAATGTTATAGTGTGCTTAACTAGAATTTAATAAATTAGCAAACATACATATATAGCTGTATCACTATTCACTAGTTCTTGATAAAGATTGAATAATAATTTTCGTGCCCGAGATTAGGAACACTTTCTTTGTCAGAAAGATTTTCCACAAAAAATTGTATCTTGGTGATAGCTATGGTTTCAACGAAGATTGTGCAGTCTTCCAACAATATAGTTTTTTTTATGCATACCACCTCGTGACGAAATATTTTAGATTAGTATAATAGAATTTTTATATATTAAAGCAAATTTTTGCAAATTAAGTTGTGCTGGAATAGTAGTTTCCGCATGAAATATAGAATCTTTATGTCGACGTAGGTCAGAGAACGTAATTAAATGGTGAGAGATATTCAATTATTCATGAGAAAAGATAGTTTATACTTTAGACATGATTAACGAGATTGGTATAATATTGTGTTATTTGTGTTAACACATGTAACATGCAGTCCTACAGTAAGAAACCTTTAATCGCTGTGGTAATCACATGTAACATGCATGAAGAAAGAAGTGTCGCAGGCGTGGATCTAATAAAGGGTCGGAAGGAATTGTCAGTTGTAGAATCGTCTATGTAACAAGTTCTCATAATTTGCAATAAATAATAAATCTAGACGGCAAAAAAAAAAAATGACATAAATTAGTATTTTACTTGTTTATCCTTAATAAATTGAATGAAATTTGTTCTAAAAGAAGATTTTTGTAATGGCATTCTTAAGTAAATTCTTATAAAAGGGAAGGTTAGGTAAGGGTATCTTATAAAGTGTACTCTCCAAATAATAGTATAGGATGATTTTCTCTGATTTGATTAATGCCCACACAAAGCATTTACATAGACTAAATGTTACAATGATTAGTCAAATAAACCAAAAATTGCATCTAGTATGTTTCACACATGAAGGGCCAAGTAATGATTTATCATGCTACTACACTTGCATAAATTTTGTAATAGTGAATCTGCTCTTATGTTTTCACTCATTTGCTTTGAGCCTTTGATCCTCGTTAAGTACTTGAGCCCAATTTATTGATTCAGCCCAGCGCAGCCCAGATAAGCTGTAAACACGAGTGGACCAAAGTTAACACTCTCGCATCTCATTTTGTTAATTTAACATTGTACTTTTATCATTTTAAGCAAGAGTATTCGTTGCCTCCAAAAAAAGAGGATATTTAATCATGGTAAATCGATCTGACATGATTCAAAAAATTAATCTGTAAATTGAACCATATTTTAATATAATTGTTACAGAATCAGTTTTTTTTTATATTCGTAACCCAAATTGAACCAGAAAAAAATATTGATTTAAGCCAAAAGTTTTTCGAAAATTGAAGATCTGTTTGACTAATATCTGAATCCAAAACCGAAACCAAAACCAAACCGTATCAAACCATTCATAATAGATTATGTATTAGTTTATATACAATTATTCAAAAAACCGCAAAATCAAAAATGTAAATAATCCTAACAAAATTCCAAATTGAACATCCCTTATTTTTAAAGCAACTACACTTAATAAGAAAATATTTTATTTATTGAGTTCTCAGAAGATGGACATTTTATTTGAGCAGTGGTAAGTGCGTGGTTACAAAGATAAACGAAAAGACATATGAGGTGGTGCATGCATGGGGAGAAAGAAATGAAGAAGATGCTAAATTAGATCTTGTAGTATAGTGGATTAGTGAGTTTGAAAGTCCTTAGTCAAATCAGCCCATTGGTCTCCAATATTCCCAATGATCGTGTGGCCACTCCTCTCTAGCTTCTTCCTCTCCTCTGACTTGAAGCTCGATATCTTTTTGTTTGAGCCTGTTGGCCTTTGTTTCCACATATACATATATCTTTCGATTCACTCAAATATTAATTACTGTTTGTATATGATTAAGCTACTTTAACTAAAATACTTAATAATTGTATATGATTAAAGCTATTTTTAACTATCCTTACTTGAAAAAGACATGTTCCAATAGGTGAAGCCAGCAGCTTTGAGATTCTTTAGAGTGACTTCCTCCAAATCTTGGAATCGTTCAGTGAGTAAGACAGGGCTAATCCCAATTTCAACGATGTTTTGGTAAAGATGCAAGGTCTCGGGGAGCACTGGAGCTTCTCCGACCTCCAACCACTTCTGAATGTCCCCGGGCCGTGCTTCTTTGTCCTAAGAAACCAAACATATAAAATGTAGTTTTACATGAAATCCCATGTAGTTAAAGAAAAAAATAGACTGAGGTCAGAGATGTGAAATTCAATACACAAATATCAAAATTATGTTGACATCTAAGCATTTTAAAATATACGGAAATGATGTTCACAAGAAAATTTGATAGAATTTCAAGAAACTTAGAGATTATGTGTGAATACAAAGTATGGTGGTTAGGTAAGTAATAATACAAGGGAACATTAGAGAGGAGGGTGTCGTCAAGGTCAAAGATCCAAACATTGTAGGTGTCGTTCTTTAAGGAAAATCCTTTGGCGTAGAAATAAGCTTCTTTGCACACCGTTTTGGAGTCGTAACGATACTGTTGTGAAGTGGTCAACTAGTCTTCGACATAGTCTTTGCAATTTGCAGGCACAGTGTCGAAGTTTATGATTTAATTTTGTAGGATTTAATCATGTTTTCTTGTAGTGCGTACGTTATAAAAACGTGAAAAAATGGTATAATATATATTTATATTTAAAAGTCCTAAAGGAATTTTAAGTTGCGTAAGTACTCAATAATTACATACACACACGATTCAAATGACTCAAAAAGAAAGATATGTGCATATTGCATGTCGCCTTCCAAAGTTAATGTTGTTTCCATAATAACACGCCTTGCTTCATCACACGTCTTGACGGTCTGGATCTGTTTCTTTAACTAATTTAGCTTACTAAACGGAGAAAAAGAGTTTTAGCTACTAATTAGTGAGCCCTCATTTTTTTTTATGTCAACAATTAGTGAGCCCTCTCTATCACTAGCTTACTAATTACTTTTGTTATTGGTTCCGGTATTTACTTGATAGAAATCTTTTAATGGTTGATCTAATATTGTACTAATGAATTATATAAGATATTACCTTTAATTGAAAAACTTTCGAACTAAGAGATTTTGGACTTATGGCCATAACCAGAACATGTAATATCGTCTCATCTTAAGCGCAGCTTAAACTCGCGATTTCTGGATGCAAAAAGAAGTTTTAGTCAACCAATGCTAGTGCTGATGTTTGGTACCTCTGGATTCAAAGTCATTATCTCTAGTGCTGAGTATGATTGTTGGCAGAGGTGGAGACGCAGATTCTTCAATGTATTTGATTACATATAAACCTTTAGAAGAGATTTGATATGTATACTTCATGTAAGGTGGTTCATAGAGGATAAATTTGTTACTTTTGTATCGGGGCTGGCCGGATCAGCCAATCGGGTATATCAAAAATAAAATAAAACATACTCATCGTGACAAGTGTTGCTTGGGTTTGAGGTGTTGGCAACGGTGATCGAATCAATGGACATGGTGATTAAAGGTTTAGGATGAAGATTGATATGATACCACATTAGTATATTAAGTACCACGTAAAAGGTTAATTGGAATATTTAATGGTTTATTATTGTATTTTCTTAAAACACGAAAACGTACATCATTTTTTATACAATACATGGAATAAATAGATTTACTCCAAATATATACTGATACACAACAAGTCAACAATATGTACATCTATGTACACACCATTTAAAATTCTAGATAATCTTTTTCGAAAGTTTTGATAAATATAGGAGTTTCGGAAGTGTTTTGATAATATATGTACTATGGGAAAATATGTATATTAACTGATATGAGAATTAAGGTATTGTATACTTATATTTTATGTGGTTGAAAATTTTATGTTAAAAGCAAGATTATTTTTTCATCGTTCTATATATATATATATATGGAGACAAAATAAATCATTAAAGTTGAAGAGGTTGGAAAAAAAAAAGAAAAACAAAAAAGAGAAGGAGAGAGAGCGCAAATGGAGTGGAAGAAATGGTACTTAGACGTGATTCTTGTGCCCTTAGCTCTTATGATGATGATTTGCTACCACGTCTACTTGTCCTTCATGGTTCGAACCCATCCCTTCTCCACCCTCCTCGGCATTAACTCTCACGGCCGCCGGATGTGGATTTCTGCTATGATCAAGGTTTTTTATATTCATCTCCATTGTATAGTATTCTTCCGATCCTATCAAAAATGTAAAAAATTATAACAATATTATGTTATAAATTAGTCATTATCGCTCGCATCGCTTAGAGCTTTGGTTTGAGGATTAATAAGTTTAGATGGTATGGGAAACTAGTCTTGGTTGGTCTGAAATCTTCTCATAAAAGAAAATTTATAATTGGAGAAATATATATATATATGTAAGATTGGTTATTGTTTTTTTTGTTGTTTAATTTTTCAGGAGAATCAGAAGACGAATATATTGGCCGTACAAACACTGCGTAACATAATAATGGGAGCTACACTAATGGCCACGACCTGCGTGCTCCTCTGCGCGGGTCTAGCCGCAGTGTTAAGCAGTACTTACAGCATCAAGAAGCCTCTAAACGACGCCGTTTTTGGAGCTCATGGAGATTTTGCCATATCAATCAAATACCTAACAATTCTCACAATCTTCATCTTCTCCTTCTTCTTCCACTCCCTCTCCATCCGTTTCCTAAACCAAGTCACAATTCTCGTAAACATCCCTAATTTAGACCCTAACCCTTCTGGTTGCTTCTTCCTCACGTCTGAGCACGTCAGCGAGATGTTCGAAAAGGGTATCTTTCTCAACACGGTAGGTAACAGGTTGTTCTACGCTGGCTTTTCTCTAATGCTATGGATCTTTGGTCCCATCCTCGTGTTCTCGACCGTTTTGGTGATGGTTCTTGTTCTTTATAACCTCGATTTCGTGTCACGCAACAACAATAAAGAGAAACCACGTGTAGTGGATTTCCGACGTGCCTCTGATCTTACGAATGATGGTGAAGAGGACGCAAGATGAGTTTTTTTGTTAAAGGATGGTGCTTGATGATAGTACATGACGATGATGTCATATCCTCCGGATTGTTAATAAATGCACTAGGAGATTTTCTCTTGTTGTGGCCTTGGTTTTATAAACTTTTATTATTTTGTGCTCTATAACCTCTGGTAATTTCAATCTCGTTCACGTTATACATGATCTTTTATTGGAATAATATAATAAATTCCGTTTTGTAAACAGAAAGATTCTAAATATAATTACTACACTAAATATTATAGCATCAAAAGATAATTGAAGTTTGTTAGGAACATTCATTTGGTCCCTCAAAACTATAACTAAAGATACTTGTCATAACCCTTAATTTTACATAAAATTCAATATAAAAAAAAAAAAAAAAAAAAAAAAAAAAAAAAAAAAAAAAAAAAATCAATAAAAATTCATTTGGTCACGAGAATTCTTGTTTTTGTCTTGAATTTTAAATGAGATTTTTTTTTCTATAATCATATTTATCCACCCATGACCGCAAAATATAATAACACAGCTCTATGATTTGAAAAGTAATTTCGGAAAACTTAATCACTCCAACTACTCTAGTTATCACTAGACATAGAACAACGTCATACTTTTTGTTTCTTTTTTCCTTTGTTAATCAATTATATTTTCTTTCCTCTTCTTTTCTTTTTCTTTGCAAAACATTGTTTGGAGATTACAATTAGAGTTTGTAGAAACAGAGAAATTACTTTTTGTGTTCATATTTTAAATTTTCATTCCTATTTTCTGTATTTAAATTTACAAATTTAGCATGAGCCTCTAGTCGAAATTCGGTTTTTACAAAATCGTATTTCAATCATCATCTAAATTATAGAACATGGTGATTGTAAACATCACTACTTATTTACTTATTCCTAATGCAAAGGATACTATAGTTACTAAATTGTACGGTAGTCGGTAATCGTAAACATTGTAGTCCACTAGGTTCGAAAATTCTAGTTTAATGAAAATAAAAATTACAAAAGCTATTTTAAAATGCTTTTGGATTCTATTTTCGGATCTAAATAACTTTTGACTTTTTAAAGACACATTACCTAGTTTGTTTCTTTTTATTGTTTTGTTGTGAAATATTTTAACTTTTTAAAAGGAAGTGCAGATCAAAAGAAAGAAAAGTAAAAAAAAAAAAAAAAAAAAAGAAAAGTTGGTTTACGCACAAAAGTTAATGAAATAAAAAGTATTTCTGGTGCTGGAGAAAAGAAACGTCTTTTAGATCTGCTTTAACAAAGCATATGACGAAAAGTAAGAGAAAACAAAGAGAGAAGCATTTTGTGTTGTTAGTGACCGGAAAATTCTTAAGTTTTTTCTTTTTGGTATTGTGGTAATGAATGATTAAACTATTTTTTAAAAAACTTTTTTACTATATGATTTGACATATATTATCAGCGTCTAAAAAATATTAAACAATATTATCAAATTTTTGGTTCAAATATTATTAATTATCTATTAAGATTAGTTTTTACTGTTTTATGAAATTATTAAATTCCAATGTTTTTATAGTTCCATTATTCGACTATGTGACTATTACAAATATTCTTCTAATATACCTATAATCAATTGTATATTACTTTTGGTTAGATTTTAAGGCCATGAATGTTTGTAGATTTTTAAAATGGTTTTTGGATTTTAGCTTTTGGGTGTTTCGATGGATATCGGTTTTTGTTGAGTGAAAAACCTCAAAAATATGGATTTTGGTTTTTCTTTGAAAAGTTGTAAAAACACACAAAAACTAGGAAAACTATTTTTCGTAAAATCTTGAATGGTATAAAGTAGATTTTTGGAAAAACTAAAACCAAAAACCCACTTAAAAAATCTAATTCGCCAGTATATTTTAATCTTGAATTAGTCGTTACTTCAAATTCGAATTGAACCAGGATCTGTAGTTAAGTAGTTTATGTTAGTGTAATGTTCTTGACATGTGCTAGAATGCAAATTTAAATGAGTAGCCACTATATTTTATCCAAAGATTTTGTAATATTTAAGGGCATTTTTCTAAATGTTTTAGGATCCTTTTATGAATTTAATCTGTTTATATGCTTATAACAATCATTATAAAAGCACAAGGTCCAGTATATTAATGCGTCTGATTTCGCAGCATATACTCAAATTCAAATCCGCATAATGAATGTTGTTGACAAAAAAACATTAATACGCATAATTAATGTTTAAAAGAGTCTCCAGCTACCTTAGATAGTCTCTCTAGTTCTCTAGTTAAAGGATTTTAAGGTTATCATGAGCATATAATTGGTACCATAATATTCAATAAAACTACAGAGCCTAATATCTCTGTGGCTTTGCTTTTCGAGTCTCTTTTGTTATTGTTGTCATTAAAGAAAAAAGTTGGAAATGAGGACGTTGCATTGACAAAGCAAATTCAATTTTGCTTAGCCATTAAGAAGCTTTTTCACAACTTTAGTAAAGAAGAGAGGGTTATATAAAGAAGATGTCTATCATAACTTACTCTTCCCCTCCTCTCTTTTTCTTACCAATTTTCTTCTTTCTTGTGTGTTCACATACAACAAAATGGATAATCACGCAGCTAAAGACATTGGTATGAAGAGAAGTGCTTCAGAGTTGGCTCTACAAGAGTATCTCACTACAAGCCCTCTAGACCCTTGTTTCGATCTCATGAACCGGGTTAGTCTTTGGTTTCTTCCTTCTGTTGTTTCTCTAGTTAGTATCTTTGTTGTTTGTGTCTATATCAAGATCCAGAGATTTTATAGTATGAGAGTCTTGTTTTTTTTTGGTTGCAGGATTACACTTGTGAGTTAAGAGATATTCTTTTGTGGTCTGAGGGCTTGATTCCGGCTGGAACTTTTCGCGATGCACAGTCCTCAATCTGCGGTATGTGCATGTCTCTTTGATTTGACTGCATATAATAAGTGTTGTTGTAGTTGATATTAATGTTCACTTGTACGGATCTTATCTGCAAAGAGAATCTGTCAGCTGATAGTCCAGTGTCAGCCAATAAACCTGAGGTAAGAGAGGGAGTTAGGAGAACCGTAAGTGGATCTTCTCATGTTAACTCTGATGAAGAAGATGCAGAGACAGAAGCTGGCCAATCTGAAATGACTAATGATCCCAATGATCTAAAACGTATTAGAAGGTATGTTAGGTACCGATAAAAAGTTCGATGTAAGAAACTGAGATAGAGAATCACCATTTCTTTTAATCTTTTTTTGTGATGTGAAATTCAGGATGAATTCAAACAGAGAATCAGCAAAGCGGTCGAGGAGAAGGAAGCAAGAGTACTTGGTAGATCTTGAGACTCAGGTACGGTTAACAAATAGCTTGTTCGGTGATTTGATTTCGAGAGTAATGTTTTGATGGTGACCTTGTGTTTTCTTCAAGGTTGATTCTTTGAAAGGCGATAACTCAACACTGTACAAGCAGCTCATAGACGCAACACAACAGTTCCGTAGCGCTGGAACAAATAACAGAGTTCTCAAATCAGATGTTGAAACTCTGAGAGTCAAGGTATCATCTATCACTTGCTCTTTCAATTTGCTAAGGTAATAACTGGAATGTGCTAAGTTAAGTAACTTATAGGTGAAACTAGCAGAAGATTTGGTAGCTAGAGGGTCCCTCACTAGCAGCTTGAACCAACTTCTACAAACTCATCTAAGTCCACCATCACACTCCATCAACAGTCTGCACTACACAGGAAATACCTCACCCGCCATTACAGTCCACAGTGACCAATCTTTTTTCCCTGGAATGACACTTTCTGGGCAGAACTCAAGCTCTGGACTTGGTAATGTATCCAGTGAAGCTGTTAGCTGCGTCTCAGACATCTGGCCATGATTCTCTTTCTTCAGAACATGTAATGATCACTCAGCGAATTTCCTGTATGTGTTTCTAGTGAAAGCCGTCATGTTCGTTCAAGTTCAATAAACTCTAGTTATGTTAACAAGTTCACAGTTAATCTTGTTCTGGCCCCTGTTACATATACATAACCTAGGAAGATTTGAAAGAAAACAAACTGATCAGATTTGTGTGTAACATATACTTTATTGCTTGAAATCCTGCAAATGGTATAGGCCAATAAATTACATTCTTACAAGGGAATTGCTCGAATCAGTTCCTTAAGTATACAGACAAACAAACAAAAACACTGATCATTACACTTTACTTTCCAGCAATGTCTATTAGCTATTTAAGGCGAGCGCTATGCATGTTGTAACATGAGCAGGCAAAACTTAGGTAGAAAACCAACCTTAGTTGATTAGAGGCGTACCCATCTCTGAATCTGGACCCATAGCAGTTGAAAGGGAGAAGTCCTTAGGCAATGGGATATTTAACTCTGAGCAAACAAGCTGGATAATATTAGCCGTCACACCTCCCATAGACATCTTGTTTAGTGTTACTGCAATGGAAAATCTGTTTTTAATGTCACAGAAGCCTGTTGATCCTCCTAACCCTGAATGTCCAAAGCCAATCAGAGACCCATCTTGTGAAAAGACGCGCTTAAAACCAAGTCCAAACTTCCCATCAGGCACTACTAAGCCACTGTAATCTCCAGCACCCATGAAAGCATCATGGATCCTCGGGTTGCTAAACATATTATGAATATCATCTTGATGATCATCGCTATTGATCTCAGTTTTGCCAGCAGAACTGCTAGTATCAACTAGCCTGGCTAAACTTTCTGTATTTGACTCTCTGCTGCTACTAGCACTCGTAAACTTTTTCTCATCATAAAGCTTCCTCTCTTGATGATCTTTTGGTTTACGCTTTTCTGTAGCTGCCATCTCCTTACCCTTTCTCTTTTTCGTTGTGTCTTTCAACGATGTGAATTTCGGAACATGGGTGTGGCTACCTAGTGGTGGCTGGGATAAAGATGAATGTGGAGGTGGCACTAGGCCACCATCTGCTAGGGTTGCATAGTACCGTGAAAGAGCACGAGCAGAGCAATGTCCATTAGCCGCAGGGATTATGGCTCTGCGCACATTCAATGTGTTAAATAAGACTGGTAAACTGGTTGCCATTTGTATGATTTTCTCAGGCTGAAATGAGGAAGGAAGCTCAGGTTGACTGGCAATGGACGAAAGCTTGCTCATTTCATCAGTGTCGAACGTCAATGTGGCAAGCCTAGATTCAACACCTATAATTAAGATGTTAGATAATTCTTAATAAAGCTCGTAGCTTAATTTACAACGTCTGTTACTATTTACCTGGGGGGATTCCAATGTACAGTTCTCCATCAATCTTTAGGGGTTTAACAATGGACTCTTCAAGGATCTCCTGGAATTTCTTTCCAGAAGCATACTGTTCAAGATTCATGCAAGCAAGATTGGCATCAACATAGTAGAGGTAAAGTTTTATGCTTCAACAATGAATGATATGATTAGTTTACCTCGAGGATTCCACCACATAGCCATCCAAACGTGAGATAGTGATAGAACTGCTGATTGCCAGGCTCTGTTTCAGGTGATGAATTAGCAATCCGTTTCAAACATTCATCCCAGTCACAAATAAGCAGAGGATTTTCTCCTACAGGGTCAAAGGCATTGTGCATCCCAGATGTATGGTTAAGCACATGATGGACCTGAAACACAAAACCGAGGTATTAAAATGAAAGGCAATATCTCACAATAGATTGCGAAATGGTTATGTGACAGTGTAGCTCCTTATACCTTTATGGTATCTTTTCCATTTGATCCGAACCCTGGCCATATATTTGCCACAGTCTGGTCGAGCTGGAGTTTCCTGTATCATTAAATACTAAACATTACTAAAATATGACTAAGCATGCGTTCTGTAAACGAGATCATGGAACAAACAATGAGACCTATATGTAAGACTTGAAGCCGATTCAGAATGTCAGGGTGTGTGAAATGTATACATGAAAATTTCTGAAAGCTTATAATGTTGTTACTCACCTTTTGTCGACAAGCCAATGTATCATTCCGGCAGTGACACCCTTTGTCACAGAGAAAACAGGAAATAAACTATCGGGTTGAACTGGACGAGGGTCATATCTTCCAAGCACTCCAGCAGCAGTGTCAATAATGACTTTCCCATCTTTATATGCACATACCTAAACGAACATGGCCGAGTTAGACCAAATGTAAAATGAAACGAAAGGTGCCTACAAGCCAAACAATGAAAGAGTGTTGCCCACCTGAATCCCAAGTATTTTCTGGATACTCCCAAGTTCAGAAAGCAGCTTCCTCACTTTGGACTCTACATCAGAATGGATTGGCGAGTCATGTATCCAATGAGCATCCACAGTTGGTCCTCGACTGATACTCCTGAAAATCACATAATGGTCGTATGGGGGATATATCACAAGTAGATAATAAAATGAGCTGCCAAATTCCAAGGAGACTTACCCCAACAAAACAGATTCGGCAAATGGTCTCATGATATCCAGATAAACGATCCGAACATTCATAGTAGATGAAAGTCCTAAACAGTCGACAAAGTAAATAAGTAAAAAAATGTAAAGTACTATGATTGAGCAAATCATTTGATATAATGAGGTAAAGTAGTATGATTCATAAATTATACCTCTGAGTAGATTAATGACCCTTGCAAAAATAACAATATCACCAGGAAATGCATCTATCTGCATCAAATATTTTCATTGAGATACAAATGGTCACTAAGAAGTAAGAAGGCAATACTTGAAAGAAATTTCTGCTTACCGGATTGAAGCGTTTAACTTCTTTTGGGTTGAGCTGCATCTTCTCCTGTATAACTTTCATATTTTGCACTCTTTGATCGTTCAGGGTTTTTAACGTTTTCTATTAAGAGAGGAATCTGTAAGAGCGGATCCACTAAAGTTACCCCAATAGAGAAAGCGAGGCATGAAAGAAAGAAGTAAATTTACTTACCATAGCTTCGTTTGATGGAGTTGAAGATCGGAAGAAGAGACCTGCCACACTCATTGCCTGATCTGGCATGTCTAGCCGCAGCTTCAGTCCCATTTCTGCAAAGGCAGACAAAAGCGCCACTTGATCTCCCTGTGACATTAAGCAGTTAAAAATCCAAGCTATGGCCTATGATTCTACAAACATATAATATTCACATGACCAGAGCGCAGTTGGCTCAGTTGGGTTTTTTTTTTTTTTTTTTTTTTTTTGTGGAAGTTTGTTCAACTGTTTAAAACATTTCAATTCTGTTAATGAACAAACTCATCATTCTAACATCTTACAAAATGATCGACTAATAGCTTGGGTAAGACAGGGTTATAAACTTCACAAACCTCTGCCGATGCTAGAAACATCTTGGCTAGTGCTTGTTTCAAGGAGTGTGAGATTTTCTTTGTAAGCCCGAAATCAAGTAAAATAGGACGATGTTGTGGTTCCTTACTAACAAGAAAATTTCCTGCAAAACAGAGATGTATACTTGTATTAGATGAAAACTATGTCTAAGCAAGCATGGTAGTTGCAAGACAGATAAAAATTGGCGAACTCCAGAAAAAACGATCATGTTTCAGACCATACCTGGATGAGGGTCGCCATTAAAAAATCCATCAACAAATATCTGATGGGCATATGCACGAGTGATCTCTTCAACGATCTTTTGTTTATCCACACCAAACGCATCTAGAGATTCCACATCATTCAAACGAATTCCATCCATGTACTCAAGAATGAGGACACTCTCAGACGACTGTCGTTTTAGAGCAACAAAGGAGGTGTACGAGATAAGTAGCAGTAAAACAAAAAAAGGAATAAACATCTTTCAGCTTCTAAAGTCATTAAATTTCTAATGCTGAGTTTTAGTCTACTCTGAATATCTGAGACAATCTGTATTACACATTAGGTGCATTCTTCCACTACTTCTAACGCATCTTCTAAGCAATACCGAATATAGAAAACGTGCAACATCAGAGATACCATCACTAAACATGACTGATCCATCTATATAAATATTTCTTTTAGCATTTGGATGTCTATTGTGAATTTCACTAAGGGGATTGATGTTTCCATCCTAGCCTTAACAACTGTATATGAGATCACTTATGTCTGTATGCTTCAGATTAGGACGAGAGCACTAGAGATAAGAACCTGAATTATATCTGGAATCAAAACATCAACCCGATTGACACTTCTAACTTCGTCATTTGTCTTCTTGCACCCGAGATTCTTGGATACTGCTCTAGTATTTTCTACATATTGAGAAACAAAACAAAAAGGGGAAAACTCAGGAAATACATTTCTCAGTGACGTGTAAGCATGAACCTGAAAAATGCTCAGTCTAGGGAAGGAATTCAAAGACACAGAATTCTGCTTATTTTTACCGTGTTATCTCGATCATAGCCATGTTTGAGAATTAAAATGAACATGTGATTAAAATGAGCTAGTGAAATTCCAAGACCATTAGCTCATCCCACGAACTTGATCATGGAAATCACTCACATGCTTTGGTGGAATTATTTTTTATCATAGAATGAAATTTATAACTATTCATTATGAATGCAAGTGAAGCATACCAGCTTCAATATTGAAATCTAGTTCTCTTGGAGCTTCCTTGCACCATTCATCTATCATGGGGTTAAAATTGTACTGTGGCTCTGCCCACGCAATCCAGTCAACAATGGACTTTGCATTCTTTAAGTCCTGTTAAGAAATGAAAAGAGAAGACAAGTTGAAAGAGGTTTCAACAGTCATATAATAGCTAATAGCTCTTACTGTTCATATCAAAGGCTTCAAAACGAAACTAAGACCAGACCTCCAAAATAATCGCTCTAATGCCATCATGCTGAACTTTAACAACCACATCCTGGCCGTTAGCTAGAGTTGCACGATGAACCTGAGCTATCTACAAAACAGAGAGCTCACTATAAAACAAAGCATACGAATTTCTAGCCATTCAGTGGCTTAGAAGCATGTGGCTTCTATTGGCTAGAAGGTATCTGTGCATCCAAGGCTCAAACAGATCTCAGAACTTTACCGAAGCAGTTGCCAAAGGCTCATCAACAAAATCGGTGAACAACACATCCATGGAATGCCCTAGTTCTCTTTCAATAGTTCGACAAACCTGGAAAAAAAAGGTAATATAGAGCTTAGTATATATCAACAAGGACACCATAAATAAAGAGCAGTCCCATATAAGAGAACTTCAAAATCATACTACACTAATATAATATAAAAATAAAACATTTGCTTTATCATATCATCTAATGTTGACATAGGTAGAAATTATAACCTCCTGCAACGGACGAGGAGGGAGCGAGTCCTGCAACTGTGTGAGAAGAGAAATATAAGCCTGAGGCAAAACATCAGCACGAGTAGAAAGATACTGCCCAAGTTTCACCCATAAACCTTCCAATTCCACAATCAAATTCAAAACCCGCTTAGCATTACGATCATGAGCTTTTTCCCATAAAGCAGGAACTTTAGACTTCTTAATCCACTTCTCCTTTTGTTGAACACCCTTCACTCACAAATACCAAAATTCTGACTTTAGGAAAAAACTCTAAAAGATGATCAGAGTCGAGAAAGAGATTAGAGACAAAAGAATCAAAATCTTACCTTATAATCGAGGTAAATAAGTATAGCTACTGAGAAGACTTTCATACGTCTTCTATAAATATTTCCCAAACCCATTGATACAAATTTATGACAAAGTCTCTTGATAATTTCTGATAGTCTAACGAAAAACGATAAAAGAGAATCCACCACTAGTGACCACCACCGGTTATTCTACAAAAGTCAGATCAAAAAGAGAGGATTTTTAAAACCAAAAAAAAAAAAGAGAGGGTTTTTCAGTTATCAATCAAAACAAAACAGAGAACCCAGATCGTAAAATGACGATTTGGGAAATCACAAAAAAGAATTATGGAAAAAAAAAGAGGACCCAGATCGTCAAAATCAGATTTTTGGAAGCAAAAATTTCACCTGGAATGAACCAGAATTGATTCCACGAAATCGCGAATTCCGCATATATAAAATAAATAGTTGAATTAGAAAATTCTACGTTTGAATTATCTTTCCAGGAAAAGTTCGCAGCTTTTGGGTTAGGTGAGAGCTCAACGTAAGAATTTCATCTAGAAAAAAGACGAAGATGAAAACGAAGACAAAGATCTACAAGAAAAACGCGTCGTGCGTTTTGCGATGAAACGAAAAGTAAAACCCCCGCGAACGAAATGAATCTATACCGCAGATTCCTATGGGACCCACATATCTCTTTTTCTGATTCTTTTGGGCTTTTTATTTTCTACGCGTTATGGCCCAATAAGCCTAAGTTTTTGCGATCCTAAATGGGCCACGTCATCTAATGTATATGCTTGTCACGGTAGATGCGTTTAGTAACCAACCCACCTGCATTATACAAATTATAAAACCACACATGCCACATGAAGAAATAACAAAGAATCATTTCGTTGTTTTGAACAAACAATTAACCTAATTAATTTTAAAATCATAGTTGTAAAATATTTTCATTAGTCATACTTATAAAATTAGTGTCAATTATAACTAATTTTTAAAAAATGCTAGGCAATTTTCATACTAATAAACATGTAAAATTATTGTTATTATTTTATTTTTTTGACAGCGTAAAACATTATTTCATGCAAGCCATGGTCGTAAAAACAAGGATTATGTCTTCAGTTTAATAATTAATTGTATCATGGTCTCTTACGATGATTTAATATCTAATATAAAATGTAGCTAATAACTTAGAATGTTTTGGGAGCTTTAAACATGGTTTCACCAAATCCACTCATTTTTCTTCTTCTTCTTCTCCTCTTCATAGTACTAACTCATAACTCTAGCCTTGAAGATGATCTCCCGAATGATATACCAAACGGCTTCTACTTACCTTTTGAATCCAATCTCTACGTTGAGATCACCATTGGAACCCCAACGCGAACCTTTAACCTCAAACTAGACTCTTCTACACATCTCACATGCCTTGATAATGATGACGACCATCAATGCTCCCTCTCAGACAAATCTTCCAACACTTTCTCTACAATCTCTTGCAATAACTCTTCTCTTTGTCCTCATCTCTCCCCCAACATCACTAACCATTACAACGAAACAACAACGAAAACAACAACTTCTCTATCTCTTCTCTGCACTCCTTCCGATTTCTGCCGCTATGAGGCCTCTCCCTCTAGCTCCGGCTACCTTGTCTCCGACACACTTCAGTTAACTTCCTCAATCACCGACCAAGAAAACTCTCTCTCTATAGTTCGAGGGTTTGTCTTTGGCTGCGGGGCTAGTAACCATGCGACGCCGGAGGAAGACGGAGGTGGCGTCGATGGGAGATTAAGTCTAACAACTCATCGTTTCTCGCTCCTCTCTCAGCTTCGTCTCACAAGATTTTCACATTGTCTTTGGCCTTCCTCCGCCGGGTCGCGTAACTACATACGTCTCGGATCAGCGGCTTCCTACGGCGGCGATATGGTGTTGGTTCCGATGTTAAACACGACGGGGACGGAAGCTTACTCGTACCACGTTGCTCTCTTCGGGATCAGTCTTGCCCAACAGAGGTATAACCCTAACAGCTTGTTGATTTTTTTTATAAGAAATACCATAGAATAGAACTAAAACTAGTCCATTAAACCTAACTAACATTTTTTGTTAATTATTTGAAAAATATTTTAAAAACAAGAAAAATATTTTGTATTTTAAGAAAATGATATTTTAACGTTTAACATAAAAACGCAAACGTGGAAGTTAGTGTTTAATACAATCAAGCTCTGTTTTTTCTTTCTCTAAACGTAAATATACATTATATTACTTTGTTTTTTTAATAGAATGAGAAGCAATGAGAGTAGTGGACTAGCAATAGATATCGGAACCTACTACACGAGTCTCGAGCCATCACTCTACGAGGAGGTGAAAGAAGAGCTAATGGCGCAGATTGGACCAACAGTCGCATACGAAGTGAACGAACTAATGTGTTTCACAACCGAGGTTGGGTTAGATATAGATTCATTGCCCAAACTCACTTTTCATTTCCAAGGATACGATTACACAATCTCAAACAAAGGACTCTATATCCGAGACAGCCCATCTTCTCTCTGCACAGCTTTGGTCAGATCATCGATGAAAGATGAGGAAAGGATTAATGTGCTTGGAGCATCAGGTCTTGTTGATCATGCAGTTGGGTATGACACTTCACAGAGGATGCTTGCCTTTCAACAAAGGGATTGTTTATCCGATTTCGTAGATGGTATGTAATAAACTTTTTTGAGTTTTAATTAGTCTTTTATTATCCAAATAATGTTATGAAAATATTTGTGGACATTATCATTAGATGACAATGTTCATGATTATTTTATTATTCCAGCTTTTGACGTAGAGCTAGCATTGCAACTTATATATATTGGCACATATTAAAAATAGCAAATTTTCATAAATATCGAAGTTGACACTTGAAAAAATATTTACCGGACAAGTAAACAACGTAACCATGTAGAACCATAAACCATGGACACGACATGTGTCTCTATGGTTTAGAGACATTAAAACATTAAAACATTAAAACATTTTTAGAGACTAATATTCTAAAAAGTTGTATTTTTACCATTAAAAAATTCATAATGGTCAATTTGCCAAATATCACTAAGTCGTAGGTTCATACCACAGAGTATGTATTCTATCATGCAACTATTTATTCACGTTTTTAAAGGTTCTAATGCAATAAAATTAGTTTTTCGTTACCTCGAAGATGATTACAAAAAACAAAAAACAAAAACAAAAACAAAAATTGTGAAGTAACAATTAAAATCTATTAGACTTTTTATAAGAAAGACGCAACAACTTAATCATCAAATTAATGGACAAAAAAAAAATCTAATGGATATGTTTTTGACATTAAAAAAAAACTATTATCAGCTACTAGTAAATTTGTAGAATAAGTTGTGGATATGCCAAAGAGTTGACAAATGTCACTAAATCTAAGAAAACACTAAAGCAACAAAATCACTTCCCTATCTAATGATGAAAAAGTCATTTCAAAAACATTATCTTAGCTTTGAGGTTTGGATATTTACATGTCCCGACCAACACAACGAGATAGGGGCGGTGCATTTGTTGGCGGCGCCACACCTTTTAGGTTCCATTTTTGGTTTTCCATTTATTTAACAACTAAGCTATACCAATAGAAGTTCTCAGAAGAAAAAAAAAAGTTAGAAAAGTCGTTTATTGCCTAATTAAGCCATACTAATTCCCTTATTCCCTATAACAATCCTGGTTTATATCAGTCGAATCTTATTAATTAAATCTAAAACTAATTTTGAGATCTATAATCATTGTATTAATTGATTATAAATTTATAACTATACATCATCGAGTAATTAACCAATCGAATCCACTAAAACTGAAAACACCAGTTTATGCTATATATATATATATATATGTGTGTGTGTATATATGTTTTCTTTGATCAGTAAGGAAGGTCCACTAGACCCATGCTTGAATTCAAGTTTTCCTTGTCACAGTCTTAAGCCTTATTTCAAACAAAGAAATATATAACCATTATTGCTTGAATTTGAAAGTGAGGATTGTGTGAGTTAAGAAGACACCAAAAGGTATTGGAGGTAAGAGTAATTGACAACACACCATATATGTATATATGTTGCTAATTGCTATGCACATTAATATGTAGAGATTTAGAAACATGAATAAATAAACAAATCTTTTACTGTTTGCACAAATCTGTAAAATAAAAGTATATCTCTCATATCTGTAATGTTTCTTTATATATTCTCTCATTTTCGTTTTTTCTTGATTCTTATTTAGCATGGAGGCCAATCACCACTAATGCAATAATTCTTTGACCTCAATATTTTTCTAAACAAGTAAAATTTAGTAGGACCAATCCGCGCACCAGCTTATTTATTCCTATCCCTTTCCATGCGGTTCCTTTCGGAAAAAACTATCATTAATTCTATCGAATTATTATTATTTAGGTCGGTTGTCATATAAATTTGTATGCAATATAAAGTTGTTTACATATTTTACATATGAGATATGTATAAATTAAATACCTTATCCTACATCTTTGATCACCAATAAATTCATCCACCTAACTTAGTTGATATAACACATTTGTGTGGGAAGTCTGGGCTTGGGCCAAAAGGCCCAAGCAGTTTACCTGGTAGTCCAGTAACAGGCGATCTGGCTACCCCCTGGCATTAGTCGGAAAGCATTCCAAACTCGGGACAGACAGTGTGGTGGCCCTTCGGGGAGTAGTCCACTCTGAAGCACTTCGGTGCGTTTCTACCGGGGCTGACCGGATCAGCCGATAGGGTTTATCAAAAAAAAAACTTAGTTGATATACTTCACGCGACATCAATTTTGTTTTGCTACATTATCATATATTAAGATGCAAAAAGATTTAAATTCTTTAGATTCATATCTGTCAATTTTGATCTGGAAAAAAAATTGACTCTTGCTATTATTTCTATTTTTGGATATCTATGGAGTTATGAACTTGTGGTCCGCATATCTCTCCGGGACAAAGACTATGAAAGATATTATAACAAATGAGTTTTCTTCTAAATATGTAGTGTTGTTAAATTTGGATAAAAAAACTTGCTAAATATTATGTAATTGATTTAGCGCGTAATAACAAAATATATACCCATATAATAAGTTAGACTCAGAGAATCGATTGATGTAAAGATTTTGAGAAATGTACAAGATTTTATGAGTGGGTGGTGGAAAGGCCTGAGAAAGGCCAAGTCTTTTGACATTATAACATTAAATGTCTTTATGTTGAGCACTAGAGCCACTTGCTATAGGAATCTTTCGCTGATGGTCGAATATTTATATCACCAAATATCTAATTGTATATTATACTGGACCCGAGACGTTGTATAGTTTATAGGTCTCTCTCTCTTATAAATACTTCCTCTCACTCCACTCTCTAAACACATCACAAACACAAACACACACACACACACACACACATTGATGTACATGCGTGCCCAACGGAGTAGAATTGCATGAAGTGGAGTAGAGTATAATGCAGCCAAGGATGACTTGCCGGAACGTTGTTAATCATACGTATAAATTATGTGATGAACATATTTCTGGCAAGTTGTCCTTCGGCTACATTTTGCTCTCTTCTTCTCATGCAAACTCTCCTTGGTATATTCTACTTTTTCATTCTTTCTAATCCACGATCTGAATCGGAATAACAAGACGACGTTGGTATTGATCAGAACTCCATCGACGGTATGATAGTAAATTTATACATAGATATCCATATATACATGAATACATATTTTTTTATTAAAACGTTTATTTTATTTTATTCAAGCTTAACAAATCTAAACTAAAGGGGGTTTCTCTATTTAAAAGACGATATGTATTTTCGAAAAAACCTTTTAAAAGTACATGTACACTATATATGTGATGATGATCAACATATTGATATTAGAGCTATTATAATGAATTCAAGCGGCGGAGCGGATTTGACCTTCAAAATTTTTAAAAATGCAACGGGTTTTGCGGAATTAAAATCTGTGGACAAATGGGTTGGCGGATATTATCTGCATAAATCATTTCACATGTTTAAGATTATTTTCTAAACAAAGGTCACAATATAGGAAATTATATGATTGTCCTGCGCAGGTTTTGGGAGCCAAAAACAAAAAAAAAACCTTAGGTTTACAATAGGATGATTCTAACTTCTCGTTGGCTTGCATTAACCTAATCTAAACAAAAGTTCCGAAAGGTTACAACACACGGACCAAAGCGGATGGGAACATACGAAGCCAACACACTGTCGTTTTTGGCATTCTCATTCATGAACCACTCGTAGGTTGTTTTCAATTAGTGATCAACTCAGATGTAATTTTACGTAAAAATCAAGGAATAGTATATAAAAGCGATGAAGAAAAGAGAAAAGAGGCCGAAATTTGTGGAATATGTTGAAATGTGCGTTGTCGGTTTTTAGAATCTAAGGTACTGTAAGCCGACAAAAGTAGAGATGTAATAAAGATTTTGGTCAGGCAATCATAAATCCAAATCTTAGTGCATTTTAACGATGACACTCATCATCACTTGCCTCTTTTAATATGTCTCAGCTTTTAGTTACGTGCTTTATCATCATGTTCCTATCTCGTATCGTCTCTCTTTTGTTTTGTTTATTTAACAATCTGCGGAGCTTATAAAGAACCGGATAGGACAAGAACAAAACGTCACCGTTTATATTGGAAAGCAAAACCACTCACTCTGAATTTTGATATGTTTTTATGAATGATATATATCACAAGCCGCATCTTTTCATTCACACTACTTGTTTAATTTATAAGCTAATTAAAAATTTTAAGTTAGATTGCTAATTTTTAGGGTTTCACAAGTTTATTTATGTTAGGTTCTCAATTCTCGCATTAAAGTCAACATAGACATATAATATATACAACAAGTCATAAACTAATTAGTTTTGAGTTGAAAACTGATTAAACTTAAGATGTATCTAATTCTAGTTTGTAATGGACTAAAGTAAAATGACACAATGAAGATTTATTGCTATAGAATGATATTCGGTTTGAGATGAGTTGATAATATCATCATCTCGAAGACGACATGTTTGGAAAATATAAAGCTTCAAAAATAATATATAATGTGTGCACATGCCAATCTCATTCATCGCCAACTGATTTTGAGTTGGTAATTTTTGAAACTTAACAATTTAGAAGAAAAAAATCATTGCCAATTTTGTGAATTTCTCTGCTAGTACATGCGAATAAAACGATTGAAGATGAAACGTCTAAAATATTTTTTCCTCCACCACATTTTATATATCTTTAATAATTTGTTTTGAATAGGATCTACAAGTAATTTGAGACGGTTATAGAGTAGTGTCTGATATACTTTCGCCTCTACCAGTGAATTTAATATGGGTCCGTTCAATCACAAGGACTCATCCATATTGTAATACCACACTTCAGTAATTTCAGTCGATAATTTTTTGTTTTGTTTGTAGCGTGTGAATCATATATGTTTCCATATATGATACGTACCCAATTTTGACCTATACTTATGATTACATAAAATCTTTATGCGTCAAACTTTATGTATATACGTATGATTTGCACTTTTCCTGTGGGGCAAATGACAGTAGAGCAAGTTGATCGAGACCAGGCCTACGATACAAAGATTAGCACCAAAAATCAATAGTACTGTTGTATATGTCGGGTCTATCATGGTCTTATGTAAAATATATATCCATTTAATACTCATGAAGTAGTGGTCGATATAAAATCCAAAGATTCTGAATAGGAAAGTGGAAAATTGAGGAAAGTTATGAGAACGAGAAGGTGGCGGTCTTACCTAAAATAGGTGGCGGTCTTACCTAAAATGGATAAGGCCATTAAAAGATTCGAGCCTACGAAAACGAAGGATATATATGAATGTATAATAAGTGTGTTATATATAACAATTTATTTAATATAAGAAAAACTGTGATTGATTGATTTCTCTCTTGCGTTACCTTTTTTTTTGATTTGCAAGTTGACTACTTGACACACACTTATGAGACATATGTGAATATAATTGTAGGTCGGCATACATATATATCAACGCACAAATATTTTAGTAGAAAAATGTCAAAAGAAAAATATATATGGATTTTTAAATATGGTTGGAAAAAACATCAACTCGCGTTTGTACGTGTTAAATCATAATTTTGTTGTTGATTTTTTAGTTGCTCTTGATTTTTTTTTTTTTTTTGCTAAATATGTAAATATCAT
Source organism: Arabidopsis arenosa (assembly GCA_905216605.1). Lineage (NCBI taxonomy): Eukaryota > Viridiplantae > Streptophyta > Magnoliopsida > Brassicales > Brassicaceae > Arabidopsis > Arabidopsis arenosa. Next base: position 9,829,895 of record LR999456.1, read on the forward strand.
ATAAAATGATGAAAAGGTTTTACAAAGAGTAAGCACCTACAGTAGAGCAACCAAGGCAAAAAAATTAAAACAAGGTTACAATAAGACAACCAAAAAATTAAAACAAGGTTACAATAAAACAAGGTTGCTCTTGATTTTGTTTCTTCTATAAAGGATATGAATTAGGGATTATTGTTGATTTTGCCTTTTTCATCAAAATCTTTTGAAAATGCTATTTTGACTAAAATCTTACGGATTTGCCTTTTTTAACACTTAAAAATAAACGTATTTACTATCTTTTTTGCAAATTTACGTTTCAATTTATTAGATTTTTTATTTACATTATACAAAAAAATTATCCAAACATTTTCTACTATCTATTACTGACACTCTGACAGTGAACAGTGACAACTGTTAGTGATTTTTATTGAACATAACTGTTACTTGTAAATATAAACCTGAAACAAGTCAAAAAAAAATATGAAACTAAGGCCCGTCTTAAGCCTAAGCCTATTAAGGATAGTTAATGGGCCATAGCCCATAACAAGCAAGAACCCTAATTTTCGCCATCTTCGTCAAACTTGCCCAGAAACCAATAGCTTACCTCAGCATCTGATGCCATTTTACAATCTGGATCAGCTATGCAAATTCTCTCCATTACTCGAGAATTTCTAATCAATCGAAACTGTGTGTACCATTCACGCGTATATACACTCTCAATTCAATCGCTAGCTTCGTGTCTCCTTTGTGATAAAGTTGATGTTTTTGCATAGCTTATCTGATTAAATCCATGGCTGTAAGTTTTTTTGAAGAACTCTGTGTTTTTGTGTACTGGGTTATACAAAAGTTTTGATTTTTACTGCTTTAAATTCGAATGCAGCTTTTCATTTCTTGTGGGGAAGTTTCATCTTCTCAATTCACTCTACTTCGTTTTCTCAACCAAAGCCTTGATTTTGTTAGTGACAATGTCTCTAGAATCTTAGCTCCTATATTCACCAACCTAAGGTACATTGAATTGATTCATTTTATTGGTTTCGATGACCATCTAATCTGTTTGCTGATGATTCTCTGCTTTATGGTTTTGTTAGGGACTTTGAAATGCGTCTTTCTTGTATCGAACGTCCTCTATCCAGCTCTAGCAATCATTCTCATTTGTGCACTGAGAAATGGTTTTCTGATCAAAAAGATTATGATCAAAAGAGAGACCCGGAAGCTATTTTCAATGTGCTTGATTATATCTTGAAAAGCAGCTTGGATCGTCTGGCTTCGTTGAGGTTTGTGTTTTCACCAGTAACTTCAGGTAGTTATATTTGCAAACTGCTTCTGATAAAAGTCCACAACTTGCTTCTTTTGTAGGGAGAGTGTATGTCAGACAAAGAATTTTGATTACGATGATTCTTTATCTATTCATTCGTCTATAATGAGGGATCTTTGTTTACAAGGGAAGTTGGACGCTGCTCTCTGGCTACGGGAAAAAATGATACGTAGTGGGTTTATTCCAGGTTTGATCACGCACAATCATCTTTTAAATGGGTTGTGTAAATTAGGTTATATCGAGAAGGCGGATGGGCTTGTTAGAGAGATGAGGGAGATGGGTCCTTCTCCCAACTGTGTCTCTTATAACACCTTAATCAAGGGTCTGTGCAGTGTTAACAATGTAGATAAAGCTCTGTATCTCTTCAGTACTCTGAATAAATATGGTATTAAGCCAAATAGAGTGACTTGCAACATTATTGTGCATGCGCTTTGCCAGAAAGGTGTTATAGGAAACAACAACACAAAGCTTCTTGAAGAGATTTTAGATAGTAGCCAGGTGAACGCACCCTTGGATATAGTCACCTGTACCATTCTGATGGATAGTTGTTTTAAGAATGGAAATGTTGTTCAAGCCCTTGAGGTTTGGAAGGAGATGTCACAGAAAAATGTCCCTACTGATTCGGTTGTGTACAATGTCATTATTCGTGGGTTGTGTTCGAGTGGAAACATGGTTGCTGCTTATGGGTTCATGTGTGACATGGTAAAGAGAGGAGTAAATCCTGATGTTTTCACTTACAACACTCTCATAAGCGCATTGTGCAAAGCGGGAAAGTTTGATGAGGCATGTGATCTCCATGGTACCATGCAAAATGTTGGTGTTGCTCCTGATCAGATCTCATACAAAGTTATTATTCAAGGTCTATGTATACAGGGAGATGTGGACAGGGCGAACGAGTTCCTTCTAAGCATGCTAAAAAGGTCTCTGCTTCCAGAGGTTCTGCTGTGGAATGTGGTTATTGATGGTTATGGAAGATATGGCGATACTAGCAGTGCTTTATCTGTTCTAAATCTAATGCTTTCTTACGGTGTTAAACCAAATGTTTACACAAACAATGCTTTGATTCATGGGTATGTGAAAGGAGGAAGATTAATTGATGCATGGTGGGTCAAAAATGAAATGCGATCTACCAAAATCCACCCAGATACAACCACCTATAATCTGCTAGTAGGTGCTGCTTGTACATTGGGTCACTTGCGGTTGGCATTTCAGTTGTATGATGAAATGCTGAAAAGGGGATGTCAACCTGATATCATTACTTATACTGAGCTGGTTAGAGGGCTCTGTTGGAAGGGTCGATTGAAGGAGGCCGAAAGCCTTTTGTCGAGAATGCAAGTATCTGGTATAACAATGGATCATGTTCCATTTTTGATACTAGTAAAGAAATATACCAGATTGCAGCGACCAGATGAGGCGTATTTAGTTTACAAAAAGTGGTTAGTGACGAGGAACGGAGGAGTTTCTTGTCCAAGTATCCTAAATCACAAGCCTACCTGAGAGCTGTAATGCGCTGGTTTAATCAAGAAACAGAGCAAGTCTATCCATCCCGAAATGCCTATTGCCTCTCCGGTAGTTGTTTTATGGACACCTGAGCTAAGTTCAGTTTCTTTTGAAAACATAGAAAACCCGATATGAGGAACGACAGAACCTGTTTCCAGATATCAATCTTGGTGAAGTCGCAAGAAATCACTTTGGTACATGCGAGGAAACCTCAACTGGTATTCCTCTTTCCTTTTCTTGGGAATCAATCGATATGTTTTCTTCACATCTCTCACAAACTATTGTTACATTCAGGTATTGCTGGATGGTTTGGCTGTTTGGGGCGTGCACAGGGCTGTTTCTTCAAAAACTCCCAATATACTTTCTTGTCTGAAACATGAAAAGCCTTTCATTACAATTTGCAAGAAAAATGTGAATATGTTCCTTTACGCATGATTCTTGAGCCAACTATCATCTTGGCTTATTGCATTATAACTTTATATTGGTAGTGTAGTTAACAATCTTGCTATGAAGATTGGATCATGTACAACAAGATGGTAACATAACTCTCCATCATGATGTCTTCATAGAACAATAGTTTCTAAATTTCTGTAAACACTATCCCAAAATTTTAAGATTAAGAAAGAAGCTTTTGTTACAACAATAAGATTACTACCAAGAGAAAGACTGAATTCAAGAAACATATGCAATGCGTCTAAAAACTGCTCTGAAAGTCTGTCCTCCATTTCTGGCAACTTTCTGTCCTTCCTCAGTAGCATTGCATAGAAGCTCGACGACAGGATCTGAATCAAGCTCTTCTTGTGTAAGAGATTCAAACATCGGATGTTTCTCTAAGCAAGCCTTCATCCACTCTCCAAGCTCCTCCACATCAGTGATTGTGTAAATAATCCCACCAGCTCTAAGAACATAAGCATACTCATCTAACAAATGAGTACTAATCACTCTCCTCCTGTGATTCTTCTCCTTAAAATGTGGATCAGGGAAGAGGAAAAACATCTTCGAAAGCTGTCCTTTCTCAAAATAATTCGGAATGTACTTCATCGAGTTTGTCCTAACAACAGAGATGTTCTCGTACTGTCCCTCCGAGCTCGTTCTCCTTAAAGCTAAGATCCGTTCCTTAACGTATTCCGTCACTTTATCTCTCAACTCCATACCGATCATTAGTGTATCAGGGAACAGCGTCGCAAGGGAAATTAGCAGGCCACCAAAACCGCATCCGATATCCGCAAACTCAACCTTCTTGGAGGTTTTGTTGTCAGCTTCAACGAATTTGGGGAAGTGAAGCGAAAAATCAACATGAGCAGGAGAAATCGGGATCGGGAAGTGAGAATCGCTAAGTGGGTTACTATGAGCTCTTGCTCTGTAGAATCTCTTCCGAGGAAGCCCCGTTGATTTGCTGAAGGTGGTTGCTTTCGTCTCACTATCCATTATCACTTAATAAGACAAAGATAGTAATAACAGTGAGTGACAATAACCAAAACATAACCTCACGAATAACAAATGCATATTTTGTTCATCCGAGATCTAATCTAGCTTAAACATTGTAAAAAGAAACAAACTTTGAATAAACTGAGACCTAATCTGAAAAACCCAGTACATGCCTAAACCCTAAACCGTAATTCTCTAAAGTCTCTGTTCACTGAGAAGCTTGAGAGCAGGCATGGCTAAGAGAAATCCACGAGCATCGATTCACAGATAATTATACACTACGAGTACAAAAATTAGACTAAGTCATAAGTGGATTACCTGATTCAATCTGACCTTGGAATCAAAAATCTCGAGCTTTTCGTTCTTCGCAACAAACCCTCCGAAAGAAGCAGAGAGAAGAAGAAGATCTTACCTAAGAAGAACTAGGGTTCCCACAACTCTTAGTGGGCTTCGTTCCAGCCCATTGACTAAAGAACCCCAAGTCTTTGGCAATTGTCCAAAGTACCCCTCATGTACACAGTTCATCTAGGCTCCGATCGGTAAAATTGCATAATTGCATAATGACATAAGTTGCATAACGAAATTTTCTGTTGATTGGATATATTTATGAATGCGGATATATATACCCACTTATTTACGTAATGAGATTTTACTTGTAATTTTTTTGACGAAAACGCAAGATTTGCGTTTTTGCGATTTATATGTTATGTAGATTTTCTTGTTTTGTAACTATTCTGCATAATCGTATGAGAAAACGTCATTCCACCATTATGCGCGTTACCAATTAGTATTTGGAATAATACCCCAAATCTTTTGGTAATCAACTGACTCTCAATCTTTTGGTAATTTACATAAATCTTAAAACTTAAAGAGTATGAATTTGTTTAATTAATTTAAGCTGAGAGAATCATTGATTTCTCATAATAGTGCACAAGAATCACAAAAATAAGAATATAAAATACAACAGACTCGTGTAAAGAATTGTTTCTTAAGGACCATTGTGTCTAGAACGTCTCCCACTGTGACTCCCTCTGAAACCACCACCAGACTTGGACCCTCCAGCCATTTGACCATTACCATGCTTCAATGGTACAACTGTGTCCATATACATCAATCTCCCTGGCCAATGTCTCTTCTCTTTCGGAAGTCGGCGTAGCTGCTGCAGCCAAAACGCAACGTATTCTCCTTCTGGATCATAGTTTTGTGCCTGAACAAACCAAACACACACATTTTCAGTCTCTTCTTCATTACTATAATGACTTGATGTTAGAATTTACTCACTTGCTTGGGAATGCTGAAGTATCGGTCTTCTCGGGGATCATTTCCAACTCCTTCAATGGAACAAAACCAGATTTCAATCATAAAGTTTCCACAAGTCACAAACTGTGTCATGAGTAGTGCTTACCTGCTCCATAGGTCCAGTTTCCATAATTAGAACATGGATCATAGTCTAATAGACATGTCTCAAACCATTCTGCACCCATGCGCCAATCCAACCCCATGTCCCGGACAAGAAACGAACAAACTATCTGTCGGCCTCTATTTGACATGAAACCTGTAGTGTATAACTCCTTCATGTTTGCATCTATAAGAGGATACCTAATGCCATTCATGAGCAGTCACTAAAGGTTATAACTTTAAAGCCTCAAACATAACTTTGATTGTTAGCTTTCAAGAAAAAAAAATCATAACATCAGATAATTACCCTGTCTTGCCATCTCTCCAAGACTCAAATAGTTTCTGATCTTGACTCCACTTCCCTTGCACGTTTCTCGGGCCACCTACGAAGAAAATGCGCTATTTAAAAAGTTCACTGTAACCAAATTGCATTGAGCTTTAATTCGAAAGCATCGGTACCTAGATGAAAGAGGGAATTTCCACACTTAATTGAAAGAAACCTAAAGTAGTCCCTCCATATTAATTCAAATAACACCCTGTAAACATACATATTAAACCAGTAAGGACTAAGAGTGAAGAGAATGCAACAGAGATTCAATACTCAGAAATAAAGACATACCAGTATGTTGAATTGTTTGCTACTCTTTCTTTTTCATATCTTTGGACCTGAAATATTTTACAGTTGCCACATAAGTGAGAAACTGCTATATGTTTTAGGATAACGAATTAAGGTTTTGAAAGATCTGACCTCTTCATATATAAAACGAGGAGAGATACACCCAAAGGCAAGCCATGGTGAGAATTTCGTCGAATAATCAGGTCCCAACATTCCGTTTCTCGTATCTTTATATACTTTCAATAGATCCTACATGAAAAAAGAGACAAACAACATTATGTACACACAGAAGCAACGCCAACAATAGACACAAGAAGAGCTCATTATCCTCTTGCCTTCTTCCAAAAGTACTCAAATACTCTGCCTACTCCTGCACTTTCGCCACCCACAAATCGCATTCCTCGGGTCACCTGTATCAACATACATACAAAGACTTAAAACTAATAAAGAATGATTTTACTTACTTTTGTCTCATCTAAAGAGCTTCTCAGAGAGACTCACCTCTTGTGGCTCAATTCCAAGTTTCTCAAGAGTTGGAACATCTCCCCAATCATCAACAGAAGGTATTGGCCCTAGAGAAAGTGGAATGCGAGTTGAGCTTCTGATACTACATTTGGCTTCCACCGACTGCAAGCGAGTTTTCAACCAGAAACAAACATTGATACCAAACACAAAAAACATAAATCTAGTTTGGTGTACTACAAATTCTTGTACTAAATATCATAAACCTATCAGCATTTCCTATACTCCCTCCTAATGTATCAAGAAACACACCAACCGAAGAATCATACCTTACGAAACTGAGTGTAAACATCAGGCAAATCAAAAACATCAAAAGGAAGATCATCTTTGTGATACATAGTACTTCCCCAAATGAGCTCAAGCTTAGTACCATTTCCAACTCTTTTCAAACCTTGATTCACAAGTCTTTCAACAACTAGCTCTTCACTACACGTTTCTTTATGAGCAAACACCTGAAAAACATAATCACGTTTTTCACATTCCCTCACAAAACTCTGATAAGTTTCTTCAACACAAACAATTTAGAAAGACCTAACTGTATGAGCTCCAAAATCTTTAGCAAGAGAAGGAAGAATCTCTTCAGGTTTACCACTTCGAATAAGAAGATTCAATCCTCTTTTCATAAGATTCTTTCTCAAATCAACCAAACATTCCAAAAGAAAACCACCTCTTAAAGCTGAAAACATTGCCATAAAACATTGAGTGATCAAGAACACAAAAAAGGATTGATTTTTAAGATTGGAAACATTACCTCCAGTTTTAGGGAAGTTAAAGAAATGAGTAGTGTGAAAGAGACGAGGATCGAGACAGTAAACAGGCAAAAGGGTATCAGAGGAAGACCAAGCTTTGTACAATGCGTCGTTATCAAGAACTCTAAGATCGTTTCTAAACCAAAGAATCGCGGTTCCTTTTCTGTTTCTTTTCACGGAAGAAGAAGGTAATGCGTATCTCTCAAATGTTTTTATGGCGATAGAGTCAATCTCTTCCTCGTTGAGAGCTGGAACACGGTGGATATGGTCGTTCATTGTTGCGGCGGAGCAGAGGAACAGAGAAGAAGAAGAAAAGTGTTTGTTAGAGAGGTGATGATGGTGAAGAGTAAATCTGCGGAGTGGGTTTGACAGAGGAGAAGAGAGCGAGAGAGAGGAAGCCGCCATTTACGGATGATGCTTCGTGTAACGTCATCTAGTTTTGGTGTTTGTGTTTTGACGAGTTGTGAGGGTGACACGTGGTGTTGTGGTGGGAAGTGTGACGTGGCGGATGTCTAGCCTTTTGTCTGGATCTGGGGTCGAAAAACAATTAGGTGGTGTTATTCATGGATTTTAATAGAATTGAAATTCAATACTAATCCAGTTTTATTCAACTAGTGATTCTAAATATAACTTTAAAATCTGGTGTTATTGGATCTTATACTTCATTAGATTTTAATAGTTTGGTGTTATTCAACTAAGATTTAAAATACTTTATTAAAATTTAGTGTTATTCAAAACTAATAAAAGACTTGTAAAATCTTTGTATATTAAATTATTTGAAGTGAAACCTCTTTGAAGTTTAAAGGGAAAATTGGATATAAAGGATATCTACTTAAAAATTTGTCCATATATCCCTTTTTTTTGTAGATTGGTCAAATAGGTTTTTTAAAAATCAAAACCCAACTTTACCCTCATTTTCTCTCAAAATTAATTCAAAAAATAAAACTTCATAATTGAGTTTACAAAATTAAAATAGAAATAGAAAAATCACAAAACCTCCAAATGAATAAAAGTCTTTCATAAGACCTAATAAAAGACTCCCCGATTTGCGTGAATCGTCACAATGTAAATCACTGTCTTCAAACCTTTGTGACACACGACTCCTTACTTTTCTCTATCAGTACTTGTCTTCCTTATTTTTAGACTTTCCAGTTTATGTTAGTATTTGGTTATTTTAAATTTTTCGGTTGTGTTAGTAAATTTCTTGGTTCATGTATAATTTGATCCGGTACATACTTAAGATCATACGTAGAAGTGAATCCATAACTTCAAAACAAAACCATGATCATAACTAGTAGTGAATCCATAAATCAAAACACAAAAACACGAACATAAGTATAAGCGAATCTAATACTCAAAACAGCAAAACGAAAATTATTAGAATAAAATCAGAAACTCAAAACTGAACCCCAAAACTCAAAACTCAAATCAGAAAATCAGAAACTCAAATCATATATTAGATCGTAATCTAAACAATAAATATTCATTTAAATCGTAATCTAAAAAAAATATTTTGTTTCTTTTTCTGAATATTTACTTTCTATATTTAGAGTATTCTAAAAATTACAGAAATCGAAATCTGCAATACCGTAGAATTTACATTCTAAACGAAGATTACAATTTCTAACGATGGCAGAAGATGTAGAAATTATTAGAACGTCTATTCTAAAATATTTAGAACATAGAGAAAAACGTAGAATGCATGTTCTAAATATTTTAGATATATGATTTTCGGATTTCTAAAATTCTCAGAACAGAAATCTAATCTGAAATATGTAGAACATGTACAAAAATGCAGAATACACATTCTGAGTTTCGCAGAACTCTAGAAAACGTGTTCTACCAAAATTAGATGAAACTTTATTGATCAGTTTTGGGAGTTGTCTGAGCTGAAACTGAAGGAGGGTATGAATTAAAAAACTTTTAGCAATTTGGGAATCGAACTTGTGATCTGAAACTTTTTTGGATGCTCCTCTTTTTTGTGCCGTCGAGATGGCCGAGAACGCCAAAACAGGTACAGTGGGTTTCAAACAGTTCTCGCCAGGCTTGGTAATTAAGTTTGTTCATATCGAGAGTGATAGGAACATAGGCTTTGATTTGAAAGATGCTGAAGGGTTTTTCGTTTGGGGTGGAAGAAGGATTAGTCATAGTGAAGAAGATGAGAAAGGAGGTATGAAGAAGAAGAAGAGGAAGAAGATTGAAAGAGAGCGGAGATAGGATCGATCGCTTATAGCTTGGTGGCTAGGTTAAGCGTCTGATACCATGTAAGATTATGAAAACTCCGTAGAGAAATATATTCATGAGACAATCGTTTATATAGATTACAATAGTCTTGGCCTCCAAGTATCTATACATATTTGACATTATCGATATATAGAAATATTCTATATTTCTATAGTCGAGGATATTATCTAACAACTGCTAGTCTTTCATCTTTATGGAGAAACTGGGACTTGGACGAGAGATCTAACGAGCAAGACCAGCTCCATTTGTTGCATGTTGATGAAGAAGAATTAGGCAATTGGGCTCTATCTAGGTTATGGGCTTCTATTTCTTGGAACATCGTTGGTTCGAGTTGGGTTTTTTCTTGGGTAGAAACTAATCTTTATATTGTGGATGTTCTTATGGTGGCTACTCTTGCTTCTTTAACTTTGAACTAGGCTTGGACATTCGGGTTTTCAGATTAGTTTGGATCGGTTTTCTCGGGTGTCAGGTAATTCGAGTAAGGGAGATTTAAGATCTACATCGAATTGAAAATTAACAACAATTTGTAGCTAAGTGTAATTTGTTGAAGAGACATAGTTGAATTTGTTTTGCAAAACCATGTAACACAACAAATCGGCAATATAAATGGTCTCAACCCCCATATCTCAATGTACATGATCCGATTTTATTCATAATAAAAATTAAACTAAAAAAACGATTATACGTCTTGACGTCTTGTCCCAAATCTAACTACTACTAAACCACATGTACCTAGACACAATTACATGCTTAATCCAAAACATTTAAGAATTTTATAATTAACAAGGAGCATCTATATATATGCGCTCCTTTGTACATGTTCCCGCACCTCTAAATTTACAATTAGTTACACTTCCATTAAATCTTGTGAGTGTATTACAATTAATTTTATAAATGTATAAACAAATGTTACTAAAATTCTACGCATCGAACAAAAAGTCAAAAACTAATCTAGTGCAACATAAAAAATGCATTCGACCGATGACGCATAAGGTTCTAATACAATGATCGATTGGCTATGCGAGAATCATATTTCTATGTTAGGGAAGTAATTGCTGTTAAGTGGCTTAATATCGAATCATTAATTATTATTTCTAAGAATCAAATTAAGAGATAGAGATTCGCCTACCATTATTGTATGCATGATTCTCTTACATGTGTGATTCGTCACGATATATGTAGCTCCGCCTCCACCATTAGGGTCATTGTCCATATTTTTTTTATTACTGATTTGTCGTTTAAAAGGTGAGCTAGAGTGAAGGATGACAATGTTTAATCAGAAAAAGTGTGCTTATAATTGTTCGAATCGGAAAGGATGCTAAAGTAAGATTAATCGTCGGATTTAAGATAGAGAAAAAAAAATGCACGCATAATGAGATGACATTATGGAATAATACATTAATTAAACAATGAATAGTGTTAAAAAAAACAATGAATTGTTCGATTGTATTATCTAGATAACTCTAGTTTACTTGGTTGAGAATAAAAAACATTGGGGAGGAGTTAAGTTTTTGTTGATACATTCGAAATTTCGATTGAACCAATCTTAATTAAATATAAGATATATGCGAAAGATAGCCATGGATCAGGCGAAAGATTTTCCATCACAAAAACAAAAAGTTGGTCGACAAAAAGAAAGTTTGTTTAATTGTTTCATAGAAGGAAATAATTAATGTGATATATATATATATATATATATATATATATATATATATATATATATATGCATTTTCCATTGTGTTTATTTAGTTTTAAATTTGAAATCATGACATATGCGAAAATATAGTCTTTTTTTTAGTAGGATCACAAGATTATATCAAACTATATGAAGAGATTGATACAAAAATATATGAGAGGAAGCTCAAAGTGATAAAACCTAAAAAAAGAAGGAGGAAATAGCTAGAAAGGTGAAATGGTATATATGAGAAGGATTTTCTGTCTTATTGGGGTAGTAATATGGAGGATTGTGATCATATAAACTTTATGGTCATTGGGCTTATTTTATGTTATTGTTACTGCTCCTAGTTTCTTTAATCTTCATATTGTGTTTACCACATGCGTGAAATGTTACAACCAAATTGTATAATTTAGTTAATTCTCTATAGAACTAGCTCTTTAGTGATCCTTTTTAATCTATAACTTACACACAAATTTTCGAGTTGGAATCGACATTAGGACAAACCACTCGAGTACAAACCAAATTTCATCAACGTTTTCAATTATTTAAATCTACAAGACATGAGCTAATTTAATTTTCTAATCTTGATCGTACGGATTAGATGAAGCATTTCTTATGTTTTATTAATATTACCGAAGAACAAAAGACAACATTTGGCGCTACCAAAACATAACATATTACTCCATGAAAACATTTGAGGGAAATAAATTATCGAATAATAGAATAAAAAATACCTACCATAAGATTTATTCTAGTGCTTAAAATCTTTAAAGATTCCTAGAAAACAAAATCAGAATTCGAACCAATTCTTGCAAAACGTATAAAATACTAGTATTATTTTAAAGATTGAGGAATATGATATGGCATTCCAAATTATTTTAAATAGTGAAAGTAGATTAACCTATAATATCCAAATTATCCAGGCGAGCGACATAGAAACAACCTTCACCAAGCTACAATATCTAGACTTGACGTGTTATTCTATATTTCTATTTGAAACTAATGAACAAAAATGTTATAGTAATATATTCACCTATATAACGGTTTAGGCCTGGGCAAACGGTTTTTTTCGGTTTTTTCGGTTCGGTTTATTCGGTTTTTCGGGTTATTCGGTTATCAAAAATTCTGCCGAATTGAACCGAATAAAAGTTCGGTTCGGTTCGGTTCGGTTCTCGTTTTTTTCGGTTCGGTTATGGATAATAAAATCAATTCCGAAGTAAACCGAATTTTTTTCTAATTCGGTTAATTCGAACCGAATTACACAAAATCAAGGATATTGGGCTCAGAAAATTATTAAATCCAATAAGAAGCCCAATTTAGCAAAATTTACAAAGCCCAATTTAGCAAAATTTACAAAGCCCAGACCGCCAACCCATTAACAATTAGGGTTTGACGGCGGCGACGGCGGTTTGATGTCTCCGTCTGATGAGCCTTTCTTGAAAATCATCCATGGAACCTCAAGGTTGCTGTTTCGATCTTCATTGAGGAGCCACATGTCCCAAACCCTAGCCATCGTGATAAAAGCAACAAAAAAAATCATTGTTAGTGAAGAGAAATCAAAGATGGTTTTTAATCATTCTAATCTCCATAATAAATAATGAAAAGAGAAAAAGTGAGAACAAATACCGGAATAGATCCGTCCGTTTTGTGATATCTCCGGCGGAACAAATGGAGAATCCGATGAAGTTAAGTGATGAAGGATTCACATGTAAAATCGGATTAGTGATGTTGGGGCCGCAAATAGAAAAGAGGAAAGAAGGTCAAAGAAACTAAAGGGGATAGAGAAGAGGAGAAAAGAAGGTATCACGTTAGATCTAGGGTTTTTTTGGCTTTTATAGGGTGTCTCCTTTAACCGAGAAAACCGATCGGTTAACCGCTGCCGAACCGAACCGAACCGTGAACCGATCTCCAATTATAATTCTGCCGATCGGTTATCGTCTAAGAATAAAGGTGAAACCGAAACCGAAAAATTCGGTTCGGTCGGTTCGGTTTACTTCGGTTCAAACCGTTTGCCCAGGCCTATAACGGTTTGTCCTATGTTTTTCATAAACTAATGCATTTTCATTTTCTATAACCTATTGATGAACTAACTTAGGCAAATAACAAGCATTTTTTCATGAAACATTTGACCAAAAGTCGATTTAATTGTTTTATATATCAAATCAACACCAAATATCTTTGCCCAAGCATATGTGGTCTAGTGGTAGAGGAAGCTTTGGGAAAGGGTAAAACTCCCAAACTTGAGTTCGATTCTCGCTAGAAACAAAAAAACACATTTGTTTGGCAAGTCTGTCAGTTGGACCTTGGCCTAATTGGTTTACCTCATAGTCAGAAATGCAGGCGGCCTGACTATCCCCTGACATTAGTCGGAAGACACTCCAAACTCGGATCAGGCAGTGTGGTGGCCCAATTCTGGATCTCATGGATCTCATGGATCTCATGAATCTCATGGCCCGTTCGACCCGAGTCTGCTCGGAGCTCATGGTGTCCGTTGAATCGTTGAACCGTTGAACCGCAGGAGTAGTCCACTCTGTAACACCTCGGCGTGTTCCTACCGAGACTAACCGGATCAGCCGATAGGGTTTATAAAAAAAAAACTATGATATCAATTATGTGCGGCTTATATTTTCCGACACTCCAACACCACAAGACCATAATTCAAGAATCAACACGTCATTTCACTAATTTTATTCATCTTTTAGTTATTTCACCAAAAAAAATCATTGCTGGTTATATTTTAAAACAAATTCTATTTGTCACGTCAAAAGGATATTTTTTTGTCTTGATGTGGTTAGACACTCTTCTATATAATATCAGTTCCACACACAAGTCTCTTCTCAAAAACACAAAATCATTCCATACTCTCTCTTTCTCTCTCAAGAAAACAAAACTAAGGAGAGGAAGAAGAAGATCATGTCAGGCGTGTGGGTGTTCAAGAACGGAGTGATAAGACTTGTGGAGAACCCTAACCAGTCAGGATCCGACACACACAGCCGAAGGAAAGTGATGGTCTATTTACCGACAGGAGAAGTTGTCTCATCTTACTCGACGCTCGAGCAGATCCTCCAGAGTCTTGGATGGGAGAGGTACTTTGGCGGCGACACAGATCTCCTCCAATTCCACAAACGCTCCTCCATTGATCTCATTTCTCTCCCTAGAGATTTCACCAAATTCAACTCCGTTTACATGTACGATATCGTCGTCAAGAACCCTAGTTACTTCCATGTCCGAGACTCCCATTGATTTTTCTTTTGTGTTTTTTGTGTCTTTTGTGTGTGTTGTTCGGTTGTTTTATTATTTAGAGTTTGTTGGGTTTTGTTTTTAGTTGCATGTGCATGTTTTATTTGTTGTGGACGTTGGAAGTTGTGTTACGTAATTGTGGTTTGATGAAAGTTGAGATTAAGAAGGAACATGAATTAGGGAGAACTCAATCTCAACATTAATTGTTCTCTTCCTTAGCATGATTCGATTCTATGATGACTGGTTGTAATTGAAAGATATTCTCTTGGCTCAGTGGATCCCAAATTGTTTTCTATTTTTAATCTAAAGTCAAATTTAGTGATAGATTTTTTTTCGATCCTAGTGTTACTCACGAATTGGTGACGTAATTTATCTCAAATTCAGAGCATCAAAAGAAAATCATATAAGTATATGAAAGTTGGCTAATCCTCTCCATATGAGTGACACGTCATCACCTAAAGAGTACTACATGTACAACTAGAATTTAAAACTAAAAAAGTAAAGTTAAGTTTTACCTTCCATTAATCAATGTTTTTTACCACTTAGATTTCGGAATATCATTGACCCTTAAACTTCTCCTCTATCATTTTAAAGCATCTTCATAAAGCCATCATTCTCAAAGCTAAAATAGTTTTTAGACTCCACCTCATAGCTAGCTTTATATGCACCAAATAGTTATAGGTAAGTTTATCAAGGATCGGAGTTTATAAGGTTATTATAAACGTTTATATCTACATTTTTTTTACTAACTTTAATATTGTTACGGTACTTAACTGAGCAAAATGCTGAAGGGAAAAAGGAAAACATAAACGGAATAAATGGTAGCACACAACGTCATTCATTTTTGTTCTTACACTTTCTTATCCATACAAAGTTTTTTGTTGTAGTTAAATTGAACAAAGTGAATGATTGTACGTTCTACATGGCAAATAGTAGTTTCATGAATTGGCTCGCACATGAAGCTGAGTTCTTGGGTTTAGAGACAAAGTTAGCAGAGGGTTTAATAGAAACACAACCAATGAACAATATTATTCTTCTTTTTTGTTGTAGATGAGGTTCAAATTATTTTGGTGAAAGAGAAAAGTTGTGATATTGATTTACCTCAATCTAAAGCGCACAAGAAAAAAAAACTAATCCTTCTACGAATCGCAATATTAACAACATGATGATAAGCACGTATCTCACATTGATGAACTTTGTTTATTTCTAATTCTCTTATTTCTCTCACAAATTTAAGAACTCTATTTTCATCTATAATTTGGACTTGTGAATTTTCCGAATTTTATTAATTATTATGATATAAAATTTAGTAGTTTAATTTCATATGAATATAATTTCAAAAATCTACAATCTTTTAGAATGAATGAAAAAGTAAAGATAATACAGTAAAACATTATCGTTAAACATAAGCCGGCGCGTAGCGTGGGAACTCACCTAGTCTATCATAAAAGTTACAAATTAGCTGGTGATTGAGTAACATCATTAATGGGTGGCTGCTGCTCTAAGGCCATCTGCATTGGCAGATCATGGGCCATGTTCTTAGCAATATAAAAATTGAGAAAAAATGAATAGTGGGCTTGGATCAGAGGGGATTGATCTCGCCCGTGATCTGTTTTACGCCTTGTTCTTGGTATACGTGGCACCTTTGTATTGGTTCCGAATTTTGGAAGACAAAAAAATATTTTCATTTTGGGAGAAAATCAGAGTTGTCTCCAAATTAAAATATTTTCAATTTCATTTTGCAAAAATATTTTCATTTTGCAATTTATATGTTATTTTTAAATGTTTTAATAATTGTAATATGTTTTAAAATTTTTAGATTATTATATTATTAAATCTTAAGATCTTACACATGTTCTCCCACTAATCAACTTCTAAACAAAAGATCTAAACACATGATCTAAGGGCATATGCAAGGGTGCATCTTTAAAGATTGATCTTAAGAGAGAAAAAATATTAAAATATTATAAGAGCTTTAATTAAGATCTTTTGTAAAGTAATTGATTATTGGTAGAACATGTTTAGATCATATGAATTAATAATTTAATAATCAAAACATTTTAAAGTATATTAAAATTAAAAAATTAGTTTTAAAATTGAAAACATAAAAAAGTAAACTTATATTAACATTGATTTGAAAATAAAAAGAACAAAAAAACATTAAAGATATAAATGAATAACAAAAAAACAATCAAACATATTAATCAAAGGTTACAAACATTTTATTTAATTAATACAAAGTTACAAATATTTGAAAGATTTTCGTTATCACAAATCGCAACGAATCAGACCATGCCACGTCGCCACAAAATCAGCCCAAAAACAGTTCTAGCCCAAGAACATGAGAAGTGTTCTAAACCCACTTTTTACAAAGTTTATTATCATTAAACTCTAAGATCAGGCCTGCAGATGGCCGTTAAACATGGTCTAATACTCTTTAAATTTGTTGTTGTTCATACTAAAGAGTTCTTAACTTATAGTTGGTCTCTAATATGTTTTCCCATTCCAAAGATTTTAAAAATTAAGTTGAAGACCTATATATAAATATTTTTTATTATATCTATTTGGCTTTTGTGATAGAGCGTCGAAATTTGATGTAAAAAAAAAAAAAGATAGAGCGTCGAAAGGACATTACGTAAAAACTTTCACAACCAATTGGTTGTGGCACTGGCAGTCACCGAGCACCTATACACATCTACCATTAGGGTTTTCTTACACTTTCTGGTACTTTTCTGACCTTTTAGGCTCTCTCTTTTTTTTTTTTTGAGCAAAACCTTTTATGCTCTATATGATAATTTGTTCCTGAAAAGATAACTTTTAGTTTGTGTTTTTAATACTTTCTTTGCAAATTTTAAAATAACCATAATGTTATGTAAACCAACCATGTTTATTATCATTGAGATCTAAGAAAATTAGAAACACTAACATGTACTGATGTAACTGATGTATCATGTATATATAGTATTTTGAAATTTATACGTATCCCACGTGTATACATATATATATATATATATGTTCTGACTGTGCTATATGTATTACAAGAGATTTTTGTCGGAAAACATTGAAGGAGATATATCAACAGTAGGTTCATTAAAACCAAAACAAAAAAACGAACACTGTAGGTTCATTATCATAAAAAAAATAAAAATAATATCAATAGTAGGTCCTTCTTTGTATCCCTACAATGAAAACATCGAAATGCATGTCATGATTATGCCGTATTGGTTTAACCAGCTACACTTCCATATGATTTGTAATCCCATCGTCGAACTTGAACTCATGATTGACAAGGCTTGTCAAAAACATACACATAAACGAAAGCCATATAGACCACACTCACCACAGTGTATCACGTGAACAAGCATTGTCCGCTTCTCGTTAAACCAATGAGAGTTTGAAACGTGTATAAAGAGACATTGCTTTGAGAAACACTTCCCACGCTTTAGGAGCCTTGCTCACGTGGCCTGAGCTTTAATATCATCGACACACACAATAACTCTCTATATATATGTGTGTGTACGAGTGAGCGTCGATGACAAGTATTCGTACGTTGCTGTTATATGAAAAACTTTCAATGGCATTAATTAGTGAGAGTCATGGATTTGTGGTAGCTCTTGATATATTGTCGACGTGTTATGTCGTCGTCCATAAGAAGATAGGGCTAGGCTAGGCTAGTACATAGGTACATAGTTTAGGAGACATCACATCTCACTCTGCCTTCTTACTACTGCATGTACTGATTGACGATTGGACATGTCATTACTAAAACATTATTCAATTAACTTCCATTTTATTTATACGTTTAAAACCTCTATCAATACAACATATGAATGTTTAGCTGTTTAATCTATACCATGAACATTTGTGTAAATGCTTGTATATATATAACCAAAATGAAAATTTCATACACATAATGATATATGATTGTCATACATGACTTCTTTTTTCTTATTCAGTATTACTAATAGAATCCATTTTATTTGATAGAATGTGATTACTTTGATATCTATTTTTCCTTTTTGAAAATGTTGTAGTCTATTGCATTTTAAGAAACCAAAGGATGTGAAAAAAGGCACCCAATGAAGATGGTAGCTAGAGTGTGGGAAATGTAGTATCAAATTTATAGAAGTTTCCTCCCCATTGCACACTGTCTCTATTCAGAGCCTAAGTTTAATACATCAAATCTTTTACAGAGTTACTTACATGTTCCATAAAGAAACGTGCGGGTCGGGCGGATTTGAACTTTAATATTATTCCATTCCGTCCATCCGCACCTAATTTGTCCACCCCGCATATCTCCATTCGGAATATTAATTTGATGTACTATATATTCAGTAATATGAAGTGTGATTCGTATATCTGGTTATAATATATACTTTCATCCATAACCAACCAATTTAGCAGAGACATGCTTACAAACGAGAAGACAAAATTCATACTACGAGTCTTACGAGCAATGAAATATATTTTAGAATTGCTACTTCAGTTTACATGCATGAACTATTTGTTAAGAGAACTGATGAGCTTTAATGTTTTGGACTCAAAATCATGTAGTTTTGGTACAAAAGCTGGTCACTCTTCTGGACGAGAGTTGATACGACCTAAATTTGTTGGATATGATATAAAATGGGAATACTAGAATGATTATGCATGACACATCGCATTAGAGCACTTGCAGCAGCGTTCCTTGACAAAGTCCCACGCTGGGCCCCACTCCAAAACCATGCGACCTTTGCTCCAAAACCATGCGACGTTTCTTTATTTGGGACGTCCCTCTTTCTCGTCCTTCACTATTCGCGGGCCCCACTGATACGTGGCGGCCCGCGATTGGTTACTTGTTTTTTTTTTTTAAATAAGGGACGGGACACTCATTTACCATTGCACATGGTCTTACCCAAATTAGAAATGTTCTTCATGGAGCATTGAGATCTCCGATGATTTCTTGAAGTCACAATAAAATGTTTACTGAATTGTATCTTGAACCTGAATGACCCATCCCGCCCCCATTGGTCCCACTTTCAGTAGCTTAAAGATCCATCAATCCATCATATTTTAAAATTAACATAATATTTTGACAAATGATCATGTTGTGTTGGATAACATTGTTTACTTTTTTCGATATACAGTAGTAGTCAATAATCAGTAATTATAATAAATCTCACGTATTTTATTTATTTATTACTGTTGATATGATTATAGACACAAATAATTAAACATTAAATTAATGAGTGGCAGTTTATGTCAATCTATCACAGATAGCGTTTTTGTCTTCTTTGAACAATTATTCTTTTTTTCGACTTGTAAACCTTTATTGCAAAAAAACATAAATTACAGTGAGATGCTTCTAAAACTGAATGTTTGAAGAAGAGTAGACATTAGATGAGAGAAAAGAGAAGAGAAGATTTAGCTTTTTTAAGGATCCCTTATTTCCTTTAAAATCTTTTCTCCATACAACACATTAGAGAAATAAAAACGTTTGCTTCTCCATATGTATATATATATAGAGAACATGCAATAGTTTTGACCAAAAAAAATAAAAAGAACATGGAGTTAGTATAAACAAGGACTTTTGGGCCTGTGACAAAGTTATTGAATATTGACATATTGTGGTTGCTAGAAACAATAGGCATGTCAAGCGGGCTAATCCGGTCTGGTCCGAAGTCTGCAAAACTCCTATATGTTTGAGTTCGGTCCGGTCCGTAAAAATTTTGACTCTATATTTTAAAGTCCGGTCCTAACAGGGATATAGAACTTTTCTGGACTTTTTTGGGATTTTCTTTTGAGAAAAAAAAATAATCTAGTATTATTTCTTGAAAAAAATTCTATGTATGAAACAAGTCAATCGAAATTTTAATAACCACTAAAACCAAATTATTTTAAAAGAAATTTTTTAAATCAAATAAATAATCCAAAAATATTGTTTAAACTCACTCCAAATAAAATATAAAATCAGAAGTCTTCAAACTAGGTAGTAGAGCCAAAATTTGTTTTAGATTTGTAGTAAGACACAATAAGAAAACTAGATGTAGGGTCTTCAACTCTATTAAAAACAATTCTTATACAAATCTCTCAATTAAACGCAAATGTTAGCAAAACAAAAAGTCAAAATATTTTTTAAGGGATTTTCAGGACGGTCGGAGCCCGACCGGGCTGAACCCTAAAAATAAAAACCCTTTTGCTCGAAGGTCCAATCTTTTTGGATATAGATTTTTAAATTTGAATCCGCTATTTTCTAGGATTAGACCAGATTAGCCCGCGAACTTTGGCCTAATTGACATGTCTATGAACAACGGCTAATTCTTTATTTGCTTTTAACCGGAGCCGTAAGTGGAAGAACATGAAGAGTGCAATAACAGTATATGACTACATATGGAATTAAACCAGATATTGGTTCGTAATTTCAACTGAAATGTTAAATCTTTATACAGGTGAAAGAAAGGAATTTGTCCACCTGATCTTATTTTCTATTTTGTTCCCAATTGTGTGTAAGTAAAAAAGAAACCTTTTATGTACAAATAAAAGAGAGCAATGTGGTGGAAGTAGAGAGACAAACACTTTGGTGATGTCTCTGCAAATCCCATCATCATGAAAATGGCTGTGGCTGAGATTCTGCAGAGGTTTTGCAAATAGGACACCAATTCTTCATCCGAAGCCATTGTTGCGCGCAGCTCACGTGGTATTTATGTTGGCAAGGCAAAGTTCCTACTTCATCTCCATCAACATACTCTTCCTATATATATATAAAAAACCTCTTTTGGTTGAGTTTTTCTAATACCTTATCATTGAAAGTAGTAGACTCAGGGATCAGAGAGAATTTATACCTGGCAAATGCTGCACTTTACATCATCATCTTTGTTTAGGCAAATGTCGCCGGATTCATCATTTGGACGGTAAATACTTGACTTCAGGCTTTTCAGAAGTGCTTCTTCGCTTAGTGCAGTGCTCACTGTACCCATTTTCTCTTCCAATGCTAATAATTCCTGCATGATTTTGACAAATTTAGCTTTCACATCCGAATAAGCTAAACTTTAAGTGTTGCCTTTGACCGTCATCAACCAAAATACACAAAAGGTAAGACTAACCTCATACGACATGTTATCAATGTCAAGCCTCATATCTCTATGCTGATCGTGGAAGCTGCTCATACCATTTAAGAACAGATTGGTCTCTAAAACAGCCAATTGCTGCAAGGGAAATAAAGAAGTGTCACAATAAAACTCTAAAGTCAGTCAAAACCTATGCATTTCAAAGTGTCCAAGATGATAAAATCACCTCGTATGTAAGCTCTTCGTCTTGTTCAATCCTTTCCAGCGCCAACAATACCTGCAACATTGTGAAAAAGTATTTGAGTTGTGTTATCAAGACGCTGGAACACCATCACACACAACAAAGGTTATGATGACTACCTCTGCAACTCCATTCATGTTATACCGTCTGAAACCATCACGGTTCATCAAAGAGCGAGAAAGGCCGGCTTCAGAGGGGCTACCAGGCATCATCAGGCTACGTAACCTGCCATTACTACTGATTGGCCTACTGTAACTATTTAAAGGACTACGCGAAACTTCTGCAGATCTAGAAGGATTGAGATCAGCTCGTGTTGCAGGCCGAGGCGCTTGTAGAGTTGCAACCGCTCCAGCACGTCCTGTTCTACCATAATTACCAGTTGATCTCCTAGTACTACTTGAAACAACACTGTTGTCCCTAACACTTGGTATATTTCTGTTCCTCCTAGATTCAGATATGGTGATGCCATTGCCCTGAGGGGAACTTGAATTCCTTCCCCCAACCACTGATCCTTCAGTCTTATTCCCTCTATTCGAAGAGCTGCTTTCTCCATCAGAGTTTTTCTTTCTAAATATGTTATTTTTTCTTGCCGGATTTGAATTAGATGGAAGAACATCAGAACCAGATTTGCTCCTCAAGTCTTTCAATCCATTCTTGTTCACATTAGCTCTTGCATTTTGCTCACTATTAACCATACAAGCCTCTCCGGTGACCAAATCAGGTCTCTGATGAATGCTTCTGCGGGTTCCTCTACTTGAGCTTCCTGCCTCTGTCACAACTTCTCCAGAGACATTAACCATAGTGCTTTCTTTGGTCTTTCCACGTGGAAGGACACGCTCACTCGTGGGTGAGTCTTCATTAACACTGCTACTCTCTGAAGAATCCATATCCAAAAGAGAAGAGAGTTGTCTCCTACAACCAACTTTGGAAGCCTTTTTTGTACCACCAAATCCACTCATACTTCGAGATGAACTCCCAACGGATTCCTTTCCATTTGAAAAAGATCGAAACGAAGACACAGTAGATTTTGCTTTGTGATCAATCAAAGCTCCCTTAGTAGAACTAATCCTAGAACTACAACCAATTCGACTGCAAATAGGAACAACACTCTTATCATCTTTCTTCTTCATATTCTCATGTAAAACAAGACCACTCGCTTTCCGCTGCATAATCGGTCTAAATGTTCTTTTACCCTTCAATCCATCCATACATAAACACACACCCTTAACACTGCAATAGACAAACAAATTTCAATTTCATTAAAAATTCAGTCTTTAGAAATTTTAGGACATACAAGAACAGAGAAAGCTTACGAGAAGAACATATAAACATCACAAGAGGATTCAAAAAGCAAAATTGAGTGATTGTTAAAGAAACCAAAAGAGAGAAAAAAGGAAAGCTAAAGAGAAGACCAACCATCCAAAAGAAGAATCATTCGATTAACACGGACTTTCCATTAATACGACTTAGTTTCTCCGTGATTCAAGCTTCTCCATGAATTTAAAAACGTACACAAAACTCTTAACCAAAAGATATAAACTTTCATAAACTCTCTCTCTCAATCAAATTCAAGAAATCACAAGAACCACACGAAAAATTCAATCCAAAGGAAGAAACTTTTCATCGAATTTACGTTATTAATCAACGAAATTTTTTTAAAAAAAAATTGAATCCAAGAGCAAAATCAACAAAGAGAAAAAAAAGATTTATGGGTTTTTTTTTTCGTTCTCGTAAATTACCGTAGCGAAACAACGAAACCAGAGGCGGGAGGAGAAAAAATCTGAAATTTCCGGCGATGATAACTTTTCCCGGAGGCTATCTCTTCACCGAAGAAAACGTGGAGTGAGAGAGATGCGATGAAGAAGAAGAAGAGAAGAAATATTCGGAATTAGTAAATTTGTGAGGGGTTTTAATTTAAAATCGGAGAAGAAGAAGAAGAAGAAGAAGAAGAAGAAGAAGAAGAAGAAGAAGAAGAAGAAGAAGAAACAGAAGTCGGAGTGATCTGAGCCGTTGATTTTTGGTTTCGTTGAGTGTAGCCTGAGATTAACGGTTTAGATATATAAGTACGGAAGGACATGAGAGGGTTTTTGAAACGACACCGTTGCTGCTTAGGGTCTCGTAAACACGGAATGATATATGTTTTAATTTATACTAATTTTTCTGTTTCTTTTTGTAACTACGTGAAAAAGTTAAAAAGCGAGTTTAAGGAAACAATATTAATTGATTAATTTTTTTTTTAACGTCTGAATTTATTATTTATTGCAAATTATGAAAACTGTTACATAAACGATTCTACAACGGACAATTCCTTTCGACCCTTACTAGATCCACGACGGACGACACTTCTTTCTTCATGCTCTTGACGGACACCTTCAATGTTCCACGACCTGATGACACTTCTCTCTGCGTAGAATCTTGGCGAACGGCTATAATTGTATATCGCTGGAGATCTCCTGTACACTTGCCTCCATTAATCTGCAAATTTATTAATAAATCGCAGTATCTGGGACTCGAACCCCAGACCTCTTGGTGTAGAAGCATTAATTAACCCTTGATCAACCAATGGGTCAAGGGGGCTTCCACAATTGATTAAATAGATGGGGAAATATTAGATTAGATAATTAATCGTACTGATATTATGAAATTGTTCATAGAAATATTTAAGAAACTCTTAAGTGAGCGATGAATTTTTGTAAAACTTTTTTTTTCTAAACACTGATTAATATGCGTAAAATGATATCGAAACGTACTATTAACATATGCAATCGAGCAATATACATAATAACACAAATTTTAAGAAAATTCTATAAGTTTGAATATAAATTAGGTTCTATTTTAAATTAAGGTTTATATATATATATATGTAATTAAAACAAAATTGTATGAAAATACAAAGAATTAGAAAGATGATAAGAAGAGTGTAATATGGACAAACGTTTTTTGGTCTTTTTGTTATAAAAACGTCATTCTCAACCAAAAAAACTTGACAAATTATTGTTGAGGTAACAATAATCAAATAATATCTATTTGGTCTCAATGTGAAAAGGAGTCCATATTTCATATAGAACTTAAATAATATGTAACTATTAAAGGAAAGACGACGTGAAGAGAAGAAACAAATAAGATCCACATCAATGATAGAAACGAAACCAATTATAATATTAAACTTCAAAAAACAGAATAAAATACTAATTAAAGACATCAAAAGTCATTGCTTCCTTAATTAAAAATAAACTTTATTAAACAAAAAAACTTGTTCATTGGAAATTGAAAGATGAGGAGAGGGTTAAATGGGCCCAAGTCAAAGCAAAATGGGCCTACTATTTTCAGAAAACACAGGAGATTAAGAGAGTGTGAGGACCACGCACCATCACGACCAGACGTGATAGGGTTAACACTTATCTGCAAAAATGTCAACTTGAAGAAACAATTTTTGGAATCATCTTAAAGCTGCTTTTCTACGTCATACGTCTTTTTCTATCTGTATGTGTTGCATTTACATACATTTATGAAATTATAGTATTATTCTTGTCTATTGTTCTCTCGTAGTCTCGTACCTAACATCGAGAGAAGCATGCAAGCAAGCAATACATAATCATACAAAATTAATATATAAAAATGTTGGTAGGGTTAACAAAAAAAACATGGTTTCGCTACAAACAATATAGTTTGATTTTGTAAAGATACGTTACGAACAATTCCATGGGGTCATATGCCACTCTTTTGATAATAATTTAATATAATACAACTGCATGTGAAGAGATGTTTCCCACGAACTCTATCTATCGAGTTATATAGTCATATTCATATGTTACTTTGAATGCACTTTTAACTGTTTTTTATTTATTAGAATTATAAAAGAGATTTTTTCTTTAAGAGTAATGAACCATACATATATAGTTAGTACTTAGTTATATATTACTTTGGTAAATATTTGTAAAATATTTATTGCTAAAGAACTGCTATTTCAATACAAAGGAGAATCAATAATAACAAAAACACATTCCTCTGTATCATTTTAATTGATGCTTACAGTTTATACACATAAATTAAGAAATCACATGATTTTCATTTAAAACACCTCTTTTACATAAAAACATCATTAAGTAAAATGAATTCAACTAATTAGAAAATATGGTCTACAATATAATTGGTAAAAAAATAAAAAAATAATAATAATAATTGGTTAAAAAGTTAAGAAAAATCACTTAAAATGAAACAACAAAATTCTTTAAAACATCACTTAAAGTGATACAGATGGTGTATAAGAACTATAATCCAAACCTAAATCCCTAACATTTTTTTAAGCGATCACAATCTGAATCTAAAAGTCGCATTAATAGCTCTTGATCCAAAAAATGCTTTTATCTATATCAACAAACTCACAGCTCCCAACAACTAGTAAACATGGCGTGTACAAGTTTGTGCGTTCCTGATGAAACGGATCAAACACTTACGGATCTACAAACCATTTTATGCAACCTAAATCCAAATCATGCTATGTGAAAGCATAACCTAAAATTCGGCAATCTTTACTTCTTCTTTTTTTCTTTTGTTGATAAAATGCATTCTTCACTTCTCGCACCATTTCCATGAAAGAAAGAATGTTATGATTGGTGATTGCACGAGATTGATGCGTACGAGTACTATAATGTACTGTCTATGACAATTGACATAGTACTTTACCCATCAGAGTAGGAAAATAAAGTCTAACACATCACTACAACTCAAATGGTTTTTAGTTGAGTCAGGTTTTTAACTTTATCTCCGAAATTTAGACTCTTAGAGCATGTATATGGGTGATACCCATATAGTATCATTAGGAATTTTTTAGTATTATTTATAATGTTTGTTTATTGTTTGAGATTTTTTATGATACTCCTACTAAATATGTTTGCATTGGTGAGACCGGTTTAAATATCATAAAAAAAAAAAAAATTGCAAAATCAAAAATTAATATATTAAAACATAAGATTACAAAAGGTAATATTACAATAAAAAAAAGTAGAATATACTTAAGCAAAATAAAACATAAAATTCAAAAAAATTGCACCATGAAGACATTCAGTCTCATCTTCACTTTCCTGCAAATATCAAGTGTTCACTTTCAGTTTCAACACAAAGAACTCTATATTGCTTTGTTTGAATAAAAAAAGATGATATACTAAAGATTTGAAATCCAAAAGAAGCTTATGGAATCAATAACTTTATTTGCCATAGTACGTATGCAAACCTGATACCAGAGTCAATTCAATTTTATACCCCCTTTCATTGTTTATTGTCATATTGTGAGTAATCTGGTGCTCATTGGGTGGTCTTAACACTACAAGAATCTCATGATCCAGACATGTACTACGGAAAGAGTGCAAAAAGCACTGAGATTAAATTATGGACTTACCTCCTCAGGAACAGCACCATGTTCAATGACCACCTTTGTATTCTCTGAAGTCCCAGAAGCAATGTTTGTCAATGCCCAAGCAGCATCAAACTGAACCCACACACAAAGTATTTGAAGTATCAGCTGTAGCTTGTGGAAAAGCATCACATCTCCTTCTTTAACTATGTACTCTTTACCCTCTGATCTCAGCTGCAAAACAAACAAAAATTCAAGCAAACTCCGAGTAAGAAGAGATTCGTAAGATATTTTATTACAAGGCAGCTCAATTTAGGGACATCAGGAAGAAACTCACAAGTCATTTTTCTCTTGCTGCTGCTATAGACCCAGCAGTGACAAAATCTTCATACGCAACCTGAACAAAAAAAAAACAAATGAGATGATGTCCGGATTCTTATGAAAGGGAAAACACAAGAGAGTTGAAGCTTTCAATTTCCAATTTTCATGAATGTTCAGAATAGGGAGTATAATTGTACAAGAGATTCATTAAGAGAAAAAAATGCTTACAGTCTCACCTCTAATAAAACCTTTCTCAAAGTCAGAATGAATGACACCAGCAGCTTGTGGTGCAGTCATGCTTGTATCCACAGAAATTTCCACCAAATTACTTTCATATTCTCAAGAACCAGTAGGGTTCTCAAGCTGTAAACTTCTTTCATCTGACCAAACACCACCAACCATAGAAGGCAAACTCTCCAACTTGCCAAAACCAAAATCAAAAATCAAAATCGATCTAATTAGCTCCAAATCAAAGAACAAAACACAAACCCTACACTTGTGAAATCAAATTTCCAGAAACCCTAATCACAAACCAAGAGAAGGAAACGAAATCTACACAAACCCTATACCTAGATTTACACAGAAGGAAACGAAATAAGAAAAAAACTTATCTTCAACACAGATCTCTTCAACCGACATCTCTTCTTCGCCGACGGAGATCATCCTCGTACCGGCCGGAGCTGAGAAGAAATCGGCAAATCGCCGTGAGAGAGGAGAGAAAAATCGAGAGATACAGAGCAAAATGTTTTTTTTTTTTTTTTTCTCTGCTCTCAGCAAATGAATATTCCGCGACCAATCACAACCCGACACGTCACATGATACCCAGTATCATGAGTTTCACTGGGCTGATACGAATCAGACCCATAAAACATGTTTGGTCCATTTAAAAATAATAAATGGGCTTATGATACTCTTAAAAGTTCTCCCATGTACATGGTCTTAGCCTTTATTTTCAATTTGGCCCATTACCTCATTGTACTAAAAGATATTAAAAGATGACACATCACTACAACTTAAATATTAATATTTTAGTTAAAGGAATTCGGACCAAAAGAAGAAGAAAATGCACAAACAAGGGAAGGTGGTACGTGGCAACAGCAAGCCAAACACATTTGGTCCCTTTCGTGTCTAAATACAGACGAACCAGGCCTGGGCATTCGGGTACCCATTCGGGTTCGGTTCTTTTTTTTCGGGTATCGGGTCTATTCGGGTAGGGGGTCAAGACCCATTCGGGTATTCTAAAAATTTGGGTTCGGTTCGGGTATTTTAATAAAAAAGCAAAATACCCGAAAATAACCAAAAATACCCGAAATATTTTCAGGTTCGGGTCGGGTTCGGGTTTTTAACTCATATATACCCAAATCTAACCGAAATACCCGATTTCTCGAAAATACATTGGTTACTCTTTACCCAAATATAACCAAAAATATCTAAAATACCTAATATATTCGGATTTATGATTGTAATTTTAGGTATTTCGGGTATTATAAATATAAATATAACTAATATTTTTAGGTGTATATTTGTATTCGGGTACATTCGGGTACATTCGGGTATTGAATTCGGTTCGGGTTCGGTTCGGGTTTTTTTCGGGTAGGAGGTTAGGATCCATTCGGGTATTTTTAAAAATCGGGTTCGGGTTCGGTTCGGATATTGTTCGGGTTTTTCGGTTCGGGTATTCGGTTCCGGGTATTTTGCCTAGGCCTACCTTATCACACCACACTGCCACAAATTTAAACCTTTAGACACGAGCGCGCGCGCACACAAAAAAAAAAAAAAACTATTATTAGCTACATAATTTTTTTTTTTTTTTTGCTAAGCTTAGCTACATAATTTTTCTTAGCTAAAAGCTACGACAAAAATAAAATTGTAGCCATTCATAACAATTTTTGGTGATGTTGTTTTGTTGCATATAATTAGATTTTTCATCATTAAACTCAAACAAGTTGAGTCAACCGTCGACATCCCTTTTAGCACAATCAACAATCGCCGTGTGGCATGAGATTTAACATAGAATCTATACTTTTTGCTTAAAACTTTATTTTTCTTTAATTTAAGTGATTGAAAAGGTATATGTCGACAAGAAGAAAATGATTGAAAAGGAGAGAGTGAATGAGCAAGGAATTGGGATGAGTGGATGGCATGTAGAAGTAGAATAATGGTGGAACAGTTCACAAATGGGCTCCATCAGAGTTGAGCAAGCCCAATTTCTCTTTCTTTATATTATTCGTCTTAAAAATTAGTTTAATTTCTATTTCTGGTGATTTAGTTTAACTAGTAAGTCGCAATTACGTGGTGTTTATTTAATCATGCTAATGACGTGGGGACAATTATCTTATTACTGACATTGAAACGGTCCAAAACCAAAAAGAGAGACAAGACATAGTTGGTGTCTTTTTGTATATAAATAGAAACGGCTCAAACAAAAGGTCAACGGTTTTCCATAACGACCGGAATCGTTTTATAATGTTAATTTAGTTTTTGATTTTAAATTTGTTAGGAGATTGATGGCCTCCACCACCATTACCAACCAAGAAATTGCGAGATTTAAGCTCCGTTTTACAATCACATAAGTAATCGATTCTCATTTTATAGAAAACCCTAATTTTCTTCCAAGGAGATTCTTTTCGTTTCCTTGATATACACGTTTCTCTTTCTTTTCCTTTAAAAAAAAGAATTTTTTTTTTTGTTCTTTCTTCCTTTTGATCCATATTTTTCGAGGTAATGGCAACGACGTCAAGCGCGACAAAAGCAAAACCAGACAACCAAAACCTAACCAGAAACAAATCTCTCGGTAGAAAACCAAAGCTACCTTCGTCTACAGGGTCATCAGAAGATGGGTCTGATCAGAAACCGGAGAAGCCTTTGCCAAACTATTTGAAACCAACAATCAGTTCGAGAGCCGACCCAGTCAAGTTATCGAAGAAGAGCAACAATAGTCTTGATGATAACCAGAAGCTTCTCCGTAGAAGATCCTTTGATCGACCTCCTTCTTCTTTGACTTCTCCTTCTACTTCTGCTTCTCCGCGTATCCAAAAATCCCTCAACGTCTCTCCTTCTCGCTCACGAGATAGACCAGCGGTTCCTAGAGAGAAGCCTGTTACAGCTCAACGCTCTTCGTCTTTCCATGGAAGCAGAGGCGTTCCAAGAGGAGGTACTACTGTGAAATCGCCTCCTGTGGCGCCAAAGAAGAGCGGTTTGAGCAGTAGCAGCACTTCTTCGAAGAGCAAAAAGGAAGGTTCTGAAAATGTTACAAATAAGAAAG
This sequence comes from Arabidopsis arenosa, assembly GCA_905216605.1. Classification (NCBI taxonomy): domain Eukaryota; kingdom Viridiplantae; phylum Streptophyta; class Magnoliopsida; order Brassicales; family Brassicaceae; genus Arabidopsis; species Arabidopsis arenosa. The sequence continues at coordinate 9,860,790 of LR999456.1, forward strand.
CATCTGATAAAGAGATTGCCTTGGATTCTGCTTCTATGTCGTCTGCTCAAGAGGATCATCAAGATGAGATTCTCAAGGTTGAGAGTGATCATGTGCAAGTTGCTGATCATGATATAGAAGAACCAAAAGATGAAAAAGAAGATAAAGAGGTCCAAGAAAAGGTTGTGCAACCCAATGAATCCGTTGAAGAGAATACTGAGAGTGGTGGACCATCACCGGTTGCTTCTCCTATTGGGAAAGATTGCAATGCTGTCATCAAAGAACTAGAAGAAAAATTGATCAATAATGAAGAAGAAATCGAAGAGAAAATAGAGGAAACTAAAGAGCAAGACAATAATAACCAAGATAACAAGAGTGAAGAAGAGGAAGACTTTAAGAAGAAGATCGACGAGAATGAGACACCGGAGAAGGTTGATATTGAAAGCAAAGAAGTTGAAAGTGTTGAAGAAACTACACAAGAAAAAGAAGAAGAACTGAAAGAAGAAGAGGAGAAGGAGAAGGTGAAAGAGGAGGAGAAGGAAAAGGTTAAAGAAGATGAAAAGGAGAAGGTAGAAGAGGAGAAGGGAAAGGTTAAGAATGAGGAGAAGGAGAAGGTTAAAGAAGAAGAATCAGGAGAGGGAAAGAAGAAAGAAGTAGTGAAAGGGAAGAAGGAATCTCCATCAGCTTACAACGATGTAATAGCAAGTAAGATGCAAGAGAACCCGAGGAAGAACAAAGTTTTGGCTCTAGCTGGAGCTTTTCAAACCGTTATTGACTATGAAACTGCTGCGTCTAAGTGAGATATATCGTACAACAACAATAAAAAACAATGTCATCTTTAGCTTTTTCCATGTTAATTTTTTTTGTCTTTTTGTACTAATTATCATTTTGCCATTGTTATAATTTTTCTCTCGTGAATTGTATGTTTTTTCGAGTGAACAAAGTTACATGCACCTAATCATATGTTTGTGAATGGATTGGATGTATTTTGGTGTATATATGCATGCTAATGCCATGACCCATGAGACTAGCTAAGCTACCTACTTTTAACTCCAAGAGATATATGCAGCAAAACTTTATAGTTTAATGAGAAAAAAAGATAGAAAGAAGGATAATTAGTCGTCACATCCATCCACTAGAGAAGCTTTTGTTGTGGTACAGAAAAATGTCACGTGGAAGAGGGGTCATCATATAGTGGCCGGGTGGGCTCATGGTAGTACTACTATAATTTCAAAATCTAAATTTGTCTACAAGTCGAAAGTGACTTAAAAATATATATAAACAAACTTTTGGGATCGTAGATATGAACATTTTCTAGCCCAAAATTTTTAAATGGAGCACTTGTCTAATGAGCTAATAGAAATAGCCTATTTCTATAAAATTTAAATCATTTTTAATTAGAGAAAATTAAACCTTAAGAAAAAATAGTATAAAAGGAACCAAGCAACAAATTTTGTGATTTTATGATTGATTGGTTCTAATTTTGTGATAGTAAAAAAAAGAAGCAGATGAGCTTCAGAGCAGATAGAGCCGCTGCTCGCCAGCGTCGAGATGTTGTTAGCTTCCGTCGCTTTTTGTTCCCTCTTGGCTCTTCTATTGATGATTTTTCTTTGTTTTTCTTTTCACTTTTTTCGTTGCTCTGCCCACCATTGCTTTGTGAATAGAAAAGATCTAGGATCCGTCGACCTTGCTCACAAGTGGTTGTTCGTGAGTGTTTCTCTGGCTAAGATTTAGTTTTTCTTTAGTTAGGGTAGATGCGTTGTTTCGCAAGGACAATAGTGCATATATTTGTAAACCTTTTACAAATGTGCTCGTTTAAAAAAGTTTTCAACTTTCTTGTGGTTTTCAGACAAATAACTCTAAACTTTTTTTTATTGTTATATAATTCTTTATATTGTTTCAAAGATATTATTTTGTTTAAACCAAGTAATTCTTATCTATTTCGTATTATAAGATGTTTTAGTTATTTTGTCTTGTTTCACAATATAAGATGTTTTGAAAAAGAAATTCAAGTTTTTATGCACAAAAATAAATTTATATAATTTATGACTATTTATACTTCGAAGTGAATTTTTTATTTGTCAAAATATTTTTAGTTAAATATTTTTTTGGTCAAAAAGTAAAAAAGTAAAAGAAAACAAAAAACATTAATTAATCTCTTAAACTTTGTAATTTTATGCAAAATATCTTACAAGGAGAATATTAAATAATAGTTTGTTTATTTTTAATACCAAAATATGTATTTTAACTAAGATATCATATTTTGTCAAAAAAGAAACTTAAAAAATATTTTATATTTTAAAACATAAAAAATACTAAATAAGTAATTAACCTAATGGATATATCCTATTTGTACTAATTTTATTTAACAAAATCAATTTATTACATAATAAAATAGAAGGATACAAGTGTTTTGTTCCTTTCCAATGTGGAAGTTTGTCCCACGCACATGAGAGTTCCTATCAATTTTGACATTTTATTGTAACAAAGCAAAACACAAATGGCACGACACAAATTTAGTGACATTGAGTGACACGTGTTCGTAGCTCCATAGACTCTTCTTTTTTTTTCCTTTTTTCTCCCAACATTTGTCAGAAAGAGAAGAAGAGATCAAATGAGCAATCGTTGTTGTAACAAAAAAAATAAACAAAACAAGAGGCTACACGTCTTGTTTCCTCAACAACATTTTTTTTTTCTCCACGCAATTACAAAAAGGATATTCTTCAAACTGAATTTTAGTGATTGAGTGATTTTTAAAAATCCAAACATTATCTACTAAAAAAACAGTTACAAATACTTAAAATCCAAACATAATGGATAGACTAAAGGTACTAAAAAAATCATAAGAAGATTGGTTAAGTACTGATTGTCAAAAAAAAAAAAAAAATGGATACACTAAAGGTACTAAAAAAATCAGTTACAAATATTCAGAATTCCAAATTTAATGTGAGATATCAAATTGTTTTATAAAAATAAGAAGATTGGTTAAGTACTGATTGATCCACGGTATAGTTAAACATACAAATTTATAGACATAATTTTATGACCAATATCAGGAAGACCGGTCCAGAGCAGTATTCTTATGACTAGTTTGTTTTAGGCCGATCCAGTCTAATTGTTAATGTTTACATAGACTTAGATTCAAATTTTGTAAAGGTTATGTATTTAGTTTTAAACTTAATGTTCGCTATTGTAAGTTTTAGGAAGACAAATTTTTGACTTTGTAATATTTTAAAATTATACTTATTTATGAACCCCATTTTTATTAGTATTAATTGCATTATCTTTTTTTTTCTAAATAAAATTTTGTTACATGTGTATTATGATGATATATATGAATACTTACCAATTGGATTTACGGTTTTCAAGGATAAAATGAAGGAAATTTTAGATTAGGTTTACATTATCGATTTATGATACACAGTAAAATCTTTAAAAATTAATAATCTCGAAACCATGAAATTCTATTAATTTATAAAATATTAATTTATCGATATAAAATATTAATTTATCGATAAATTAATAATTATTAATTGATAGAGAGATTTGAATAAATTTGTAATTATTTAAAACTCGTTATAATCAATTTCATTACTAGTTCATTTCTAATATTTTTCATATATCAATTTTTTTTATTGTTTTCTAAACAAAATGATTCTTTTTTTACTAAAAAATAATGCAAATTTAAGAAAAACAAAAATTATTAGAGTATATTTCACTAAATTTCTCACATTATGATATTGATGTACCATATATTTATATCAAATTTTTTAATTATTTTAATATTTTATCGAATTGTTGTCAAATATTACACAATGCTTGACTAAGGACTGAATAAATTTATTGATTTTTAGTGATTATCAATTTATCGAATATTAAAAGTTTAACTATAGTGCTTTTTTATTGTTGATATTTACGTTGAAACTTGACTGGTCCACATATTCTTGATTTTAGACTATTTTGCTCATCACAAGTGTTTTTTGAATTGTATAAATAAACTCACATGAGCATAAAAAGCTTCTCTAATCAATTAAAGTTTATGTTAGGATATTTGTGAACATATAAAATTTGACTAAATCATTTTTAATTTTTTGGTATCAAACCACAATTTAGAGTTTTAGGAATTTAAACGTAACAATAGATTATTTTTAAAAAAGTTAGTTTGATTTTTGTGAATTGAGTTTTAGAAAATTCTTGAATTCATGCAAAAACTTTTTTTTTTTAATGTCAAATGCCTTTAATTCATATATGCAAATCATTTATTCTCTTTATTGCTTTTATTCACTTGCAATTTACTTTTGTTTTAATTTAGAAAACCACGAAATAATATTTCATATTATTAATCTAATTTTTCACATACTTTTCATCTAATTTTTCGGTTTTCATGGATTCCACCTCTTTTGTTCTACTACGATTTTACTATGCATTAGCAGTTTGCTTTTGGGTTAAACCTTATGAGCTATCAAAATATTTTGTTTTTATATTTCTAGTGAAAGTATGTGTTTTGGTAATGCTACATTTATATATTATTATGCATCATCATATATTACAAACATAGGGATTTTAAAAATAATTCGCACGATAACTCGATTCACTGAACTCTCTATTTCCGATTTAGTTTGAATCAATGCGTTTATTCTGAAGTGGCATGAAGGGCATGATATATTTTTATTTTCCAACAAATAATAATACTCCCTCTGTTTCACAAAGAGTGTCGTTTTAGAGTTTTACACACAGATTAAGAAAACATTAAATTTTTTGTTTTTTCTGAACAAAAACATCATTACCTATATACTTAAACACAATCTGCCCAATAGTAAAACAATCTGCAGAATACTAATAGTCATAAAACATAAAAAATCATTAAATTTTGCATTGAAAACCTAAAACGACACTCTTTGTGAAACAAAATAAAACCTTAAAACGACACTCTTTGTGAAACGGAGGGAGTATTAACTAATCATTACACCCGTTTCGTTTTTTTAGAACACATGTAATCCACACGATGTTATACCTACACAAATGACGTTGCTTCCATCAAATTTTCTGTTTCGATTTTATATAAGTCAATACGTTATTCTGAATTGTCAGAAAACAACATATATTTCCATTTTCCAACAAATGATAACACTTTCCTTGTTTTAATTTAAGTGTCGCTTTAGAATTAAATTTTGTTTTATAATAAATGTCAATTTTGTTCTATAATTAATATCGTTTTAGGTTTTCAGCGCAGATTTTTGATAAAAATTATAGTTTTATCCCCACTCTGTTTTAGTGTTTTGACTTATAAAATATAGTAATCAAGTGGTTAAACAAAAAATTTAGTTTGTGTAAAAAACTTTAAACACACTTAAATTGAAACAGAATGAGTATAAAGTATTTATTACATACGTTACATGTTTTATTTAAACATAATTCACTCAAAGACATCACGTCTGCCAAACTCTTAATTTCTGATTAAATTGAGTTAATGCATTAAAAATATTTTAAAATTAGCATGAATGACATGATATATTTTCATTTTTAACATATAATAATACATGCAAGTTTTTGTTCTATTTATTCTAGGTAATCATTATTTCTGTTACAAATATTTAAAAATATTTTTCCGCCTTCTCTCGATAACTCCGCATCCAAAAAAAACTCCGACTTGGTACCGAAAATACTAAGGAACTTTACCCATACACGAAAAGAAAACATCATTTACCCAAAAAAAAGGTTTGTGACCAACTTCATATTGATAGTTTCATCCAAATATTTTGGCCATGCTTAAAGTTTTCCACATTATATGATATAATTGCTCATTTCTTTCAACTAAATCAATTAATTTACAAACACCATTTTTAGACTAGTGGTATTATATTACTGCCCCATCTACGTATATTCTCACTTTTCTAGAAAATATCTAAACAATATTGACTTGACCTTTCACTAAATAAAAACAGAGAATCGAAATAGAAAAAGGACAACAAACAGATAAGCTAAAAGAAAGGAACAAAACACTTACTTTTTCTCCATTCGATTAAAAAAATATCATTAATTTTCCCGAATTAAAAGCAAAAAAATAAACATTAATTCGCGCGACGAAAAATTAAAATTATATTTTTTTAGAACGAAAAAAAAAAAACTTATGAACAAAGAAAAAAAAAAAATCTTCATTGCAATTATTGATCATCATCATCATCATCATCTTCTTCCTCAATCAGATCTGAAAGTGCAAAACAACTCCGAGACTTGTAAGCTCTGTTCTTGAAAGATCCTTTCCTTACAACAACTTTCTTCACTCCTTCTTCATCACTCGATGATTTATTCTCATCAAACCCAGATTTCAGATCTTCTTCTTCATCATCATCATCATCATCTTCATCTTCGTTTACTGGTAACAGAGGCATAGATTTAGGGTTTTGCCATGAATAAAACGATTTTCTTGCTAATTTATTACAGATCTGTAATCTTCTTCTTTTATTCAATGGATTCTCTTGTTTTGCTACTTCTTTAACACTTCCAATCTCTCCTAAATTCCCAAATGATTTTGATTTCCCTTTGTAATGATTCGATAACCCTCTCCTGCAAGTAATTCAAGAACCCTAAAAATTTTAATAAAAGAAAAAAAGACGATTTTTAGAAAAACAGAGAATGAAGTTTACTTTGAGAGAAGAGAATCTTCAAGAGAGCTCATTGAAGCTAACCCACGAAGCCCTAGCTCCTTAGAAGAAACGTCATCGTTTTGGTTTTCTTTTTCTTCATCACTTTCTTCTTCGTCTTCTTCGCTATCTCCTGGAGTTCCGATTGAAGAACTATCCGATGAATAATCCGCCGTTTGTCCTGACCAGATTCCACTCCCGGGACGACTTAGACCAGATTCTTCTACTCCTTCTTCGTTTGTTGTCTCGAAAGAGGAAGAAGAAGAGGAAGCTTTCTCCGTCGCCGGTAGATCGGTGCCGTATTCGATGGAGAAGGTTGGTTTAGCCATCAACTCCATAACCGTACTTATTACAGATCACAAATCAGACAGATTTGGTCGGAACGGAATATCACGGTTTGAGTTATTTTCACTTTCTGGGTTTCTGTCTCATCAAATCTTTTAGATCACAGACTCAGAGAATAGTAGAAATCGCCATGGCAGACAATAGAGGAAAGAAGAGAGAGAGAGAGAAGGGATAAGGTTTTTTTTTTTGTTTTAATATAAAATTAAATTGAAGGAAGATGACGATAAGGACGATAATTGGATAAAATATATACTCTTGGCTTTTGGGAGATTAATATATATAATGTGTGTATGTGAATGCGTGATTTTGGTAATTAATTACTTTTAATTAATGCTTGTTCTAGTCCTTGCTTCTCACTTCTGTATTTTTTTAAAAAAAATTTAAATTTAGAAAGTATTTACAAGATTTAGAATTAGAAATTTTTTGAAAAAAAAGGAAAGAAGTATATTTGGGGTTGTGGTAATGATACACTTGACAAAGTCAAAACTAAAAACTACCATCTTTAAATGTGTACAAATCTATTCGTATATTCTTCGTATGTGGAATATATTTATTTATAAGTAAATGCGATCATATCTGACTGATTTTTCTTTTTTGGTCATTTTATGAACAAATGTTATAAATTGAGGGTAGAACCATCAAATTTGTAAAATATAAACCATGTTTTCAATGTATTTATATATTACATGAAGATTTGATTGCATTACTAATGTTACTGTTAATAATGAATGTTTAAAAAAATTAGGATGTGTCATTGACTATTATTTAAGAGACTAAAGTGTGAAACATATGGATGGAAAATCATGTTTGTAAATTGCAATTTAGTATCGTTTTTTCTTAATTCACTTTGGTTTCTACTTAGTTGATACAATTTGAATTTTGTTCAGGTTTGATTTGGTTTAAAATGTGATTGATCGCACTTTAACCAATCAAGTAAAACATGGAAGATTTTTTTTTTCGATTCCCCACAAAATGGAGTCAAATGTTGAACTTCTCACTACAAATACATGGTAAAAAGAAAATTCTTCGGATGTTTGCCAATTTTTCTAATAATTTTTAAAGCTTTTTTTCTCCTAACTTATTTACTTGTGACTTCAGAGGTGTCCCTTCGAAACGATCATACAATACTGCTTGGTGCAAAGCGCCTTTGGAGGTATTCATCTCCTCTTTACTCGGAGTTGGAAGCATTAATTTGGGCCATGAAAAATATCCTTACAAGAAGGATTGATTGTTAAGCGTTTGAATAGTGTCCGGAAGACTGTTCCATCTTCTCCAATCAGTTGGATGAGTTTGGAACCCTCTGAACCTTTTTGCCCAAATTTTTGCTCTCTTTCATTTCTCGTTTATATAATTTTAAGGCGGATTGTTTAGCTAGATCCTCTAAACTTTTTTTTCTTGAAGTTACTTTTGTAGATACTTATCAGTTGTTTTCTAATTAATGTGCGTTTGACAAAAAAAAACATATTATCAGTGACACCCTAAATATATGAATAACTAAAAATAACAAATTATTAGTTTTTTAATTAAAATAATTTTAATGAATTTATACCTATTTCGTTAAAGGTTATAGAAAAGGTTTTAGTTTCGTTTCAATTCTAGTTTCAGTAGAATTTTATAAAATCAAACTGTTTATAAATAAATTTTGGTTTAGCTAATTCGGTTGGTTCGATTATTTAGTATTTGAGAAACAAACTATAGAGTGGGTGAGTGGGTCACACAACTCAACTAAGATAAAGGAAAGGAATATTCCTTTTAAATATTAATAGATGGCAAAAGTTTTTGAATTTAACGATATACATATCATATCAAACCAATGGGAGATAATTACATCATATTTTGAACTAATCTTTTGTTGCCATAACGTTCTCTTTATGCAGGTTGAAAATGTCATTTCTTTTGTTTCAATTTGCCAAATTTTTTTTTTTTTTTTTTTTTTTTTTCAATTTGCCAATTTATAACTAATTTCTGATATTTATAAATCTAACTTGCAATTTCTTACTCCAAAGTCCAGATAATATAATTCTTCGCTTACATGAAAAGATATAGAATCTTCTTATAAATGTCGAAATCTATATACTTAACCGTGACCCTACACAAGTTTTAGATCTATTTATGGTATAATGCCAATATAAGGCATTACTAGTTTCGTGCCATCCTTGAATATTCATATCTTTACCCTCCTTTGTTTTTGTATAAAAAAAGTACAACGCTTTTAAAAAAAAAAGGATAAATAAAGTTCAACAATAATCCTTTGTCTCAAAAAAAAAAAGTTCTACGATAATCCCTTTTCTTTTTCATTTAGACACAATAATGAAATAAAAGTGTTTCTAAGACAATCAGAAGAAAAAAACATGTAATGTAATAGATTGCATTAGTGGTGTTGAATACATGTTGGCTTTAACTAAAATATGGTTGTCAAAATTAATATATAAATGAATAGGAAAAACAAAAGATTGACAATTAATTACAATGTCAAAAACTCAAAGTTAATGGAGGATAATTATGGTAATGATATACTGGTTTTTATAAACTGTCAAGTAATATAATCCCTCCGTTTCGTTTTAGTTGTCGTTTAAGGTTTTTTCACACAAATTAAGATAAGCATTAAATTTTCTGTTTTACCCTTCAATAATATATTTTATAAAAAATTTCATTGGCCAAAACATTAAAACAATAGGGATAAAACTGGAATTTTCACCAAACATTTGCATTGAAAACCTAAAACGACAACTATTATGAAACAAAATTTAAATCTTAAAACGACAACTAAACTGAAACAGAGGGAGTATGTGTTATATTTTTTTTCACCGCATGAAATTTTATTGTTCAACAATAGCAGCTTATCATGAAATTTATATAAAATGGTACATTTCTTAACTCATGATTTCGAAAAACAAAGAAAAATTAAAATTTTCGTTACTAACAAAATTGTGAAGAAATATTTTAGCTGGTGCAAATATTTATGGAATTTACAACTATACATTTATACAACTAGGTTTGAGGAGTAGGAAGGATGAGGTTGATAAAAATGATTAACAATTAAGTAAAAGGTTACTATTAGTCAAAACTCAAAAATAATAATTATATAGGTCAAAGCAAAGTGGCCAATGGGATGAATTTAAGGTCTGAAAAAACAGCATCTAATCTTATCTTTCTGACTTAATTTTTAATCTTAACATTTGCTCTTCGTGGGTGGTAGAGAATCACCCACATATGTCCACACCTCTCAGCTCTCACTCTCTTATTATTGTCTCCTTTCAATTTAATTGTTGATTTTTTTCATGTAAAATTTTTATATTTTAGGAATCAAATGTTTTGTTTTTGTTATTGATTATTAACGAGAGAAAAAGAAAAGGTGTGTTGGGTTTGGTTGGCTAAACTTTATAGAAAGGTTAATTATCATGCTTCCACCCAGAATCTCATGTTATAAACAATACAAAACAATCATTCAGACACAAGTTTCTTGGCATATTCCATAAATATTAACTTTAAATAATTATAAACAACTTCTTCTAACGAAGGATCTTAAGATTTGATTGAAAGCTCAAATCTGTGCGATGACGAGATTAAACTATAGATTAAAACTACTTTATCAAAAAAAAACTATAGATTAATTAAACCTAAGAACATCAATCTTTTATTCATTTACTATGGTTATCGTTTTTTTTTTTTTTTTGTCAACAAGCAAACCAGCTAGCTCAAACCCAAATAAACCAAAAATAAAAACCAATACGAGAATTTTAGAATAATAAAAATTGTAGAAAAAGATTTAATGGCCTTTATGTACAGTGTATGGAGCCATAGAATGAGGCAAGGTTCCGAAGCTAAATATGGTTGTAGCCTTGTGGGCCTTGTGGCTTGTTGGATTATAAAGTTTTGTCTTTCCGTATTAGAGAAGATGTGTTTCTCAAAAGTGAAATCTTTTTATCCATCCTAATTTCAATCTTCGTCTCACAATATTATAGAAAAAACCATATATTAATATTTGGATTTCGTACAATTTCGTCTCACAATAACTTATAAAATCATTTTCCTTAAAACGTATTTTTAATTTTTTATCCTTCTTAAACTTTGGATTACACGAAATCTCTTATAGGTTTGGATCGGGCGTGAAAACGCTGATACTCACTTACGATCTTCACATAATACGATCATGACTTTTATGTTGGCTAAGTCATAGTAAACCTTATTCCAGTCCTTTAGTTTCATGCTTTCCAATTTAGTAATATTTTTACTTTAACTGAGCAACAAAAATTAGTCTTTCTTTGCCGCCTTATATTTGTAAGAAAAATATTTACAAATATTCTTTTTTTTTTTTGTGAAAATACGTAGGTTTTTAGAGTGTCTTGCCATATTACCTTCTGATAAGTGCATTTTTTATGTGGTTTTACTGACTACATTATTTGGTAAAACCGCTGTGAATGATCTATTTTAGACCAACTAAGTGCTCTGTTTTCCACTCTAATTTTTTGAAGTTTTCTTTCAACTAAAGGTAGCATAGCATGCATGTAATGTAAACAAAGTTCTCTCTTTCAGACGCATGATAACCTTGAACATCTAGCTATGATGGAGAGGGCATTGGGACCTTAATTTGCCTGAACATCTGACCTGTCGAAGCGTCTCACAATAGACAAAGCTCCTGACCATCCTTTCTTTAAGAGCTCAAGTTGAGAAGAAGCAAAAACAGATGAGGCAAGTTGATAAAACATGAGAAGCAAGTAGAGAAAAAGGAAGCAGATAAGTCAACAGAGCATTGACTTTGTGATGAGCTCGAAAAGGAGAGCAAAGTCTCTGGGCGTTGCACAGAGTTTGCTGTTCCAGTCTTCATGAGTATAACATAAATAAGAGATTGTGGTGCTTGCAGTCTTGGATGCTTAAGGTTGATTGTGTTTCTCCTGCGTGAGAATGGTAGAGGAAGAGCGTGTGTGATCTGTTCTTGAGTAATATAAGGAAGGAGAATTGTAACTCAGTCTTTATCACAAGTGTGCCTAAATAGCAATGAGCATTACAAAATGTAGAATTTTACTTAGCATCAAGTCTTTGTTAGATTCTAAAGGTCCCTTTCTCAGTAGCACCAAACAAGACTACTCCAATTCCAGTTTCAAGTTTGGCTACATTTATTCTCGAGAATATAACCTCTGTTGTACATTGTGTTGTCTAGCCTAATAAAAAAACTAAACCACATATTAATTGATACTAATCGACCTTGTAAATTGCATATCGTAATATCCAAAATCAAACTGAGTTTTTAACCTAATCATTGCTAAAGAAGTAAAAAGATGATGAAACAAGATTCAAGAGATTAAAGATTTAGCAAAGGAAATCTGAGAAAAGTCTAAAATCAAAAAAGTTGTCGATGCAATATCTGTCTACTGTGTCATAGTCCTGATGAGTTGATCCCTTACTGAAGATCTTCAGTGAAATCAGTCACTCTGTCGCCCACCATATACCGATCATTGTATTCCACTCGGTGAATATAAACGAAGAGATCGAGGGTGAGCTTGGCTACGAATCCTAGGACGATGATGGCTAATAACACCGGCCATATGAGCCTCTGTACGGCTAAGTTGACTGCAGCAGAAACTCCAAGACAAGGGAGTAGAGAGTATGCCACCAAGAAAGGGAAGCCGAGAGTTGTTGAAAGAGTGATCATGATGGAACAAATGACATCTTGAAGCAGCCACGTAAAGGGAAGCCGGTTGATTCCTACATTTCTGATTCTCTCGAGCTTCTCCCGCCAAGCCACAGTTGCGAAACAGTTGATACGCGTGAACATAGTCTGTGCGAAAGAAAAAGAGAGATATTACTTGTTGGGCAAGAAAGCAAGTTTTTTATTGTAGAAAAAAAACTCAAGATGAAATTCTTACCAGATATGTCCAGATGTGAAGAACGACTAATCCAATCAACCAATCTTGGAGCAATGAATAAACTGGTGATTCGTTTAACGGCACTTGTAATGGGATGATGATCATAAAGTCGATAAGGATACCAAGTAATGCCGGAATGACAGAGATCTGTTCATTGGAATTTACAAGTTATACAACATTTTCACAGCAAAAGACAAAAAGTTTCAAGCGTTTGGAAGAAAGGGACCTGAAATTTTGAGTTTACTTACCCAGATGGAGAAGAGTAAAGCATTCCGTATCCACAACAGAACAAGGTTGAGAAGCAAATCGGTTCTTCCAATCATGATATGATTAAATACGAAGCAAGTACCGATATAGATTGCTCGCAGGATATAACATCCAATCCAGAAACCATAAAGATCTAAAATGATAACATTTGAAGCTTAAAACAAAAACCGCCATTTGCAATGAAACCATAAGGAGAAAAGTTATGAAGCAAGATGATGAAAGTTACAACATACCGTCGTATTTGAGTTCGAAAGGTATGATGAAAGAGATAGAGTGGAAGAACACCCTTCCCATCAGAATTGGAAAAACCATGGAGATTGTGCTAATGAGAAACATGCTCAAAGCAGCTAGAACCAATATCACTCCGATCCTTAGTATAAACCTGCAACTTCAACTTATTAGAATTGTAAATTTTATACATGAATAAGTTTTTATTTAAAGCACGTTGTTTATTACCTATTGTCGCCAATATCCTCTTCAAAATTGGTATCACTCTGTGATCCATGGAAACAGACTACAGAGCCTTCGGCTATGGAATACATTAGAAACCATTCATCAAGGTTCTGCAACGGTCTCACATTCTGATCTGCATGGTTTTCGAGCAAGAACTCGCTCAACTTGAGCCAAGAACTGATAGTGATAATCCACTTGTGAACTATGGGTTCTACAGCTTGTTTAATAAGCTCGGCTAACCACTCGATAGGTCCTAGTTTCACTAAGAATACATAAGCAGCCATTGAGCCAAACATAATCCTTTCGTCATAGATCCTACATCATATTCAAGCGTTTTTATTATATATAAAAATGTCCAAATAACATGAAACTACAAGTGATACAAGGTAAGACAGAGGAGCTATACCAGAATTGGATCGGGAAAAATGAGGGGCTGATGAGAAAGATGGTCATTATAGGTAAGTGAACCACAATCACCATCATTGACCCGTGGAAAGCCAATGCAAATAGAATTTGGCGAATGTGTAGTTTAGTGATTGTGTAGTTGGGATCAGTAACATCTAGGAGAAACCAAAAAAGTCGTTTCTTAATGAGCTGTCACAAGAAAAATGCGCGGTAAGTCAAATGAAAATAGGGTCATTTGTGGATAACAGTAAAACAAAATAAAACTGTTACCTTCTGGATAAGCTCCATGGAATTGAAAGCCAACATCAAGCAAATTTGTCCAAACCCCCAATGTATGATCATGATTATGGGATAGTTTGAAAGCAGCTCAAGCCTCTTGGAAATTCGCGTCCCGAATATAGGGAGGGTGCAAAAATCTAACCAGCAGCCAAGTACCAAAGGTAAAACACCAATTTTCAAACACAAGATGAAACCATCCTTAACCACCGATAGATTTTTCCACACTTTTACTGCAAGTATCCATAGCAAGAATGGGGGTGCCACTGCTACCAAGAGAAACCCCAATGATAATCTTCTAGCAATGGTTTGAATGGAGCTTCGACTCGGAGTAGCAAAACTTCCAAGATAAGCAAAGGAGAGTGAGAGCATAGTCATATATCCAACAGTGACAGGTTCTTGGCCAAGTGATGAGTATCCTGAAAGAACCCCCATACGTTGGAAAAGAAGTAGGAGTGCAAAGACAAGTTTCCCCATAATAAATGGAAGAAGAACGAAGAAGAATGAAACACAAAAGCTGATGGCAAGAACCTGGAAAACAGAAATATTGTTAACAGGTTTCAAAATCCGGATAACTTAGATTCACAAACGAGTGTTGGAACTTACAGCAAACGAATTGTCATCAAGAAAGAAGAGAAAACTCCTGATAGCTCCAAATTCATGAAGTCGTGTGTTTCGAGGAAGAATTACTACTTCACGAGGTCCAACCATAATGGCGTGGAACAATCGAAAGCGTATGAGATGATCATGCCACCAATCACTCAAAATCCCCATGTATTTCCACAATACAGCACCAAATCTAGCAACAACTCCAAGTCCTAAACCATTCACTAAGTAAATTCCAAAGAAATGATCAACAATAAACCTAAGAAGCACCATCACTGCCATAACATAACCAATAAAACCACTGTAGATGCAACCAGCCAAAAGAGAAGCAAATTTCTCAGAAACTCGAAAAACTCTCTGGTTTTCAATCGCAACTTCTCTTCCCCAAGGATGCAAAGAATAACAATAAGCGTTGAAGAGAATCACAAAACCCCAAACAACAACGCGTATCGCTCTCAACAACAGTCCTATCAGAAACTCATGCCATGGAAGCTTATGCGGTGCGTTCTCCGAATAAACAGGGACAAAGGAGTAGCTAATCCCACATACCTACATCGGAACAGAGATTTAGATACTGAATCACCACGATTCTACTATAAACAAGGTTAAAATCGAAATCAAAACCTCGCACTGCTTGAATCCACGACGGTTGAGCCAGAGAAGGAGACATTGTTGGTGAACGTACTTGATAGAACCTCTACACGCACATGGATACCTCAACGGATTGTCTGGTGTCTCTGGTGATCGGCAAATCCGGCACAAATCCACTCCGTCGTCGTCGTCGTCTTTGTCAGTTTCTTCCGCCGGAAAAGCTTGGTTCTTCTCCGCCGGAAACACGTCCATATTCAGAATGTTGACTCGCTTCTCTCTCTCTGTTTCTTTAGTCTCGTCTTCTTCTTCTTCGCTTTGAAATGTTGAAAGCTTAAAGAAGCAAATATATTTAAAATTAAACAAATCAAAAAAGAGAGCAAATGCCGTTTTTGTGACTTGTACTGTATTTTGTTTGTTTTTGACAGCCTATAGTATAGACTAGAGCCTATATACTTTGCTTCTTAATATTTACCAGTTACCACAGTAACTTTTTTTTTTTAACTTTTGCCGTTAGTTATTGGGACCCACACCAAATTGGACTATGTGTCGACCAATTGAAATCCGCCACATCAACAATCATCCTAGCTCTCGGATCTTATGACTTTTGGCACTATTCAATGGAGCTAAGCTTATTTGCATATTGTTTTACTAATTAGTCCTTTTGAATCGATTCCCATTGAAACCCAATTGACTAAAAGCGTATTTTATGGTGGAGCCAATAACAACATCCCGAACCATTTAAAAGAAAGCAATTGCTTGTCGCTCAAGAAACAATTTTTATACGTCTACCTATATAAATTGTAGATTTTTTTAATATAAGAAAAATATCGTTTTTACAACAAGTGTGAAATTCTTTCGAAAACTCTACGGAGAATTCTAATAGTTTAAAATTTTAGCTTCTTGAAGCAAACCAAACTTAAAAGCCCTTTTCGTTTTCGACAAAAAAAAAAAAAAAAAAGCCCTTTTCGTATCTCTTATCACCAATCGCTCGTATTGATGAGAACTTGTCTATGATTTATTTATCGATCCAGCGGATAAGCTGAGCTGCTTGTTGTGGATTTTCTCCAATGCTTTCGTCAGTTTCTCTCTCTCCATAGAGTATGTATAGCAGCTTGGAAGACGTATCTTGCGAGGAAACTCTCAATTCTATCAAGATGAAGGTCTGAAATATAGGTAACAATTGACTGCCAGTTGTGTAACAATTATATTGTAGAAAAACTATGTAAACTAATATCGTTATATTAGTTTTTGCATTCAGTATATGTTTTTTTTTAGTTTACAGATTTGAGTTGCTAAATAGATAAAAGAGAGAAAATGTAAGAGACTTTAGACAATCAAACACACAAAGTATATATATCACAAAGCAAAAGAAATCATTATCAAAGTCTACGCATCACATAACACAACATCTCACTGTCAAACAACCCTAATGACAACACCATGTTGAGGCTCTACAAGCAGTTTATGGCTTGGAGAGTGTTGATAAGTTGGAGACAGAGTAAAACTAAACTTTGAGACAATAAGTGAAACAAGCACTTTGACTTCCATCATACCAAAGTTTTTGCCTACGCATATTCTTGGTCCAAGGCCAAATGGGATGTATGACTGAGGGTATTTGCAAGCTTTAGAGATTCCCCCACTAAACCTCTCTGGCTTGAAGTCGTTTGCGTCTGGTCCCCAGATCTCGGGGTCTCGGTGTAAGGCAGGAATGAGTGTCCAAATGCACACTCCTTTTGGTACCACAAGGTCTCCAAGTCTTATGTCTGTGGATGCTTCTCTTCCCACGATTGGTGCTGGTGGGTATAGTCTCATTGTTTCTTGTATTACCATTGTCACCTATTATTTATGTATATAAACAAGAAAATGTACGTTGTTAGGTTTCAAAAAAAGCTACATGTATACAATGATTTTGTGTATTCTATATTATGCCCCAACTTATTCAATGTATAATTCTCTAACGTTTTCTTTATGATAAATGTATAAAAGATTACCGTTTTTAGATTAGGAATTGATTCTGCGTCGGGAATGCCATTCTTGCAAGATCTCAAGATTTCATCGCGTATTTTAATCTGCCAACTAGGATTGAGAGCAAGGAGCATAAGGCACCAAGACACGGAGACTGCGGTTGAATCATGTCCGGCGAAATAGATGCTCTTACAATTGTCCACCACAAAACGTCTATAGGCTGACTTGTCCCACAAGTTACCATCGCAACTACGCATCGCTCCCTCGAGTATCAACTGCATTAGATCCTTCTTGTGATGAGCATCCTTACATTCAATTTCCCTCTCCTTAACCGTTTCCCATATCGAAGATTCCAGTTCCATCTCAAGCGCATCAATATTGACATCACCATGCTTCTTCTTACTCCCAAACACCAAATCACTTGCCACCATATACTCAATTATATTATATAGAGAAATACTTTTGCATGAACTAAAGAAGTTCAAAGCATAAACATATTGAAACTTACGTGAAGCCATTGAATCTGAAGAGGACGCTTCGTTTAGTAATGGCCGTTAGAAGATCCCTAATCATAGAGAATATTGCTTTGCCTTTTGAAAAAGAGCTCCCAAAGCAAGCCCTAGCGATAACATCAGCCGACACATCCTTAAGGTCTTCGTCTACTCTTATGTCACACCCCATTTCACCTCCTCTTTTCACCATCTCTTCCCATTTATTCAACATTGGCATAGCAGATTCCACCATTAAACCAACCATTCCCTTCACCAATCACAACAATATTTCAAATAAATTTATATAAAGATTTCTAATATCCATATCTTGAATTATTAGTTCACAATAAGAGTAGGACCTTGATTTTGTCGTGGGTAAACTCATGGGCAATGATACGACGTTGATGGGCCCAATGAGGCCCATTAGAGGTGATGATACCATTGCCAAGGATGGGGTTAAGGCGTTTGGTGATGTGAGTGATTCTGCCAAGGTTAAGTGTGTTGGTTTGGCTAAGCTCCTTCACCATTTCCGGGTGGTTTATGTAAAGGTGCTGCTTTAACCCCGTTGAGTATGTGTAAATCCTCCCTTCAATACCGTTTTTGTATAAAAGATAAATTACTCCAATTCTCCAAACCAATATGAAACTTAGTTCAAGTTTAGCCACGCGCATATCACAATCATCATGCTCATGCATAATTTCTATTTGTATTAAATTATAAATAAAGTAAATATGTACGTGGACCATTACCATATATCTCTAATTGATTTAGATATGGCTTATATAGCATATTCATTTATGCAAAAGAGGTTAATATCTTTTATGGGATATTTTTATATTTTCTATCTGGTAATGGATTTTTCTTTCTGTAACGTTAATTGAGAAAAAGCTTGCAAAGCTGTCTTTTTGTGAATGCAAGTGAAACGTTCGATGCCTTTTAATTGGGATGGACCCTACTATAAGAACATTGATGTTTGTTCTAACAATAATTTTTTAATGAAAATATACGATTTTGTTTTTGTTAACCAGAAAAATCCTAAATCAAAGTGGAGATAAATCCTTTGAAATTCCTCGAAATTGCAAATCTTATATTTTTGTTTTTTTTTTCTTTTGTTGATTACTTAGTATTTGTAAGTGACGATGTTACAAAAATTGTTCAATAGACTTTGTTTGCATTAGTTGCGGAAGAAAATGGTATTTTCAGATATGTTTTCTTTTTAATGCGATGATATAGCTGGAAAATCAAATCCATAAACAAAAAAACTGATTTCATGTAAATGAGATCTCATATGTAATTGATAGATTTATAAATGTGGTTTTTGTTTCCAATTTAAATGATTTTTTTTTTGTTATTGTTATACCATAGGCTATCTAATGAGTTTTTGTTATTGTTATACCATTGTTATAAATATGCATTATATTTTGTAGTAAACGAGACTTGAGAAAACAAACCGTATTGTTTTCGCCAGTGATCGAAATGAGGAAAGAGAGAAGAAGAATAGTCATGAGAAATGATGTTATCGCCGGAACAGTGTTTAGCTTCCGACTGAATCCGTTGCATCTCCGACACATTGCCGTTAAAGATCGACGGTGGAGGACCCTTCACGCCTTGCATCTTTAGACTCCTTCGCATCCTCCACTGCTCCACCACCGCTCTTCCATACACATGATAACCTAAGCTGACGATTCCGACAATAACTATGCACCAAATTGCATTTACCGTAGGAACAGCCAAACTCTCCATTTTAACTTTTTTGTTTATTCAAGATTTTTTACTTTTTTTCTTACTCTTCTCTTCTTGACCCATATATAGTCAACCAGATTCCTTTTGAACAAATAAGTCCAAATTGTTATTTTATTAAATCATTACTACTTTGAACAAATAAGTCCAAAATTCTATTTTATAACAATATTATTTATTTCAGACTAATGAAACAATAAAAATTCAGATATTTATTATTTTATTAAATATTACAAATATTATACGGGCAGGGAACAATCTTGGGACGCTCGGTCCAAATAAAGCTTGAAAAGCCCACATAGTTTTAGCACGACCTTGGCTGTCCAATTGTTCTTGGACTTATATTTAAAAACTTAACACGACCCAAACAAAGCTATAGAATAATCTCGCTTTTCCTTTTTAAACAATATAGATTTCAAACACTCATCAATCAATATGATTTAAGCAAATCCAAGTTATTCACTCTAATAGGGTAAACCGAACAAATTTAAAATGTAAAAAACGATTAAAAACACTATAATTTTTTTTTTATAAAGCCTATCGATTGATCCGGTTAGATAGGATCGCACTAAAATTCTATTGGACTTCTTTACGAAGTACTACCACAAATATGTAGTAGGGTCTATACACAATTTGTTAACTTTAATAGTTTGTTTTACGAATAGTAATTTTTTCACAAGTGCTAATCATTATTTTATTTTCGACGAATATTGGTAAAGCCTTTGTTTATTTACAAAAAAAAAGATACCAAAGAAAACACTATTACTATATAGTGTAATAAGATATTACATAGGAGTAAAATACTAAAACCATAAGCTAACGATCTTATTGTCTCAGAACTCTAATGACAACACCATGCTGAGGCTCTACAAGCATTCTGAACACTGGAGAGTGTTGATATGTGGGAGAGAGAGTAAAACTAAACCTTGACACAACAAGTGACACAAGAACCTTGAGCTCCATCATACCGAAGTTTTTTCCTAAACACAACCTTGTCCCTAAGCCAAATGGGACGAAGGACTGAGGGTGTTTGCAGGCTTTAGAGACCCCTTCGTTAAATCTTTCTGGCTTGAATTCATTCGCGTCAGCTCCCCATATCTCAGGGTCTCTGTGCAATGTAGGGATCAATGTCCAGATGCACACTCCCTTTGGCACCACGAAGCTTCCGATTTTTGTGTCCGCAAGGGCTTCTCTTGATACGAATGCTGCTGGTGGGTATAGCCTCAACGTTTCTTGGATAACCATTGTTACCTAAATATATGCAAGTGATGTTAGGTTCTGAAATTGGTCATACTTGGAGGTCAAGAAACTTGACATGAGATGTGAGGTTATAAATTACCGTTTTTAGGTTGGAAATAGAGTCTGCGTCAGGAATACCGTTCTTGCAATAAAGAAAGACTTCATCGCGAATCCGATTTTGCCAAGAAGGGTTGAGAGCTAGGAGCATAAGACACCAAGAGACAGCAACCGCACTGGTCTCATGGCCGGCAAAATAGATGCTTTTGCAATTGTCCACGACGAAACTTTTGTAAGATTGTGTCTTGTCCTCCAAGCTACCATCACAACTACTCATAGCCCCTTCTAGTATCAACTGCATTAGATCCTTCTTGTGATCTCCCACACATTCCCTTTCTCTTTCCTTAACGGTTTCCCATATCAAAGACTCAATATGCCTCTCTAACTCATCAATCTTCCCGTTCCCATACTTCTTAGTCCCGAACACAACATCACTTGCAACCACAATATTCAACAACATTACATCCATTCCCAAAACTTAATTAATTTATTATACAGTAATATAGATAAATTATTTTAAATTTACTTACGTGAAGCCATTGAGGCTAAAGAGGATGTTGTTATGAGTGATGGCCTTTTGAAGACATCTAAGCTTAGAGAAAATCTCTTTGCCCTTGGTGAAGGAGCTCCCAAAGCAAGCTCTAGAGATAACATCAGCAGAAACAGCTCTTAGGTCTTCGTCCACTCTTATGTCACACACCATTTCTCCTTCTTTCACCATCTCTTCCCATTTGCTCAGCATTGGCATCGCCGATTCCACCACCAATCCCACCATTCCCTTGACTTTGTCAAGAAAGAACTCGGGGGCGATGATACGACGTTGATGGGCCCAATGAGGCCCATTAGAGGTGATAACACCACGGCCTAGAATGGATTTAAGGCGCTTGGTGACGTAAGAGACTTTTCCAAGGTTAAGAGTGTTGGCTTGGTTAAGTTCTTTCACCAATTCCGGGTGGTTCATGTACAAGTGTTGCTTCACCCCCGTCGAGTACGTGTACACTCTCCCTGAACAACATATTTATTCCAATATATTACTCATTCAAAATAAATATACAATAAATTCTCAAAACCAGTTCCTCTCAATCAACATAACTGATCATAAGCTATTAACGACACGCGTGCTAGCGAAGCGACAACTAACAACTTTGGACCTTTGGTATTTAAAAATAAAATTTAAATTATATCTTACGATTATTACTAGGAAAAAAAGGGAATCCAAATGAATCATTGAGAAGATATCATATAATTGAAGCTCTCCTAACTTTTGATCACGTAGACCCGATCGTACAAAACCTTATTGGCTTTTCATAAATTTTAAATTCTGCGGCGTTAGTTGTCATTAGGTGTCATGTCAATCCATGCATACGTTACATATACATAACACACCCACATATATTATATACGACTTAGCTGTCAATCAGTATTCACATATGTATGAATTAAAATTCACGTATGTTCTTACCAAAAAAAAAAAATCACGTATGCATGTAAATAGTGTATATATATGTGTAATGATATAGTCCTTTCGTTAACTATTTTACAAGATTTAATGAAGAGATATAATTAAGTTTGTTTTGTCTACTTCACCAACGGTCCAAAAAATGGAATCGTCTAATTCTAAACGACCAAAAGGGACTAATCTGCCTTGTGTGCTATCTTTATTCAAAATCAGAGGCGTATCTACTTTGTCTTTGTTGACAAAAAAACATTTGCCATAAAACCTAAAATTATAAGTCTAAAAAATTGTTGAAATTATGAGATTAAAGAGCATACCGTATTGTTTTCGCCAAAGGTCAAGGTACGGAAAGAGAGAAGAAGTATAGTCATGGGCGATGATATTATCACCGGAGTAGTGTTTAGAGTTACTCATCATTTGTGATTGAATTTTTTGCATCTCCGGCACGTTTCCACGAAATATCGACGGCGGAGGACCCTTCACGCCTTGCATCGTCAGCTTCCTCCGCACCCTCCATTGCTCCGCCATCACTTTACCGTAAACACGAATCCCTAAACATAACACTCCTATAACAACTATCCACGAAATGGTCTTGGCCATCTCTACCATCAAACTCTCCATTCTCCTCTCTTTTTTTAATGGTTATAGACTTATAGTTTCTAAACTCACGACTTTGATTTTTTTGCTCTTCTTTGGCTATATATATAGTCGACCACATTCTTATTGACCAAAGAGATTTTAAATCTATATATAATAGCAATCTAATAAATACCATTTGCACATCTGAACGGTTGCGTCTTTTTATCGCAACCTTTCGTTTAAATCGGTTATTTTTTACGGTTATTTTGGTTGCGTCTTTTTATCGTAATTTTTGTTTTAATCGGTTATTTTTTTTACGGTTATGTCGTTTCCAATAAATACCATTTGTACATCTGAAGGGTTGTGTCTTTTTATTGCAATATTTCGTTTAAATATTTATGGTTGTTTTTCTTACAGTTATTTTTGTACGGTCATGTTGTTTTATTGAATTTCTTTTTACGTAAACCAATAAACTACATATAAAATTGGTTTATTTCATAGTTTACATATGGATATATTTTTAATTTTTAAACTAAAATTATATTTTACGGGTATGTTTTTTTAGAAAATTGCAATCCGAATATCTTCTGCGGTTGCTTCTTTTTATTGTACCTCTTCATAAACAGTTGCAACCTTTTATTCGAATTATTGCAATATTTAGTTTATTTCACGAACAATTGCAACCTTTAGTTTATATCACAAACAATTGTAACCTTTGATTTATATATTTAGTTTATTTCACGAACGATTGCAACCTTTGATTTATATATTTTGTTTTGTATTTCACGAACAATTGCAACCTTTCGTTTATTTTACAAATTGCTATAACATCTAATTATCTACCGTCGCGTCTCTCGGTATAATTTTCATAAATTAATATTTTTAATTTTTAATTACCAAAATGCATTTAAATGAGATTGTAATCGTTTAATTGAACCGTTGAAATATTTGGTTTATTTGACCAATCATTGCAATTTTTGGTTTTGTTTTACGAACCATTGTAATCTTTAGTTTATTTGACGAACTTGACGAACCGCTACAACTTTTGATATATCGCAACATTTCATTTATTTCTTTTTAAACTAAAAAAATTATTTTACGTTATGTTTTTTGAGAAAGTTGCAATCCGAGTAAATATTTTTTATGGTTGCACCTTTTTATCGTAATTTTTCATAAAATGATTGCAGCCGTTTAGTTGAACCATTGCAATATTTAGTTTATTTCACGAAAAATTGCAATTTTAAGTTTATTTTATAAATCGTTATAACATTTAATCATCTACCATCGTGATTATTAATTTTCGTTTGATATATTTTTTAACGATTTTTGAAATATTTTCCCCCGCGACATCGCGGGGGTCCGGAGTCCTAGTAATTATAATAAATGTATATATGTATATGTAACGATGGAGAGTACTTTGCTTTTGATGAAATAATTGTAACATTCATAACTGTAGCCCATGTGTCTACCTATACATTTAATTTGTCTATCGGTCCATACACTAAGATACATACGCATAGAGTTGGAATGAAGTAGATAGTACTTTGCTTTTTGAGGTAAATGTTCAAATAATTAATGGTCCGTTATCTATATATGGTACATATATATAGAGTTACGTACGTAATAAAAACATGAAAATATGGAATCTCGTGTATATGTACTCTTTTTCTATCTTTCGGTCCCTCTTATTGTGTGTCTGTTGTAATTAATGCGGAGAAGTACAATTGTTTTTTTGCAAAAGAAAAAAGAAAGTAAAAGTTGGGATAATGATCGAATTCATAGGTTCGGATCAGATATCTCCCGAGAAAAAACCAAATTATTTATTTATGGAATTGTTCTGTGACTATGTCTTAAGTGAAGAAACATGATTTGTATTAACATTAATTAAGTAATTCATCAACATTATTTTTTGTAATATTTTACTAAGAGAGAATCACAATTTCTTGTCAATTAATTGTGTATAAAATTTTGTAATATTATATTTTAGATGTGTATAAAATTTATGTATTTGAATCTGATATGCATAATTCAACTAGTCATATATAGCCATAAAAAAAATTATGCGTATCAGATTCAAATACAGACATTTTATAGTAATTTTTCATTTTGATTTGATAAGACTTAAACTTAAATTATGCTTTTCAACTAAGAAAAAGAAGGACGAGTTTAAATATACGTACACGATAATGCTTCTTTAATTGCTATTTGAAGTATATTATTTGGGGTCTTACGAATAATTATGTATAATTATTATATATAACGTGGGAGGTGCGACTAGATACAGATTACACTAATTGAAGATAGCAACTAGGGACGTTCCAGCGTCACGTATTTGGAACTTTATGAAAAATATGGGAAAGTACAAGATCAAATTTATGACAAACTCTTAGGTGACGAACGTGATCGTAATTACAATTTGTTTTCGCAAAAGAGTTGTTTGATTTGTATGACTGCATTATGTAGACGTAGAAGGGCTGGTTCAATGATACTTGGGGTCTTGTGCGTTTAATACAAAATAAAAAATAAATAAAGATATATATCTTTCTTTTGTGTATTGGTTTTAATCTACTGAGTATATGAAAGATGTATTGGTAACTAAGCATGAAATGATCAATTATATGTCAAAAATGTAAAAGAAAGTAGATGAAAAGAATATCAAATAACAGATACTAATACAATGCCTCTCTTTAATGAACTTTGAAATTTAGCATGCCTCTAGTGCTTTAAAGAGCTTGAGGCACTAGTAATGTTTTTTGACAAATGGTTATAGTTTACTTGGTTTTAAAGATTTTCTTGGGAGAGAGATTAAGTTTTTGAACCCAAATTCGAATTTCAATTTGGGAGGGATTATTTATGCTTTAATAAATATATCCAAAAGGTTGTTCCGGACCAATAGAAATTATAGAACAAAAGCCTAGAGTTTCATTGTTAATCAATTGTTTTACGTTGCCTATAAATTACATTTACATTTTCTTTGTTTCGAAAGAAACTATAATCTTAAACATCTTAAGCAAAATTGAAGTTTTAAGTGTTAAAGTAAGTATATTTTATGTTGCATAAATTAATTTTTTTTTTGTTAAAGGCCTAAAGGGCTTACTAAAC
This sequence comes from Arabidopsis arenosa, assembly GCA_905216605.1. Classification (NCBI taxonomy): domain Eukaryota; kingdom Viridiplantae; phylum Streptophyta; class Magnoliopsida; order Brassicales; family Brassicaceae; genus Arabidopsis; species Arabidopsis arenosa. Next base: position 9,886,852 of record LR999456.1, read on the forward strand.
TAAAATCTTCGTTTGAAATAATTGAGATCTTAAAAAGATTTATATTTCTGGTTTACTAGTATACATGAAATAACTAACATCCAATAAACTTATAATAATTGTTTTTTTTTTTGTTAAATATACCATATTCTTACGTTTAAAAAACGTGATTTCATTATTTTTTAAGATTCAAAGAATTCATCATGTTTTATGTTTTTGGAAAATATTCTGCTATATATAACTAGAAGAAAAAAAAAGAAACGTCATTACTATATATAGTCTACTAGAGAGAAACCCACGCGATGCGTGGGATACTGATTAAAAATATAATTGCAAAATAAATAATACAATTATAGGTTTTGATGTCCTTCCAAATAATTATACATGAATTTGTTTGATACTTTAGTTATTCCTTTTGTTATCAGTTTAAGAATTTTGTTATAAAGAAAAGTAAAGTATGTATAGAGTGGCTAAAAATAGAAAGTATTGGCATATACATTATGAAATTTATTTCGAATGTAAAAATTAGTATGTAATAAACTTTTTCTGAAGGAAAAAGGTCAACAAAGAATAAAATGTAGACGTTTTTTGGAAAAGAAAAAATACCCATCTTCCAACGAAAAAATCAGTGATCATAATCTCAAATATTAGATTTTATCCTTTAACTCTATCATCATCTCCTCCTTTTTTTCTATAACAAAAGTGTAGATAAGGTTTGGCCATTAATTCTAATTTAAAAATGAGCTCGTCATGAAGTTTTTAACTTCTTTTTCACGATATGTGGTCCTTTTTCTTTGTCTTTAAATGCTCAAAAAAATCCTATATTTTGTCTTTGTTTTTTTTTTTTGATCATTCAAAGTTATAAGAAAAATTAAAATAGTTTAGAAATAGATAAGATGCTATATTATTTATTTCATATTATCCCTTCACTTTATAATTGCAAGACCTTATTATATTTTATTTTTGAAAATGCACTTTTTGGTGTGCCATTTTTAAAAAATGTCCCATTCTTTTGTGTATTTTCAAAAATACGTCTCATTAAACCTGAAAAGGTTTATGAGGTACTTCTGGATGGTAAGTATTACTCAAGCCTCGATCTAAGTATTTATAAGGTTTTATAACGTATTTATATAACATATTTATAAGATTTTATAAGATATGTATAGGATTTTATAAGGTATGTATAAGTTTTAATCATGTATTTATACATATACATGTAGTTTTGTATGCTTTTATAATGTTACATACGTAATTAGGTAAATCTTAGATTTTTAAGGAAATTTTAAAAAAGTTTTACCTAGATTGTATTTTTGAAAAGAGGTATTGGAAAAAAGCATTTCTAACAATTCCTAAATTTATAATGTCATTTTAATAATTTTATTACATTTTGCTTCTCGAATAGTATTCATTTATGTAATGATTTATAGTTAAATTAAATATGAAATAATATTTTAAAATAAACTACTATAAGATAATTTGTTGTTAATTGTTTAATATAAATTTGTGGGAAATAAGGTAAAATGTAGAAAAAGGCAACATTAAAAGAATACTTGATTTAGTGATATATGCGTTATAGAACATGTTGAGAATGTATTTTAAGTTTTTAAGTAAAATCTTCTTAAGAAAATAGAATGGCAATGATCTTATAAAAATGTATACGTACATCTTTCATTGTTCCATTTCAATTTGAATCTATATATACATTTTCGAAGTACAAATATGAAATAAATCTTTGAGTTGGCACTTATTTACAAGAGAATGTCATTGTTATAAATGTTTATCTATTAATTAATATTACAAATTATTTTCGAAACAATTTTTTAGAAATTGTGGCTTCTAAATATGGTAACAAATTGATTTTGTTTCTAAATTTGATTAATTGCTAATTTCCTAAAACTTCTCTACCTAATTTAAACATTAATATATGATTTTTCTTTCACTTTTATATGATCTTATATTTAATTTATTTTGAATTTATGTAAAATACATATAATTAATAAAATAATATATTTTTTTGCATATAATAAGATTGAAGATTTAAAAAACCGACATATATTACTCAATCGATGAAGAAAAAATATGTATTCAATGTCCCACATTGCTTAAAAATTTGGACAATGGTTCAGAGTCATATTATAAAAGAACCAAATGATTCTGAATACAAATGAGAAAGAAGCTTGATTTATCAGACGTCCAAAACTAAAATTGTTATCCAGTTTACTCCGGTTCCTTATTTTATTGAAACTTTTAAGAAATTTCTAAATATTATAAATATTTAAATTTGATTAAAACTTAAATATTATAGTCAATTAAACGTTTGTAAAATTCAACTTTATAAAACGTTTTAAATATTTATATAACTAAAACTTTTATAAAGTTTATAATATTTGAACTCTATAACAATTAAATATATATATATATATATATATATATATATAGATATATTATGTCAACCATTTAAAGCAAAGTTTTAAATTGACTCGAATTATATGTATTTTAAATAAAACTATTATTAAAAAGAAAATAACAAAATGCTGTTTTATTTTATGGGACGGAGTTATATGATGGGACGAGTTTGGGTCGATATTAATACGGGACGATGTAGCACGGGTGAAATCCTAGAATTAAAAATAAAAATATAATGATATTATCTTAAACACTAAACAAACCAAACAATATTAACATAACAAATATAACTTAAAATTTAAGTTTTTAGTTTTAAAAAATCAATCCGCAATATACTTCGGGGTAAAAAATTTAGATACAAAATAATATCAAATTATTATAATAGTCCATGATTATAAATGGTTGCCAATATTAACACTACATCACTTCTACACCTACAAATCTTCTAAGTACATGAATACAAATTAACACATTTAAGTAAACAAATACAACAACTCAAAAACAATAATCATATATTTCAACTATATTATTATAATATAAATAAGTAAATGAGAAATAATTATTTGGGATTTTTGTCAAATGTACCACATTTTTCAAATTTCTTAGCATCTCTACCATAATGGAAAATGATTTAGCACTTGTACCACATTTATGTGGTATTGTGATATGAAAAAGACGGTTTTGCCCTCGGCTGATGTGGCAGATAAAGTGTAACATTTAGGGACAAAAAACCTTTTCGGAAACAATAATCAAACGAAATATAAACATCAAACAAAATGAAAAGACCGTAATTATAGTTTACATACTAAAATCCAAGAACAATAAATTAAAATTGAGGGACAAAAACCAGCAAACATGCAAAAATAAGATGAAAATATGGAGAAACTCAAATTTCGGGGACAATTGTATGTAAACTTCTTTTTGTGTGCTCAATCTATGAATTTTGTCCCCGAATTTGAGCAAACAAAAGGAATGGCAAAATGGTCATTACACACCTCAATTGTGGTATGAGTGATAAATTGGCATGCAATGTGGTAGAATGAAAAAGAATTGGGCCAAATATGGTATACATGCTAATTTTCTCCAATTATTTTATAGTATGAATTTAAAAATCTAATAAATTATAAATTATTATATAAAATACAGAAAATACAATTTTGCTCCGCGGTGTACCGCGGGTTAAATCCTAATTCATTTGGTATTTGTGATTTTCCCACGATAAAATAGATAAAAAGTAAATATCACAGCTTTGAGGAATTTATATTATATCTTACCAGACCCGGCTCAATAAATTTTAACGAATCAATGTGTTATTTTTTTACTATTCATATTATGACAACATGAACAAAACAAATGCACAAAATAATTATTAGTCATCACTAACACCAATCTACAAAAAGAAATCATGTTTTAGCTAATCAACATGAAACTAAGAAATGCATTGTACCAACTGGATATCATGTTACTTTTTGCTGGATCATATTTTAAAAATATTTAAAAGTAAACAATACTTAAATGAGAACATACATATCCAAGAGCATAATTTCTTGACGATCCAACCTCAAATTCAGCAGTGTCGTTTATGTTCTACAACACAATTATTGGCTAGAATGAAGATAAGGCACATACTAAAATGAAGATGAGTGAGAAAAAAGAAAATGTAAATTTCAAATAACTAAATAAAAAAAGAAGTTAATTTAGAAACATAATCATTGCTTGAGCTGAAGTAGAGAGCTTCTTGTAGAGCATTGAAGAATGTTCCAGCCGTTAAAAGAACAACACGCCAATTGTCTAGATTTTATGAAATTGATTAAATAAGAGATTTGTAACATGAAAACGTAATGTGAAAAAGAAACGTAACGTAAAGAAATATAATGCTACGATTTTCATTTATTAGATAGAGTAACGTAAGGTAAAAAGAGACACTTAATTATAATGTCTAGAAATATATGCTTAGAGAAGAGAAGAAACGAATGTTCAGTTGTTTTTTTTGAAATTTATTTTGAGTAAATTTGGATAAATGCCCTATTTTTGACTTTTCTTTTGAAAAATATCCTATTTTTTTTGTTCTCTTTTAAAAACTATATTTTAATATATTAAATTACTGAAATGGCTTTAGTGAAATTTAATATTAATTAAAAAGAATTTATACGTAAAACAAAAAATCTATTAATTTAGTTTTGAAATTAATATTTGAAATAACTAACAATTTTAATAATTCTTATCTTAAATATTTCTTTAAAACAATCTAAAATCATTGTGAATTCACCTATCAAGTGAATCATGTTCCTACATTTGATTAAAATTTAATAGTTCATCATTACTTTTAAAATCTCTTGACTAAAATTACTTTTGATTGGATTTCTATTAGTTTTTGGTACTCCATCTCTAATCGATAACACATGTAAATAAAACAAAGAATATTATGTTAAAGCTAGAAGCCGTACATTGATACATGTATATTACATCATTATACCAATGTTAAGTCGTAATCTACGTTAACCTTGAAATTGGAGCAGACTTTGGAGTTGAAGAATTTGATTGTTACGTTGAGATTTTTTTTGTTTATACAATATTAAGGGATAGACTTTATAGACTTTTTAATATTTTTAGATATTATCTTATTAAATTTAATATATAAAATAAATAAACTATCTTTAGCTCAAAAAATAATTATAAGGATAATTAATATTATTTTGAATTTTTCTCTCAATTTTCGAATTTAGTTATAATTTTACTAAAAATACAGCTTTCAATTTAAATATAGACGGATTGTCATTTTACATATAAAAATTTGTAATTTTCAATAGAAATAGAAAAAGGGTATTTTCAAACGAAAACTAAAAAATAGGGTAGTTTTCAAAATCACCCTTTTATTTTCTACAATATAATTACAAATTAATCACCACTAATTACCATTAATTGGAGAGGGACACATGTCAGATGCATAGGATGCCAAATGGCATGATTATAGAGCTTCTTCAAAAAAACCTTGTCATATTATATGAGATTTTTTTTGTTTATACAATATTAAGGGATAGACTTTATAGACTTTTTAATATTTTTAGATATTATCTTATTAAATTTAATATATAAAATAAATAAACTATCTTTAGCTCAAAAAATAATTATAAGGATAATTAATATTATTTTGAATTTTTCTCTCAATTTTCGAATTTAGTTATAATTTTACTAAAAATACAGCTTTCAATTTAAATATAGACGGAATTGTCATTTTACATATAAAAATTTGTAATTTTCAATAGAAATAGAAAAAGGGTATTTTTCAAACGAAAACTAAAAAATAGGGTAGTTTTCAAAATCACCCTTTTATTTTCTACAATATAATTACAAATTAATCACCACTAATTACCATTAATTGGAGAGGGACACATGTCAGATGCATAGGATGCCAAATGGCATGATTATAGAGCTTCTTCAAAAAAACCTTGTCATATTATATAAGATAGTGATTGTTTTGGGTTAACTTTATCTAGTTTAGTGCTTTCCCTTATTCGATGAAAAATACATAAGCATATTAATAGCAAGAGATAAATGACGATAGACCAAGGAATAATAATATATGGATCGAAAACATGAGATTTGTCGCTATCTATAGCTCTTAGTTGCAATTTAGTGGTAAAGTATAATTGTATTCAATTTGTCGCTATTAGCAACAAACTTATGACGGTGAAGATTTGTCGTTTAAATAGAAGTTTTCTAACCGAAATAAATTATGAACGTTAAGAATAAAAAGAGCATCAGGAAAATAGGTGTAACAAAAAAAAAAAGATGTTAATAATGCGTATATTAATTGACAACAATTGTTTTGAAGATGTAGTTTTTAATCAATGCATATACTAGGAGATTTTTTCCTTCTCATCATGATATATATTTCTAGTATATATATTTCTTCTGAAATGTACGTATGTCATAATCACTCATTTGATGGTCAAAACCAATCTACATACCCATGTTTAGATATTAACAATAAATTTCATGGTTAGCCATGTATTATTATTTTTTTTTGTTGAAATGTGAAATTGATTAATCAACTAGAAATTATATATAGAGAGTTTGAAAGTATAAAAGCAAAAAGCTTAAGTAAAACAGTCCAAAGCTTAGGCAAAACAGAGCGTTGAAATGATCAAAACAGAGCACACAACCTTTATAATTAGCGACTAACTCTCGACCCGAACCAAAGCTGAAGCAGTCCGTGGGTGAAAGTAGCTCAGGAGCAGCTGTCCCAACATCAAAAAGGTACTGTTGTCGTTCCAATCGTTTTAGGAAAGTCGGCATTCTTTGTTAAAAGGACTTATACCATGAACAGGCTCTTTGCTTTGGGTCAATCATACCCGTTTACGATGCAACTATATATCGAAAGCCATTTGCACCAGGTTTATAAAAACTGGTCCAAAAGGACCAGACGAACTGCGCTTTCCCTTGCTTAGATGTTCGCCTTTATAAGCTAAGTCAAGAGGCCTCGTAACATGTTGGGGAAGAGTTTCGAACTAAGGGTCCGATCAGCATCAACTAGGTAATGCTTGTTGAGACCTCTTTTCTTTTCCCATAACAAATAGTGGTGTGGTAGTCGCAGAAAATTGAAAATAAATTTAACACGGATTATTAGTGGTGTGGTGAAATTCTTGTAATCTTTAATCAATTAGTTAATTTATCATTAACTAAAGTTGCATTTCTTAGTTATCTCTTGTTTTTATCATCATATGTTTGATGGGTTTTTTTTTGTGTATTTTACCGTTTTATATATTAACTGATATAAAATTGCATATATTTTTCCGCGAAATTAACCTCCAACCTTATCTCTTTCTTTTTGTTCCATAAACAAAAGAGTTAATTTCAAAACAGGCATTTGTTTCGCATATTTATTTTATTTTAGGCACATCTGATATGTCTTTACGAAAAGAGGTACTCCCTCTCATGTGCAAAGTCGTTTCTACCCTTACAGAGATGATGTTGCTCTTTTTTTTTCTCAAACAGATGAAGGATCACGAAGGAGCGGTGGTTGAGAGCGGTGACGAAAAGAACGATTCCGCCGTTGTACCCTCTACCGCCGCTTCCGGCGAGAAGATGACGAAGCATAAAGGTTTGATTTCGCGTATTTGAAATGCGATATTTAGGTTTAGAGATGATGATTTCGATTAGAGACTTAAAAATATCTCAAAGGAATTGAATGAAGCGTAGATCGATTACAAGGAAGAACTTAATTAGAAACCTCATCGCTTTCTCTGTCTTCTTTGATTGTCACCTCTTCTTCTTCCTCTGAACAAAGGTTATGCCTTTGTTGCTTATGTTAGTAGCAAAAGTTATTGATGAATGCAATTGAAATTTTTGTGTTTCTGTGTAGTGAAAGCAGTTCATGAACAGTTTTGCTGTTTGTGCATACAGGTGATAGCCATGATTCGATTGTTTTGGTTGGAGGTCACGATGTGGAACGGACTCGATTCCAGATCCATACAGATCTAATCTTGGCGAGTCGATTTCGTAGTTAATATCTGCAAAATTTGTTCGTGTTGATCTGGCGAAGAGACATTGTTATCTTTCTGGAGATGTATCCAATATCAGCGTCTAGAGAAGAGTTGGCTGAGATCGAAAGACAAATCAATGACATATTCTGTGCTTTATCGTGAGAATAAATCTCTGTAGCTTTTTATCCATTTGTGATTTGGGAGTTTTCATGTTTATGTTGTTCTCTATATAATGTTATGATGTTTGGTTTCTCCATAAATGGATTCCATAATCTGTAGAAGATCAAAGATGGTAAAAGGAGTTAACATTCTCTTTTGTCCCTTTTTCTTTGATTAATTCTGGTTTTCAAATTTTGATTATTTGATGATGATGTGCCACCTTCTTCTTTGCAGCCTTATTACAGATTTCGATAGGGAGGTGAAAAGCTTTGAAATTGGTACTAATGCCAAGACTAACAAGATGTTGAACTACATACAACAATCTATGGTATGCATTTATTCTTCTCCTTTTGATGCTATTACTCGAGGTCTATTTAATGTTTTCTAATTTCAGGTGGTGTTGTGTTTGTGCAGGTTAAGGAACTCAACTCATATGTTGCTCTTAATAAGAAATGAGTGATACTTTGCTAATTGCTCAACTGATGTTCATAATAATGTCTACAAGTATGTCATCCACTCATGAATTTTTGTCTCTTTTTGAATATTATAACATTTTGAACCTCTGAATCATTTGAATATTATATGTGTAGTTTCGTGTGGACAAACAACAGTTTTTGTGGTATAACGTTTTGATTCTTTAAAATTTTGTAACTTTTTCATGCATTGCGTTCTGTCGATTAACTGTTTGGGTTTACAAGTCCAGTTCTAGGGTATAGCGTTTTCACTTCTTTACATATTTTATACTTTTCTCGCACGTTATATTATATAGCATACTGTCGTTGAAATTGTTTGGGTTTAGTCGTCCAAATCTAGGGTATAGCGTTTTCACTTTTTAAGATTTTTAACAAAATTCTATTGAGGATGCAAACAAAGCTTCCAGTTTCCGGCTTATTGGAAAAGGGTATAATCGTCCGACTGTGGCCACTTTGTTACAACTGTTAACTTCTACTGTGCAAAGTGCCTATTTTGAAATAATTGTTTTCAAAGCGCCTCTTTTAACAATAAGCTCTAAACAAAATGTGCACACAGATACCTAAAGGAATGTTTAGAGTACTACTAGACTTATATGATGAGCACTAATTATATCCAACAAAGCATCAAAATCAATATAATAAAATATAAGTAAAGAAAACGAAGCTAGATATGATTCGTAGATGTCTCACAAAGTCATCTATATACAGATCAATACATCAATGAAGACAGAAATATATTCGTATCTAACATTGATTCACAACCAGATCTCGAATAATTTCATGACTTTTTTTGTTGTATGAATAAATAAATATATTCTCTGGCTTCCCAGTAAATGTATGAGCCTCTCCCACGTACATGGAAGCGAATCTCTCCGGCAAGCACAAATCAATATCTCTCTCTATCAATGGCTTGCGTACATCAATCACTTTCACATCCACATGTTACAAGTACAACTTACAACTATCATTATATGTATAACATGTGCATGCATGTACGTTCGATATATTATGCCAAAAAAAAAGTTCAATTACCATATATGTATATATGTGCATGCATGCATCATCATCATGCATATATATTTATTCTTCACGTGATGGAGTCGTGATGAACAAGAGATGACCCTTTGGCTTAACCAACAGGTTGTTTACGAATTACGATCAGTGAAAGGAGAGTAAACTTGAGATGCTTTTGCGATGGTGGAAAATAGAATATATATTTTACAAGAGTGTACTTTTATTCATACGATCTAAGTGGATTACTTGCACATGATTTCCAATTTCGAAGAATCTATTTTAAAACTAATAATCTAACTTGCTTTTTGAATTACTTTTTCTAGAGTATGTAGATTTAATTTGAGGGAATCATCTGTACACTATATATGATTTAGGAGCAAAATAACTTTTCTAAAATGTATCATGGGAACTTTTTTTGTCAACCCATTTCTTTTAAAATAAAACCGGTACAAGAAACTTAAAAGGTAAATTCAGAATTGGGAGACACTAACCTTCTCAAAACCAACATGTTAAACTTCTTTTATAACTGTTTTATATTGACACAAAATATCTAAGAATTGAGATGATTAGGGTACCTTGTGTATGTGTGTGCAACATGCATATACGCAGGACCGGCCCAACGTGATATGATGTCAAAAGCAAAAATAAATTTTTGGTCCATCATAAACCAAATTGAAAAAATTGGAAGGTTTGAGAGTCAAACTCTTAACACTATGAAAGAAAAACAAGGACTTAACCACTCTGTCACAACAACTTTTATTAAAATGATGTCCCTATTTTCTTTTATAGAGATTTGATGTCTTAAACCCTTGTTTCACGGGCTTTAGCTCAGAGTCGGACATGTATATACATACATATAGAAGTATTAAAAAAGTAACATACAGTTTTTTCATTATTTTGAAATGTATAACATTGATTTAAAGAAAAAGGAGAAGTGGTCATGGTAAGTAAAGCTGAAAATCAGAACGAAAACTATAATGATTACAAAGGACATGGCTGTAGTAGAAGCGCTAGGTTGGAGAGGAATTACTATGATCTAGCCAACGAACTAGGAGGTCTCCATTTACTGGTTAGAGCGTAATGCAAATAGCTGATGCGGCTGCGAGCACATACTTTTCTCCGTATTGTAAAAATGTCTTCTTAGTGTAGTGGCAAATGATGAATGTGGGCAATGCTACGATACCAGTGTTGGAACCATAATGCTGCATATTTTTTTTTCCCCATTTTTAACGTTTTTTCAATAAACTAAAACGGTAAATTTTTATCTTACGGCCTTTTAAAACTCAAGGCGAGCTCTGCTTGGTTGCAGTGTTGGTCAAGTGGAGCAATGTATGGCTGCCTTGCGGGTGTGACATCTTCAATTCCGTTCAAGCCATACATAGTAGATTGGAAGTAGAACATAATCTTGTTATTGGAAGCGGCTAGCCATGGGGGCACTAATATACGGCCTTTAACCAGTAGCCCAAACTAAAATATAAACTAGTTTTAGATTTAACTTTTTACTGGAAAATATTATCTAGTCTGTATTCTGTAATATAAACCGGTTGAAAAATCAAAATGCATCTTCGTAATAGAATTTAATTAGCTGTTAGTCAATGTGACTAACATTAACAACATGGCAGATCACAAAACCTTGACACATTGAGAAATAATAGACTCGAATTTCCTAGCTTTATTTCGTCAGAATTTTGATTTTATTAACTCGAATTTCATAGTTAGAAAAATTAAATGGTCGTGAAAATAAAATAATTAAATTGATATTTATAAATTGTATATTTATAGTATGCATTGATGCACCTCTGTTATACAATTTTTTGTGTATGTCAATGTTATAGATATGCATGAATATCTTTAAATGGGTCCAAGGTTTTGAAAGTGCATGTTTACTTTACTTGCCTAATAATAATAATATCAAGGGAGAAATATCCGCAAGTTGACAATCCATAAATTTTTTTTTGATAAAGAACAATCCATAATTCTCTTTTCAAGTTGTCATGTCTCCTCCAACTCCATCAAAATATTCTCATAATCTCATTCATATATTGTCACACAACTCAAATAATGCTTTGAAACAAGTACTCAGCTTAAAATTAAAATTAAAATTACTTGCCTAATAAAAATTAGCCCACACGGCTGTGGTCTAGTGGTAAGGGAGAATTGGGGAAATGTTGGAAAGAACTAACCCATGTTCGATCCACCCTGGAAACAAAAATCACATTTGTGTGGGAAGTCTGGACTTGGGCCTTGGCCCAAGCAATTCACATGGTATCCGGGATCAGGCTAACTGGATACCCCGGGTATTAGTCGGAAAGCATTCCAAACTTGGGGTTAGGCAGTGTGGTAGTCCAACACCTAGGTGTTGGCGACGAGTTCACATGGTAGCACTTCGGTGCGTTCCCCCCAGGGCTGACCGGATCAGCCGATCGGGTATATAAAAAAAAAGGGAGATTTACTCAGATGTTATACATTTTATATGAAATTACCAGAAACATACAGATCTTTTTTTTATTACTATCATATTTCGGGTATATTTTTATACCCAGCGTGCCCCTGTTAAACGTTACAGGAAAAAACGTAATTACAAAGAATGCCACTGCCACGTCAGCAAAGCCGCGTCGCCACGTCAGAAATCGCTGACGTGTATTAATGAACTCAGCCGTCGAGCGATATAGCGGCAGTGACGGCTGAGTTACGGTATGTTGCGGCTGATTTAAGAAAAATGGCTGAGTTATGAGCAAACGGCTGACTTACGAGTATAACCCAGCCTGGAGTTACGGCTGACTTACTGAAATCTGTCTGAGTTATGATAAAATGGCTGACTTTCGAGCATAACCCAGCCTAAGTTACGGCTGAGTTTTCACCCGATGGTTGATTTGTCAAATTTTTGGCTGACGTTGACGGCTTAGTTATGGGATGACGTTACGGCTGATTTATGTTCGAGTATCATAAATCAGCCGTAATGAGCTGGATTAACGGAAAACTCGGCCTTATTATGGCTGACTTAGTAGCGAAAGATTAATTACTAGAATAGCATGCAATGACGGTCGACTTATTAAACGACACGACTGAGTTAAATATTTTTGGTTGAGTTACGACAGTAAACGGCTGAATTTGGCTGCCGTTTTTTCGTTTTTTAATTACTGTAATAGTATTCATGTTGCGGCTGAGTTAAAGTTTTGTTTGATGGCTGGTTTAATTAAGCTGATTTACATTTTCGTTTGGTGGCTTACTTGCCACTTCATCAATTAAAAAATGACGTGGATACAACATTCCATGTCATCATTCCATGTCATCATCATCAAAGGACAAAAAAATAGGGCCAAATTTTTTCAACTCGTCTTCTTCACCTGAGTTTATCACATCACCGGAACTTCCAATTCCTCATCGTCTTCCTCATTCTTCTTCAATTTCTTTCATCCTTCTCCCGATATGGTTGATCCGGTTCCGGTAATTGGGTATAAAAACACAAATACGTATTTAACACCGATGAAAGAGGGTGTAGAGTTGTGCAGATAGATGCGAAAACAACGCACGAAAAACTTGTGAAGTTGGTGCTCGATGATAAAGTTAGAGGAAATGTTGCGTCTCTTATTGTTTCGCTGCAAATTTACATGTCACGGCTGAGTTATATGCTTAAGGGAAGACGAAAGGTTCGGTCAATTTACATGTCACGGCTGAGTTATATGTTCCAGGGAAGACGAAAGGTTCGGTAAAATTACATTACGGCTGAGTTATATGCTTAAGGAAAGACGAAAAGTTCGGTCAATTTACATGTCACAGCTGAGTTATATGTTCCAGGGAAGACGAAAGGTTCGGTAAAATTACATTACGGCTGAGTTATATGTTTAAGGGAAGACGAAAGGTTCGGTAAATTTACATGTCACGGCTGAGTTATATTCTCCAGGGAAGACGATAGATGGGTGTAAATTATATGTTACGGGTGAGTTATATGCTTCAGGGAAGACGAAAGGTTCGGTAAATTACATGTCACGGCTGAGTTATCATTCAGGGAAGACGAAAGGTTGTGTAAATTATATGTTACGGCTGAGTTACATCACGTTACGGCTAAGTTACATCACTTTACGGCTGATTTATAATACAGATCGGAAAGCAACATTTTTTTGGAGAAGACAATATGAAATTTATTGGTCAAATAACAACAATCAAATTAAGATTCGTAAAAATATGTTTGAGGGATACATAGGAGGAAGACTAAACCGTATGAATCAAAACATAGATAGAAGTAGAAATGTCTCCAAATAGATCGATTGAGAGGAAGATTAAACGAGAGACATGTAAAATCAAAGTAAAAGAGTAGCTATTCTTGATTTCAACTCAAACATGTAACGAATCATGTAGAATTCCATAGATCTCTTTGTTTTGGGTTTTGATTTTTGATGACTTTTTTCGTGAGCGTGGTTGCGAGTAGATCTGACGAAGCTTTTGATTTGGGACCCTATGGCAAGCGTTGTGGCTGTGAGGTCTAGGAAGATCCAGCCCAATCCTGCAATTTGAAGATCTCTGTCAATGTTGTACCCAAGTTAATTGCAGATTATTAGATCTAAAAGCTTTTCTTGGATTTGAAGACAAAAAAAAAGAGAAGAGGAGAAATGATCTAAAAGCTTTTCTTGGATTTGGAGACAAAAAAGAGAAGAGGAGAAATAACGTGAGTTTGAGGAGTGTGAGATTGGTGATGTGGATTAATGACATGGATAATCAAATTTTTATTTATTATTTTTTAATTAAAAACGAATTAAAAATTATTAATTAAAAAAAACTAATGAAGGGTGTTAATTGTAATTACACAAATGCTCAAAACATATGAGTAATTTTTAGAAAATGTATGATATTCTAGTAATATTCGAACTTTTGGTTAACATTTGAGTAAATATTTCCAAAAAAAAAAAAAAAAAAAAAAAAAAAAAAAAAATCTTTCCTCGATCAGTTGAAGTTTTCGATCGTTAACAAGTAATCACGACTAATATTATGTATTTGTAAGTTGTACCTCAATTTTTGGATATTATAACGCGAAAACTAACATAATCCAAGAATAAGAGCGAATCCATCTTATATATGGTTTAGTAATGTTTATTCATTTAAAGATTGTAGATATGGTTTATATAAATGTTCAAATACTAGGATATGACCCGCGGTACACCGCGGGTTAATTATTTGATTTTTTTAATCATTTTGTAAACTGATGAATTTATTGTGTATAATATTATTTGTTGTATACCACGGATCACATGCGTTGTAACTAAAAAATAAAAATTTTAAGTTGTATTTGTTTTGTTTAGTGTTTAAGATTGTATAATTGTATTTTGATTTGTTAATTCTAGGATTTCACCCGTGGTATATTGTCCCGTATTAATATCGACCCAAACCCCTCTCACTATATATTCCCGTCCTGTGAAATTAAACATCATTTTGTTATTTTTTAATAACACTTTTATTTAAAAGATATATAATAAGGATCAATTTAAAAGTTTGCTTTCAAATGGTTTCCATAATATATATATTTTCAAATTAGTGTGTGTTTTTGGACCAACCCGTAAAAACAATTTATAATTTTATCTTAAAATACTAAATAATTGTATTTTGATTTGTTAATTTTAGGATTTCACCCATGGTATACGGTCCCGTTTTGGATAATTATAGAAATTAAGGAAAGATCCGAATGATTCAATTCCGGGTCAGAAACAAAAAATGACCTGATTAAATGCGCAAATTTGTTTCTTCAAAAATGTTAATATATATTACACACAACTTTTTTCTTCATCGATTAAGTAATATATGTCCGTTTCAAAAAATTTGAATCATAGCATATGCAGAAAAAAATCTAAGGTTTTATTAACTACATATATTTTATAATAATTCAAAATAATATAAATATAAGATCAAATAAATGTGAAATGAGAATCATATATTTATGTATAAATTAGGTAGAGAGGTTTTAGGAAATTAGCTCAAATTTGTTATATTAGCATTAAATCATTATATTTGATTTCCTTATCTATAAAAATCGTAAATAATATACCATAAATAAAGAGTTTATATATAGTAATTAGTTGAGAAAATATATATATTTTAGATTTTATTAATTAATTTTGTTTTTAAATTTTGCCAAAATTTAAGGAAAGATCCGATTTAGATTTCCGGGTCAAAATTGAAACAAAATCCGACCCGATTAGGATCTCTTAAAAGTGTTGCAAAAATGTATAGAAGATTAATTAATCTGACCATTTTGCAATTGACATGATTAAAAATGAAATATATTCCCTTCCAACTATGGATACAAATAAAATCTAGTTGTGGAATATTAAAAAGTAAACCCATATATAATTTACTGTTAACGGCAAATCATTATCCAATAGCACCTTCTAAAAGACACATATACCCCTGGCTCAGCGTAATAAGAAATGGCCATGTGAAATTCATGGGCCCGAATAAAACACACAGCTGGGCCCTCTTAATATTCCTAATTCCAAATAATCAAATAATTATGTTTTCTTTTTGTCTCTCCCAAATATGATGTCGATCAAATTATAAGTTTATAACCATTTACATAAGGCCAGAGTTTTGAGTATTTTCGTTGCAGTGTTCTAAGAGCACCCACATCGGTCATTTATATATGGGTGTCTTTAAATATAAACTAATTAAAAAAAAGAAAAATAAAGTGGAGAATGTTTTTAATTTTAGATTTGTGTTTTCGAGACATTTTATACCCAAAAAAATGAGTATCTTTAATTTTAACATTAACACTTTTAAATTATTCATAAAATCTTCAAACTTTCATTGTGGGACAGTATATTGTAATAGTGTTGTTTGTAAAAGGCTACAACTTTTATTGTTTATCTTTTATAGGAAGTCGTGTGAAGTTCTGGTGAAATCTCTCAATAGTTTGTTGCTCAATGGTGAACTCTCAATATAATTTGGATAATTGGATCCAACCTAATTTCATTGGTCATTGTTTGTTTTTTTGTTTCTCTTTGAAGTGGTCTTTGTATATAGTTTGAAATTTTGATCATTACTAGTTTGGATTTCTTTTCAGAGACAGGCGACACTTGATAAAATATTTTAATTTTTAAGTTCTTTTTTATTTCACTTTTCATTTGTAACATCATAATTTAGAGGTATTTTGATCATCTCCAACTTCTCGCAACACATAAATTCACTATCGTTTTTACCATACACTAAAATTTCCTAAAAATTTATATCCATAATTTGGCAATTTAATCTCATACCTAGTATATAATTTATAAACACCAAACCCTTGTCAACCACTCGAGATGTTTTGTGGGTAAAATGCTTATTCCCTTGGAATTATGATAAATCACCAAACTATTTTAGTATTTTGTGGGTAAAATGCTTATTCCAAACCGCTTGTTGTGTAATCAATATCATTTTGTAGTTTCTATGTATTTTACTAGAGATTGGCCAAAATAACTTTCTAAACAAATCAATAAATTTATCGATTTTTATAGTTGTCTTTTGCCACCAAATTTTGAAATTATCTTGATTAAATACTTTTTACCACAAAAATTCAACTTCAATGACATAAAATTCCATATCAAGATTACTTAATCAAATATCGACAGCATAAAAGATTTTTTTAGCATGTTATAATTTCTGATCCGAAGAGATTATGAAACTAAGATCCAAGAAAATTTGATTCTCCAAAAAAGATTTTATAAAAATAAAGATAAGAAAATCAGGGTATATAGCATGTAAATGCAAATAAAACATATTGGGAAAAACATTATTAAATATCTTCGAAACATTATGAAAATCAAGGTGCATGATCAAAGCAATGTAACGTATCATGGAGATTCCGTGACCCACTTACCTTCAAATTAGTTTTATAATAATAATAAAAAAGGAAGAGAAATAACACTTTGTGAAATATTTATAACATCTCTCTCTATTGTTCTCTGCCAGTACTATAAATAAACTCAAACACTCTTAAGAAAATCAAACTAGCTTCACAAAAAAAAAACAAAACAAATCAAAGTATAAGCTTCACAATATTCAAGCTTCTTCTACTCTGTTCTTTAACAAACCCAAGAAAAACAAAAACAATGAAGCAATTTCCAAGCATAAGAGGAAACATAGATGAGAAGATGATGACAAGAATGGTGGAGTCTCAGACACGGTCTCCGTGGCATACACCGGTTCCTTACCTATTCGGTGGTTTAGCCGCCATGCTTGGACTCATAGCCTTCGCTCTCTTGTTACTCGCTTGCTCCTACTGGAAGCTCTCGCGGGGGACAGAAGATGAAGAGAAACAGACGGAGTCCGGTGAGAAAGTGGTGGCTAAGGTTTTTGAGGAGAAGATTCTTGTGATCATGGCTGGACAAAACAACCCTACCTTCTTGGCCACTCCAGTCGCCGCCAAGATTTGCTTGGAGTGTGTAAATATGGAGAAGAAAGTAGGGCAAAATGGGGAATCAACAGAAACAGAAGAAAACCTATGAGCTCTGGAGTGTACTTTTTTTGTTTTTTGGTTCTTGGATTCTCTGTTTTTGTCGGTTTGTTTGTTTGTTTGTTTGTTGGGGAAGTAGTTTTCCTCTGTTTTAATCGACCTTGAGATTGTAAATCTTCATTAGAGTAAAAAAAAAAAGTTGACAAATTTTCGGGTTTCTATGTATAAATGTTGGTATATGAATATATTTTGCTAAATTGAAGTTATCATTGTTTTGATCATTATGGCAACTTAGTTTTAAAGATATATGCACCTGATATAGCCAAATTCTATAGATTATTTGTAAAAGCTAAGAATTTAATTAAACCACATTTTCATAGCCGAGTGGCTACCACTTAAGTTAGATGATCATATATTTTTGGTCGAGGCCAGAGATTGATGATGTCTATTGAAGATGTCTTTGATGGTAAAAATACTTGATTTTTATTGGACCTAAAATTAATCTGCGTGACCCCAGTTAAGAAAAAAAAACACTAATCAATTTCGTGATAGTAAAATTGTAATCCTAGCGCCGGCGGTTTCAAAATCCACATTATCCAATCCACGGCTGATTGGCACCCTCGACGGATCGAAGATCGACGGTGAAAGAAACCGGTTTTCGCCATCGATTTCTCCCCTCCGATAGACCATCGTCCACACATATGTCAGGTCATTTTGCGACCAAGTATCAACAAGGACCGAATTCTTTTTTCTTAAAACCTAGACAATATCATCATGTCAATTTTTTGTAAAAGTAATCATAATTCTAACTCAATCATTTGCCCCTATTTAATCTGAAAAATAAAACCACTCCTTTTATTTGTTTCTATAAATTTATGCAATGTTTAAACTTTGTTAGAACTGATTTTCGTATCTTTCAAGTCATCTAGTTTAAGAATAGTACAAGAGCAAGTACGATACGATCAATTTATTGATTTTTTTTTTTTTTTTTTGAATAGAATGTAAAATTTATTCAAAAAGAAAACGTTTTGTACAAAGAATTGCAACTAGTTTAAACAATTTCTATGACTATTTTCAAAGATTAAAAGAAAAAAGTAGAAAGATTATTCTATCGTGTTGCAAACCATGTCGACAATCCTTTGTCGAATCGAGTATCTCCCAAGGCTCGAATCGTCGAAAGTCTATTACGCACTTGCTTGTCAATGAACTGAATTAGCTTAGAATGGTGAGTCGTCGGTTCTCCATGTCGCCTACCATTTCTCTCCCGCCAAATTGTATGTATTGAGATTTGAAATACATACCTCAAGAGGAAAAGGCGGAGAGCATCTTGTGCATTATCAACCAGGAACCCAATTATGCAATCCCATTTTACCGTGAACGTCGAATCAAAGAGCTTATGAGTAAGACTTCGCCAAACCTTTGCTGAGTATGGACACTCAAAAAAAATGTGGTTCCGAGTTTCCATTGGCTCTGGGCAGAATGTACAAACCGTTGGAGCACCCATGTTCCAACCAACCATTCGATCACCCGTCGATAATCTATTTTGAATTGCAAGCCATGCCATGAATGAGTATTTGGGAGTTGCATGTGTGAACCAGATTCCCTTATACCATTCTTTTATTGGCTGCAATTCTCGAGTTAGATACCATGTTTCCTTAGAGCTGAATCTGGGTCTGAATTTGTCTCCTTTATGTTTCCATAAAATCACGTCTTCTTCTTCCGAAGAGCCTCGTTGACGTTGAGAATCAATTGCTGCTTCAATATTATTCAAAAAATCCACTCTATGAGTTCGGCGTCTATGAGTGGCCAGCACATTTTCGACGGTCGAAAATATAGGTATCCCCAAATCTCTGCTACCTCGTGAACCTGTGATGTCAAGTAATCTACCCATTGGTGACCAGTTATCAAACCAAAATGACGTGGATGCACCATTGTAGACTTCTATTCTATTCAAAGGTGCAGCAATATCTCTGTATTTCAGCAGCTTCTTCCATGTCCAAGAACCAAGAGATGATGTTTCTTTAACCGACCATAAAGATCCTTTGCGTATTAAGTACCTTCGAACCCAGTTGACCCATAGAGAAGAGTGAGCAGATAAAATTCGCCAAATAAGTTTCAAGCAGCTCACCTTATTAGCTTCAGAAATCGAACGTAATCCCAAACCCCCTTCTTCCTTTGGTTTGCAGACATCTTACTTTATTGATTTTACTTTGCTCGTAACTCATTTATTGATGATGACTCGACTCCAATGGTTTTTGCCACCGGCATGCTTTTATCGGTTGGCGGAAAAAAAAAAGCACTTTGAGAAAGAAGACGATGACGTCATAATATGGACATGTGTCAGTTCATAAATTGGCTTCAAAGAGTTTCAATATGTTTGACTTTGGAACAGTTGTTGTATGAGTTTGGTCTATTTGCTGCAACTACCTGACGCGGCGATGCGACTCTGCAACATCATAATTAATGCAACGCTCATTTGAATCAAACTTTCACTAATCAATTCAATTACACATTTTTCATGATATATGATTCTGACCGTTTTCAATATTGTTATTTTATTTTCTCTTTAAATTTAACTTTTGCTTTTCTTTTTCTAATGATGAGTTTTGTAGGTAATGTCAAATGTGTGTTCCATCGCTCAAGCTCGTTAGAGACGAGCAATGTTCCATGGTTAGATTCATAGTCTCTCCGTTTCATATTAAGTATTGTTTTAACCTTTGAATTTTATTTTAAAATAAGTGTCGTTTTATGTTTTCAATACAGATGTTTGGTCTAATTTCCAGTTTTGTCTCTACTAATTTAATGTATTGAACAATAAAAAAATAAAAAAATATATAGATAATGGGTAAAACAGAAAATTTAACTGTGTTCTTAATATGTGTGCAAAAACCTTAAACGACACTTATTATGAAACAGAGGGAGTATGATCGTATCCATTAACTTTGATAATATTCTTTCCGTTTTTTATAATGTTTTAAGAAAAAAGATTTAAAACTAAATGATGTTTTCAATTTTCAATGCAATTTTTTTTTTTTGGTTTGACAATTTATACTTTTACATAGATAGTAAATAATATTTTAGTTTAGAAATAAAAAAAAAATTTAATGATTAACATTTTGTTAAAGGATCGAGCTTTGATAGTAACTTGAACATTGAAAGGTCTTTTTTTTTAACACATTGAAAAGTTTTTATGTATATATATACAAGAACAATTTTTCCAACACCTAAATGGCCAACTAATACATTGTTACTTTTGTTAATTTTTTTAAAAAGAACACGTACAATTATACTTATCTCTTTTTCTCTCCCGATAGCAAAATCAATGATGACTACTCTTGCATAGAAATTTGTTTGTACGTGTTCAGTGCCAGATAATTTGGTTGCCTAGAAGCAGCCTCCATTTGCTTCACTTCATCCATCATCGTTTTCGGGTCAACAATAATTTGTCTTGCAATTTCTATATCAAGGTAGAGGGACTACCACGATCACCACAACCGACGGCCCCAATTCAAGATATATTCCCAGATATAGAACAAGAACCTGAGACAAGCAGCTAATAAAGAATCAGAAGTGGAGTGATGTCCTTCAATGTCAAAATTGCGATCGGTTTGTATGCATTTGATGATGACTACGATATCATTATGGACGTAGAGATTGTTAAAGGCTGGGTTCTAAGGATAAAAACTCTAAGACACCTTACATTGATGGTGTTGCCTTTGTCAAATTCAAGTTTGATTACATGCACCTTTAGAAACAACAAGGCAACATTAAGTAAGTGAATAAACTCTATAATGAAAATTCAATAATTTGGGTGTGGACTTATTTAAGACAACTATTGTTTTGAGTTTAAAAGTGACTAAAGTCTGTACTATTTTTATATTGGATATTTGTGCTTTATGACTTATGTTTGAGCTTTAAATCTAACACTAGGAAAACATCCAAATGAATCTTACATAATTTCAAAATTAAAAATAAAAATGGTTCTGACCAACCAATAGAATTTTAAAAATTCAAAGAAAATTTTGATTTGACACAATTAAAAGAAAAAAAATATAATTATTCACACAATGATAAATGAGTCTTAAATAATTCAAAAACAAAAATAAAAATTCAAATAAATAATCTAAAATTAATTAAAATATTAGTATTAAAAAAAAGTATATAATGATCTTATATATTCTTTTTTACACATGTCAAAATTTGATTTGACCAAACTTTATATAATAAGATAGTAAAAAACTATAATGTCTCTTATCCATGAGTTATGTGTGGAATAGTTACGGCGCAGTTAACCATCTAATTTTGAAGAGGTATTTTTGATGAATATCTAGGGATTTCTTTGTTGATGAAAGTGCCAAAGTGGTATTGTGACTTTAGCAAATTGAGAAATAAATTTATTGGGCTGAAATAAGCAAAATAGGGAACAACAAAAAACATGCGGAATATATCAGTAATAACTAGTACTCATGGTCCACAGAAGCCCATAATCAGCCCACTAGTTACCGACCTACCCACCGGCCATTTACTTTATCCTCCTCAGTCACAGTCTCGTCTCCATTTAAGTTTGCTCCTCGTGGCGGTGGTCCTAGAACTCATCTACCCATACTTCTTCACCATTTTTTCAACTTTATTTTGCAAAAGAACCACTTTCTGTGACAGCTTATAAATCATATTAAAAACCATAGACAAATTTGCTACGCATTATTTGGCAAAATAAAACACCTGTTGCCAAATGTCGACGATCCAGAATTATGAATACAAGTATCAATAAACCAAAAAGCATGATTACAAAACTCAATTTTATGCAATAGTCAGAACTATAATGCCAAGTAATTTCATCTCAATGAAATAAAATTAGGTTGTTTGGCTAAGATTTCACCACGTGTCAACATTTCATTCGATCTAGATGGATACCCATGGACCCCACATGGATAGACTCATTGACACGCTCATGTGAAGACATAGTAACACCAACCACAAAAGAAAGAGAAAGAGAGAGAAACACTGAAACTTAGAGAGAAGAACCTAGAGAGAGAAAAATGGCGTCTAAGCTCTGCGATTCGTGCAAATCGGCGACGGCGGCGTTATACTGCCGACCAGACGCAGCGTTTCTATGCTTAAGCTGCGATTCTAAAGTCCACGCGGCGAACAAACTCGCGTCACGACACGCGCGCGTGTGGATGTGTGAAGTGTGCGAGCAAGCACCGGCACATGTCACGTGCAAAGCAGACGCGGCCGCGTTATGCGTCACGTGCGACCGTGATATTCACTCTGCTAATCCGTTAGCTCGCCGTCACGAACGCGTTCCCGTTACTCCGTTTTACGATTCCGTCTCTAGTGACGGTTCCGTTAAACATACCGCCGTTAATTTCCTTGACGACTGTTACTTCTCCGATATAGACGGTAACGGAAGCCGTGAAGAAGAGGAGGAAGAAGCTGCTTCGTGGCTGCTTCCGAATCCGAAGACTACGACGGCACCGACGGCGGGGATGGTTGCTGTTACTGCAGCTGAGGAAGTTCCGGGAGATAGTCCGGAGATGAACACGGGTCAACAGTATTTGTTCTCGGATCCGGATCCGTATCTAGATCTGGATTACGGGAGTGTTGATCCAAAAGTGGAATCGTTGGAGCAGAATAGCTCCGGTACCGATGGTGTTGTTCCGGTGGAAAATCGGACGGTTAGGGTTCCGACGGTGAACGAGAATTGCTATGAAATGGATTTTACCGGCGGATCTAAAGGGTTTGCTTATGGTGGTTACAATTGCATCAGTCACAGCGTAAGCTTCTTAATTAATTAGATTAACTATAGTGATTAGTTTAATTGATTATGTTGATAAAACAATTATTTATCCAAAAATCTTTAGGGTTTAGACTTTTGATGAGAGCTAAATTATTAATTTAATGGGAACTAATGATTGGGTGACTAAAATTTAGGGTTATAGGAGAGCAACAAGTGTAAATTAATCTGTAATTAGAAGAAATACCATGATAGTCCTTAATTTAAGCATTCTAATATTTATTAATCAAAGAATTTTTTGTCTTTTTTTTTGGATCTGTTTTGTTTAATCAAAGTTTAGATCTTTGTGGTAACATGCATAAGCTAGTCTAATCATATAATGGTAATCCTCAATTTAATTATGTAATCATATAAGTTAAGTTCTAAGTATGCATTCACTTTTAAACTATAGTATTTGTCACTTATTTTATTGGCAAGTCAAAGAGTTGTTTTTGATTGTTGCAGGTCTCATCATCGTCGATGGAAGTGGGAGTGGTGCCAGATGGTGGCTCTGCGGCCGATGTTTCGTATCCTTACGGTGGTCCTGCAACCAGTGGAGCAGATCCTGGAAGCCAGCGGGCTGTTCCGCTGACTTCAGCTGAGAGAGAGGCGAGGGTGATGAGGTATAGAGAGAAGAGGAAGAACAGGAAGTTTGAGAAGACGATAAGGTATGCTTCAAGGAAAGCGTATGCGGAAATGAGACCGAGAATCAAGGGACGGTTTGCGAAGCGGACGGATACAAGTGAGAGCAATGATGTGGTTGGTCATGGCGGTATCTTTAGTGGGTTCGGACTTGTACCTACGTTTTAGATATTGAGAGAGAAAGAGAGAGACTCTAAAAATGGAAGGTGGTTTGGTGTTTGTTTTAGTAATAAGGTTTTAACGAACGTTTTATTTATAACGAGTTTGTTTGTTTTTGTTGATGAGTTTTTTAGTTGTTGTGGGCGAGAGAGGAAGAGAAGTGAGTTGGTGGTGTTTATAAGTAACTTGTTTTGTATATATCGTGATTTTGAATATGTTTGTTTATGTTAATTATGTGCATCAATTATGTTTTAGGACGTTTAGTGATGGATATTTAATTACATTTACAAAATTTAGTACACTGCAAAAGGAAAATTACATTATTGAAGTTAAAAACCTCACAAAAGGATGTCAAAGAAAAGAAACTTTTACATGAACGACAAAAATCAGTCTGAGTCAAAATCTTTGGACACTAAATAGTTCAAAGTTAAATGAAGACGATACATTCATTTACCAAAAGATGATTCTGAAGTTAGTGGACGTTTCAGTTAAAGACAGAGGGAGTGCTACTTGTCTTGCTTGCGGCGGAATCACTATGAACTTGGATTGGTTTTCGATTCTTTTCACCGGTTGATCCGCTTATTTCTAAGGAAGTTGTGTGTGTTGCTGCGACCGGCGAATCGTTGTGTACTGTGCTTTTCCCTTGATTAGGTACCTTGGCTGAACTCTTGGGCTCTGAGCCGCTGCGAATTGCGATTGGCATTTGATTCTTTTCCACGGCTAAACCACTCTGTTCTGAAGAAACGCTGCGTCCTCTTGCTGTAACCGCGATTGGCTTTTGGTTCAGGTTTTCATTGTCCGTGTTGCTGCAGTCCAAGTCTCTGTGTACTACAATATGGTCTTGATTGGTTTCTTTGGTTGAGTTCTTGTGGTCTGAGTCATTTCTAACAGCGGTTTGAACTTGATTCGCTTCCTCGGATGAGCTGGAACCGTTGTTGTTAGCAGTCTTGCTCTCCAAGAAACGTACGACTACACATGTAATATTGTCTGCACTTCCTCTCCGTATTGCTTCGCCTACAAGTTTCTTGGTGGACTCTTCCGGATCTTCAACTTCTTTCACCACTGCAACCGCTTCCTAAAAACACGATAAAGATCTCAAATCATTGAGACTTATGTGGAATGGGAATTGATGAACTTTGTTCGTCATCTTATAAAGACGAAAAACTTAATTCACAAACCTCATTGGAGAAAACATCCCATAGTCCATCACTGGCAAGAATCAGAAATTCAAGAGAATCATCAATCTTCTCTTCCTGAAGTTCAAGACATGACCTTAAAACATAAGTACATGTATGTGGTAGATAGAGTACATATGCAAGTGAAGGTATATTATATACCTGAATTTCTGGATCAGCCACAACATACTGTTTCAGCAATCGATCACCAAAGGCGCGAGAAACTGCTAGAACTCCTCCAACTCTCCAAGTCCCTATTCAATGTAGATATTTAGGAATATGCGCAAATAGCGGATAAAAAATCTACAGTTTCTTGTTACCTGCCCACATCACAAAACCACCAGCATTCTCAATCCGTTCACGTTCATCACTTTGGTCAGGTTTATGGTCTCTTGATACAGCAAAGGCTACAAGAGCACATGAATTCATTTCAGAGGATATCAAGAGATAGTACCAAGAGTCATGATGACTTATCAAAAATCTCAATAAAATACCATTTCCGCCTCGACATATAACAGCTCTGGAATCACCAACATTAGCAACAAGTAAACGATCACCAACAAGAATAGCTGTGGAAGCAGTAGAACCAGCATCTCTAGTGTGACTATTTTCTGACTTGAGAAGTTCAGAGTCTGTATGAGTATATGCATCAGCTGGACAAAAGAAACATACATTGCAGAGTTAGAATATACGGATCAACAAGAATAACTCTGTCACCAAAAGAACTTGGAAATAAACCTATTGCAGATTTGGTGTCAGAGATGAACTTAGGATGAGTAATAAGATTGCTGAAAAGATGACGCTTCACATACTCAGCTGCTCTTGCTCCACCATGGCCTGCAAAAATAGTAAGAAAACAAAAAACGCTCATGGAAACTTTGATAGCAAGTTCGTTGAGACCTAATGTACAAGTTCTTATAGAGAGAAGGGCCAAGCATACCATCAAAGACTCCAAATAGACCGACGATTTCTCCATCAATACCGTCGATCCTCGTCTCAAAAAAGTCTTCCATTGATGATCTCTTCCCAGCTGAGCTTGCATATCCATAGCTGAATTTTCCATTTTGACTGCAGTTAAGAAAAATCATGAACATTGTGACTGATAAGTTCACGTTAAGGAAAACGAAAAATCGAATCAATCTTGAGACGAATCAAACATTGTAGCTAGCAAAAAAAAACAGATATCATGGAACAAGTTCTACATGGCTTGTGATTCAAGTAACCTAAACTAGATCAAAAACAGAGAACCACGCAAGATCAAAACAAATAGAAACAAAACTGATAAATCCTAAGCCCTAAATTTCAAAAGCAATAAAAGTTAAGTATTCAATCATGTAGAGAGGTAAGTAACCTCAGACCACCTCCGCTTGCGGGAGCTTCAACAATCCGCATTTGATTCGAATACGATAACGCCAGGTCCATATATCCCATTTTTGCAGAAATTTCAAATACTAGTCTTCAAAACACAGTATAGAGCCAATCTGAAATTTAAACAACATACAAGAATTTCAGGAATAATTCAGAGACCGCGACGAGATTAAGGAAAAAAGTCAAAGGAAACCTGAGGAAGATGATAGGAGAGAAGAATAAAGGGAAAATGATTGAGAGATTTTGTCATTGATGGTGGAAGAGAAATAGCGTAAGAAACCAAAAAAGGAAACAGAAAGCAGTGAGCGGTGTTACGTGTTCCGGAAGCAATGGTGTTTAGCATTTTCCGGGGTTAAATGTTCTTGCTAATTATAGAAAGCTTTTATTGACTTATAAGTCAAAAGTTTGGACCAATGATACATCTTGAAAATGACATGTCAAGCGATGTGTTATAAGCATCACGTGGCTCTTGTTTAGCTATTTTCTCTGTTTATGGTTTTATGCGGTGTTAAGCCAAGATAGTTAGTTATTCACAAAGAATAGCCTGTCGACGAACAACGGAACAAGACATAAGAATCGAAAAGATAGACGATGGAACTTTAAAGTTTTAGATTTTTCTTTGTTCAATAATCAAAAGCTCATCAGCAAGGCTTCTTAACAAAAAATTAGAAATGAAAACCCTAATCTGAAAAGAAGATAAAACCCTTACAAGTTAAAACATTTAACCCAACATGTTGGGACTAGATTAAGCCGTAGATGGATATCAAAATTGTATATATATCGACATCCACACGGGCGTGGTCTAGTGCTAGTGAGATTAAAGGAGGTTGTAATGAGCTACCCCATGTTAGAGGGTTTATATGCCTCTGGTCCAGGGATTAGTCAGATCTCATATCCCGTTGATCCGAGAACCAGCTAGGAAAAAGTCCTCTCGACATAGCTCAGAGTTCATGGTATCCGTTCTGTTAAACCAGATCACCCGAGTTATCAAGGAAAATTTTTTTTTTTTAAAATTGTATATCAACTTAATTCAGTGTTGGTTTATTTGCGGTATCTAGAAGCTCTTGCAACAATTTTTCCATATAATATCCAAATTTGTTTTATACACGACCTTCAAGCTCCATCACTTGCGTCACTTGATTATTGAAGTCAATATACCTTCGTCCTTGCTATGTTTCCGAAGGTATCATTGATTTCAAAAATCAAGTGAGGCAGTGACACCATGCATGGGCGGTTGGGGATGTGTCTCCAAGGTAGACACAGCCGCAGGAAAAATGTAAAAGAGAAAACGGAAAAAAAAAAAAGACAGAGGAGGCGGTTATTGTTTTAGGTCTAGGTGTCGATTATTGCTCTCATATCATATAAGCTTTTGTAAAGTGATGAACCGATGGTGATTATTATTGATAGAGGAGGTATGCATTTATACAGAGGCTATGTACAAAAGAAAGGAAAGGAGAATAATCGTAAATAAATGAGGAAGATATGAAGGCTACAATATTGCACAACAAAATCTTAAACACAAGGCAACAATATAAGTTAATAACAAGTTGGAATATTTTATTACCTTTACCAACTGTATATGGGTTCGTTAATTAAGAGAATATGAACCTTGGTTAGACTAAGGTGATGTGATAATAAGTACGTGTCCCTTTTTTAAAGGGAAGGAGAGGAAATTTAAGGAATGTATTGTAGAAGATGTCAAACATTTGCTTAGAGGATATTTTGGACGAAGCAATGTTCTTTGCATCGAGCCACTTGGAGTGGTTAGCACTTAGCAGGAACGGAATGTGCCCGCCACATATCTCAAGGCTTATACAAAATGCGGACTAACAAGACATGGTAATTATAAAAGGATGGTCAAAGATAGATGATTTTGAGAGTTCTAAAATAGTTATAAAAAAACCTTGGAAGTTCTAACTAGATTTCGTTTATTCGATAATCAACCATACAACACTTATTCAAACATAAAGAGAAAATCCATTTGAAGAACTGCATCATGACAACATGGGGACTAGATTAGGCCGTAGATGGAAAGACAATAAGAGGAAATTTGCGGCAAACATCGATTCCCGGTGCTTCAGCTAGATTATATTCATCCTCTGAAAACCGAACATCCATTCTCCAGTTAAATCGGTTCACAAGGTTGGCTAGTGTCACCTCAACCAAAGCCATAGCAAATCCGATTCCCGGACAAATCCTTCTTCCAGAACCAAATGGAATGTATTCGAAATTTGTTCCTCGAAAGTCCAAAGGTGAATCTAAGTGCCTCTCTGGCCTAAACTCTTCTGCATCCATCCCCCATGTCACAGTGTCTCTTTGAATAGCCCAAGCATTGATTATTACCTATAATAGACTTTTAGATATGCATATTTATGATTACAAAACAAAATATTTTAAAAAAAAAACCCTCACCTGTGTGCCTTCAGCTATGTCATATCCTTTTAATTTGACATCTTCAGTCAGTAGCCTTGGAACTAGTAATGGAAGAGAGGGATGTAACCGAAGCCCCTCCTTAATCACCGCTTTTAAGTACTTCATATCTTCAACTTCTTCGTGTGATCTATATATATTAAGCTTTGTTGTGTCACCGCGAATCTCGTCTTGGAGTTTCTTCATGCATTCCGGATGTCTAATAA
This sequence comes from Arabidopsis arenosa, assembly GCA_905216605.1. Taxonomy (NCBI): domain Eukaryota; kingdom Viridiplantae; phylum Streptophyta; class Magnoliopsida; order Brassicales; family Brassicaceae; genus Arabidopsis; species Arabidopsis arenosa. Next base: position 9,916,547 of record LR999456.1, read on the forward strand.
GCTCCGTCATTGTCCATTCTAGTAGTGAGTGAGTTGTTGCCGTTCCTCCTAAAAAAAGATCCTGAAGAATGGAAAAATTCGTTGGTTCATATTGTTCCAACCAAATTAATACAAAAGGCTATCCCGACCTCAAGGCCTATATATGATCTTACCAAGATTATGAACTTAATGTCGCTTCGTCGAATTTCTATTCCATCTTTATTCTGTCTTTCGAAGGATAGCAATATATCGACTAAATCCATTGTTTGTTTATCTCTGGAATCTAAATGCTCTTGCACCACTTTGTCCATAAGATCTCCAAAAGTTTTACTCACTTCCTCCGCTTTAGCATTTAGACCACGTATATGATCGATCCACGCCAAAGACGGGATATATTCGCTAACGGGAAATCCGCCTACCAGCTCCGTGATTTTCCTCACTTGATTCTTGAAATCGCTCATGCTTGCAGAGTTGCATCGTTGCTATGTTTTCTTCCCAAAGAAACTCTACTTGTCACATCGCTTGTAAGTGTTATAAGAAGCTCGCTTAGATTTAGTGGTAAAGAATCGGAACTTGCTTTCTCCAACCTCTCCGTCATTACACTTATCTCCTCTTCTCTTACTTTTTCAAAAGACTGTACCATTTTTTTACTGAGTAGATGGATGATGCATACAGCCTTCCTCACAAAACAGATTTAATATTTTCATCAGTTAATTAAACATATGATAGCCTCAATTTATAAGGATCATATGACTCTAATATTTACTATACATATGTATTATCATAAAACAGTGTTCAAGAAAGCGCTAGGCGCTAAGCGGGCGGTGACCCAGTGCCTAGCGCGTAGAACGCCTAATCGGGGCCTAGGCGATTTTTAGGCGGTTTAGACATTTATAACATAAAATATTATAAGTATGATATTTTATATAAAAGTTATACAAAATATCTATATAAAACTAAAAATTAGGAAATTATAAACAAAAACTAGATAAAATATTTATTTATATTTATATTAAACAATATATAAATATTTATAACTATATATATATAAATAAAACTCTAATTTTAAAAAATCACATTAAATAAGATCTATGTAATTTTAGGCGGTCAAGGCGGTTATCTAGGCGTCGCATGAGAGCCTAGCGACTAGTCGGGGCCTAGGCGACCGCTTTTTAGAACACATAAAAGTAATAAAAACAGCAGAAATTAAATAGCGTTGATTAAGATGAATTTAGCCGCAAAATACTGTAAATAACAACTAACTCTGTTCTAATTCATCCAAGTCAACACTATTATTAAAGTTTTTTTTTTTTTTGATATACCCAATCGACTGATCCGGTCAGCCTAGGGGAACACACCGGAGTGCTACCATATGGACTCGTCGCCAACACCTAGGTGTTGGACTATCACACTGTCTAACCCCAAGTTTGGAATGCTTTCCGACTAATGTCCGGGGTATCCAGTTAGCCTAATCATGTATACCATGTGAATTGCTTGGGCTAAAGCCCAAACCCAGACTTCCCACACAAATGTGATTTTTGTTTCCAGGGTGGATCGAACATGGGTTAGTTCCTTCCAACCGATAATGAAACAGTTGAATTATTTATTTTTTTCTTTTCTTCACCTAAGTAAATATCAAACTTGGGGTGTATTCACAACATCATGTAATTACTATGTCACTGATAAATTAAATCAAATCTGAACTTTGAAAATTATGTGGTACGTCACAAATAGCAAATCAAGAGAGCTACACACAACAAATGATTTGTTATATAAAAAAAAAATGAATTTTCAAAAAAAAAAAAAAAAAAAAATACCTTCATCTGTCTCCAATATTCTCCGTAAGGGGAAAAAGCCACATCTCGCCCACCTTTGATAATATTTTTGATCACTTTTGTCTGTGGTCGGTTTGCAACCTTAAGGTCGTGTGTTTTCAGGAGGTCATGAGCTACGTCAGAGGAGGAAACTACGAGGATCGGGACGCGCCCAAAATGAAGGAGCATGAGTGGCCCGTAGCGTTGGCTGAGGGAACGAAGGGAGCGGTGAGGGTGGAGGCTTAGCTGGTGGAGGTTTCCGATTACCGGAACTCGCCACGGAGACGGTGGTAGGTTGAATTTGCCAGCGGTTCGATTCAGAAGTGGTTTTAGGAGAAGAAAGCCTAGGATTGTTGCTAGGGAGAGAGAGATGATTATTATTTCCATTTCTTACTTTGAACATAAAAATCCAGTTTCTCTCACTCGTAATATATTTATATACGTTGGATAGGCATGTTAAACGGGGGGAAAAATGTCGAAAAATGCGCCAACTTTCAAATTTGAGACGTTTAAAGCATGAACTCCCGAAATGTCTATTTAATCACAAAGTTTCCGTTGACCACTCGTAAAATAGCCAAGTTTTCGTTGACCTGGCCAAATAAGGCACCGCGTTAAGTCTCCGTTAGAACCAAGATGACGCTGTTAACAGACCGTTTACGGTCTCCGTTTAAGCAAAACGACGACGTCTCTTTAGAGACTGAATTACAAAAGCCCCAAATCGATTTCAATCTCAAAACAATCCCTAACCCTAGAAATAAAACATTCTCAAATTCTCTCGATCTCTGCTTCTGATGAGTTCAAGTTCTGTCAATGCAGGTGTCTCCGAAGAGCGTGGTGTGCCGTCGAAGTGTGTGTGTGGATTAGGGGTCACGATCTTTACATCTAAGACGCAAGAGAACCCGGGACGGCCATTCTTTCGATGTGTTAGCAAAAGAGATGCAAAATCGTGGACAAACAAAAAAGATGTAAGTTGAATATAAGTAATCAATTGAGATTTGAAACTTTTGTTAAATTTAAACAAGCTAAATTGTGGTTGTATTGTGGTTGTGCATTAGGATCACTTGTTTAAATGGGTAGAGGACGCCGTGTTTGAAGAAGTGGAAGATGTTTTACCAAGACTAGCCATCATTGCAAATGAGATTAGCAAAGCCAAATCAGAGACAAATGTGTTAAAAGATCAGATACAAGAGTTGAAAGAAGAAACAATTCTCATAAAAAAGGAGGCTTCCAAAGCCAAAATGTGCTTGAATGTGTGTTTTCTGTGGCTTTGTGTTACCACAGTTGTGGTTGTCTATGTAATGTTTGGTCAGGGGAACCAAAAGAAACTTGCAATTGGTTATTAAGTGTATGCATCTTTTGTAATGTTGTATGAACATGAATGCATCTTAAAATGAATAAAAATGCAACATTGAAACAAAACAAACATGTCTTAATACCAAAAAGAGAACAACCAAGTGAGTGTTACATGAGTAACTAATCCGAGAAAACACAAACAAAACAAGACATATTTTTGATGAGTACCTAATCCGAAAAATACAAAACAAAACAAGACATGTCTAAAACAAGAAAATAACATAAGCTGCATCAAGTCTTTAGTTTGAACATTCAAACCATGATCTCCATCCACCTATCTGTGAATCTCCTCTTCCTCTCTGTGTTCCTCCTCTCTGCCATCCACTCTGTGAATCTCCTCTTCCTCTCTGATTTCGACCTCTCTGTGTTCCACCCCTCTGTGATCTTCCTCTCTGTGATCCACCTCTTATGTGTGATCTTCCTCTCTGTGGTGGTACCTGAGGAGCTTCAGATGTTGCTCCCTGCGATTGTAGTCCCTGAGAAGCCTGAGAAGGTGCTCCTTGTGATGATGCTGGCTGAGATGCTTGAGAAGGTGAAGGTGCTCCCTGTGATGGTACTCCTTGGGAAGCTTGAGAAGGTTCTCTTTGCAATGGTTGTCCTTGACCAAACAATATATTCCTCGGCTCCTGTTTTCAATCATCATCTCAATATTCACAGATATGTCATAATATAACAAAAATTAAAAGATGATATGAACCTGATTTTTTCTTGGTCGACCCCTAGGTCTTCTTTGAGGAGGTGTAACTGTCTGATTCTTACAACCTTGTTTATTATGCCCTTCTTGCTGGCAATTGGAACAGGTCATGACTCGGTGCTCTCTTGATAACTGAGTACTGGAGCTAGAGGCTGTTTCAAACAATGACTTCCTCCTAGCATGATTGTTTGGTCTCCCTGGATTACCTCTTCTCCATGGAGGTGGCAGCACTCCCAATCTGTTTACTCTTGGCCATAAAAGCTTTCCCTGTACAGGTCCAATGCCATCATAGTATGTCAGCTCCCACATTCTAGCTGTGTACCAGTCGGCAACATAATCTTCTACCTTCTGTTTTTTCCCTATGATGACTGATGCAGCATGAATACATGGTATTCCAGTCATCTGCCACTTCCTACAACCACAAGTGTTTGTATTCATGTCCACTATGACCTCCATATCACCACATTTAATCTGATGTTTATTGTGTCTGGCCAGCCATCTCTCACAAGACTGTGACCCAACAATCATCTTCTCAATCTCAGCATGTGCTCTCTTTGTGAATCTTGTCTTTAATCTTCCAGCTATTACATACCTCTTCTCATTCCGCACCATACATTGCCTCCTTATATCTTCCAACATATCTAGAAGAGGCTTCCTCCTTGCTTGTCTGATTGTTTTGTTGAATGACTCACTCAGATTATTGAGGTTGTCATTGCAGCAGCTTCCAATCCTGAAGAAAGCTCTAGACCATGTCCTGGGATTAGTTTTCAACAAAGACTCATAGGCACTTGGATTGTACCTCTGCAGCTCTATCATATGACTAGTGAATTCTCCTTCTGTGTAACTCCTAGCAATCTTCCAGAAGAGTCGCTGTAAATCCATGTCATGACTGCTCCTTTTCCAGTTGTCCATGATGTGCCTAGCACATTGCCTATGCTCAGCTTGTGGAATGACAGTCTGAATAGCTTTAACTAGTCCCTGCAAATGCATGATACACCTATGAATCTCAGACATTTATATGAATTTAAGAGACTTATAATAGTTACAGAGACTTACCGATTGTTTGTCTGATATGATGGCTACATTCCTTCCATCTTGAAGTTCCAAACTTGTAGAGAGCATCTTGAGAAACCAGTCCCAGTTATCATCATTCTCAATCTCAACAACAGCCCATGCAATGGGAACAATTCTATTATCTCCATCTCTCCTTGTAGCTGCTAAGAGATGTCCCTTTACATCCCATTTAAGGAATGCACCATCTATTCCTATGATAGGCCTACAAGTGTTCTTCCAAGAGTCTCTTTGTGCTTTAAAACAAATAAAGCATCGAAAAAACCTTTGTAGGCTGCCTATGGTTGTACCAGGAGTTGTCTCAATCTCAAATTTTGTCTCTGGATTAGATCGGAAGATCTCTGCCTGATAGTCCCAAATCCTTTCAAAATGCTCTTCATGCGTCACTTTCATTTCTCTCAGGACCTTGGTCTTTGCCTTGGAACATTGGTCTTCAGTAACTGTGAGGTTATACTCTCTCAGGATCTCAGCAACCATCTCTTGCTTTGTAATTTTGGGATTCTTCCTCAACCTTTCTCTATACAACCAAGCAATTGCCCCTTGCTTCAACATCTTGGAGTAACCTGACCTCACACAAGCATGCTCATCATCGTATATATTCACAACCATTTTATGTTTCTTCTTATCATATGAGCAGTAGCATCTCCATGGACATTTCACATCAGTAGAAGAACACTTTGCACCAATTCTCAAACTTTGTGACCTATAAAGCTTGATGTCGTATCTGGTTTTAAGAGAGTACCTTAGAACTGCTATCTTGAATTCTTCTGGACCATTGAAAGTTTTGTTCAATCTTAGCAGCACCTCAGGATCTTCAGCATCATCTGCAGCAGCTTCGTCTTCATGCCATTCTTCATCATCACTGTGTGACAGAGGAGCTGGAATCCTATCATCGTCCCAGATTTCGTCTCCACTATCTGCATCAATATCGCTATGATGGTCAGCTTCTCTCGCACCCACTCCAAACTCTGCTTCGAAGTCGTCACAATGTTCTTCCTCTATACCTTCATCGCCATTGTCTTCCTCTGCACCTTCTAGGCCATTGTCTACATCTAAACCTCCATTGCCATTGTCTGCAGCTATACCTCCATCGACATTATCTAACTCATTACCATCAACATCATTTGCATATCCTACCTCCTCACAGTCTTCATCGCCGATAACCTCACAATCATCCCCACTCACACCATCGCGATCTTCTTCTATATCTTCTGGATCACGAGTCTTCTTTTTTCTTTTCTTCCCTTTCTGTTTCTCTTGAGGAACCGTCTCATTGACTGCTTCTGCTGGGGTCGACACCGGTGGTATCGACACCGTCTCAGTGTCTGCTTCTTCTTGACTCTTCTCTGACGGGTCTCCAATTGTAACCGGCTCTTCTGGGATCTCAATCGTTCTAGGTTCTCCATCATTTGCTCTGTCTTCTTCCTCTACCATAGCCATCAGCCTCCGCGACCGACGAGGGCTCCAATTTTCTCCACGCTTCTGTTTTTGTTTATGTTGAGGTTGGGGAACCTTCTCAATCTCTGCTTGTGCTGTGCTCTTCTCCGACACTGCCTCGACACTGTGTATCGACACATGCTCACTCTCCGGTGGGTCTGGAATTGTCTCCGATACTTCAGGGATCTCATCATCTGGGATCTCAATTGGTTCTCCATCGCTTGCTCTGCCTTCTTCCGCTCCAATGGCCAGCAGCCTCCGCGACCGACGAGGATTCCAATTTCCTCCTCGCGTCTTCGCCATCGGGTTCGACTGAAATCGAGAAAATTTGATTTTTCTTTTTCTAGGGTTAGGGTCGACTGAAATCGATTTGGGGATTTTGACTTTCAATCTCAGACTAAAACGACGACGTTTAGGGTTTTAGAGAGACGTCGTCGTTTTGCTTAAACGGAGACCGTAAACGGTCTGTTAACAGCGTCATCTTGGTTCTAACGGAGACTTAACGCGGTGCCTTATTTGGCCAGGTCAACGAAAACTTGTCTATTTTACGAGTGGTCAACGGAAACTTTGTGATTAAATAGACATTTCGGGAGTTCATGCTTTAAACGTCCCAAATTTGAAAGTTGGCGCATTTTTCGACATTTTTCCCGTTAAACGGGCTATCCCGGTCTTGTCTGATCCGAAGTTGTAAAACCTGTAATTATTTGATTATGGTATGATTTAATCTGTAAAAATTTCGAGTATATTTTATATCTGACTCCAACAAGGTTACATGGATTTTCTGGACTTTTCTTTCGAGAAAAAGAAACTAATTTATAATTTATAATATATTTTGTAAAAACAAATTTATGTATCAAAATGAGTCAATCAAAAATTATATAAGAACTATAACAAATTTATAGTTTAAAAGTAAAAATTTAAAACTAAATAAATAAAAAGGTTAAATTCATACCAAATTAAATATAAAATCATAAGACTTCAACTAGGTAGTAGAGCCAAAATTTGCTTTTTAGATTTATAGTAAGGCACAATTAAACTAGGTTTAAGATTTTTCAACTCTATTAAAAAAATCTTCTAAATAAACGAAAATATTAACAAAGGAAAACTCAAAATATTTTAGTCCAAAAAATTAATTTTTTCTAGATAAATAATTTTAAGACCAAACTCGTTGTTTAGCGGAACTGCACCGGAGTAATGCGTAGAATTTGGCTCTAATTGACATGCCTAACGTTAGGTGATTAGTGGTCTTTTTTCTCCTTAGATCTGGTGCAAGCACACAAACTTTTTAACTACCACTAGGTGAATACCTTCATTTACATGCAGATTTATGTGTTTTACAATCTTAAGTTATTTTCTATTAAATATAGCGGATTATATTATTTACAAAATGTAAACCAAAGATTTTAAGTTTATGACAAAAAAAAAGATTTTAAGTTTTTAGTTTAAAATTTTATATGTATTTTTTTCTTTATGCTTAGAGCTTTAAAATGATGAAAATTTTGTAATTTTTTTTACACTTCAAAACTAATTATATATATGAAAATTGGTCAATTTTCTCCATATTCCAGAAACCGCTACTTGTCAGTACCATAAATTTACTATTTTGTTTTGTCAAAATATTCTCTAAATTATTTTACGTTTAAAATTTGAAATAAATACGGTAGCCGATATGACAATTAATATATTAATCTTCTAATAACAGCTCATTTGGCGTGTCTTTCCGTATAACATATTATTTATTTATGTTTTCCAACATTATATACACATGTGCTCTACTTACAATAAGGTTGACCCGATTAGTTGGTTTTCATGTAAGTGTCATCTTAATTTCTGTTATTTTAATCTTTCTTACATATATTAATCTAATAATAACAGCTCATTTGGCGTGTTATTCGGCATTATTGCATGTTTAGCATAAAATATCGGCTACTGCAATTATTTTAGATTTTAAGCGTAAAATAATTTAGTAAAATTTTGATTAAAAAAAAAATTATGGTGATGACATGTGACGTTTTCTGGAGTGATGACGTGTCACTTATATGGAGAGAGTTAACCAATATGTATATATATGATTAGGATAATGTGAACCTTGGTTTAGAGTAATCTGAACCTTTGATTTTTGTTTTTGTCAACCTTGGTTTAGAGTAGTAGGTGTGATGTGATGATAATCTATTAAACAATATAAATAATTAATTGGAGAAAAATGTTTATTACATATTGAAATCTTTTATTACGTAGTAGTGTAGTACGTACCAACTATTGGTTATTTGCTTGTTTAGAAGAAATTGAACCGTGCTTAGTTAAAGTACTTAAGTTAAAGAAGTGATGATAATTGATAGATTCCGTTGCAAAAGAAAGAAAAAGGGAAGGTTTTGATTGATGATTTTCCTGACGCTGAGATTGATGGTCTTGAGATCTACCACTCTGACTACGTGTTAACTAAACAATTAACTCATGTAAATGGTGTCTCACCAAACAAGAAATTAACTCATGGAACCGTTGACTTCTAAAAGGTGTTGACTTCTCTCTCAAAAAAAACGCGATCTTCTTCTTTCACCCTCCACCTTCGCCGATCTCGGCGTCGGTCACCACCGCCCCTCATGGGCAAACCCAAACCAAAAAAGAAACCTCCTCGCGGTATCCCCACTGGATCCGCAGCCTCTGGTTCCTCAAGCTCGAAGTCCCCGCCGCCTGTTTCCCCAAATTCAGCTGGTGTGGGTTCCGTTTCATCCCAATTGAAAGTGGTGCCTGAGTCTCCCACGACTGCAGCCATCCAGATCCCTGAAGATTCCTGCAATATCGTCACACCGGCGAATGGTATTGCGGCAATCGAAAACCCTAATTTTCTCCAATCGGTGGAAGTAGCTACGGAAGCCATTAATTTAGCCGATGTACCTGAAATCGAAGATGGTGAAGTGGTTGCAGAGCCTCTTGTCTCTTCAACACAAAATTTGGCGGCGTCGATCCCTCCTCCGGTGGAATCTGTGAAACCCCAAAAAAAGAATGACTTTCCATGGAAGAACCTAGTCAATGGAAACTCGTTAAAGCTCGAGAAAAAGGGTACACCGTTTGTTCTTGACTCTGGGGAGTCGTGTGTTACCATCCCAAACTCGGTGATTGAGAAAAATAAAAAGGCGTGGGAGTGTTTTATCTTAGGCCAATTCTATGAAGAACCTCCTCCTCGTGGAGCTGTTCACGCTATCGTCAATGGGATTTGGAGTAGGCAGCGAAGGGATATCTCTGTCTCCAAATTGGAGGGCCACTCGTTTCTCTTCAAAGTTCCCTGCCCTATTGCTCGAAGAAGAATTCTGAGTCAATGTCTTTGGCAGGTTGATGGTCAATCAATGTTTGTCGCAAAATGGTCTCCGGATATCACTCCAACTAAACCAGAGTTGACAATGGTACCTGTTTGGCTTGATTTTGTTGGTGTTCCGCTTGAGTTCTTTAACAGAGAGGGGCTGGAGCATATTGCTGGGCTAGTTGGACACCCAGTATGTCTCCATCCACAAACAGAGAAGCTGACTAATATTGAAGTTGCAAAGGTATATACTGTGATCGACCCAAGAAAGCCTCTCCCTGAAGCTGTGAACGCGCGTTTTGAGTCTGGGCAGATCAAAAGGATCCAAGTCTCAAGTCCCTGGCTCCCTTCTTTGTGTTCTTACTGCAAAAAAGTAGGCCACACAGTCTCTCGTTGCACTAAAGCACCGCCGTCGTGTACTCTTTGTGGTTCAAGTAAGCATAAGGTTGATGCTTGCCCTCGCGCCAAAAAAGAGAAAAGGAAAGGGAAAGAGCCCATCCAAAGCAACCTTCCAATTGTTGAGATTGGTATCCCTGATACTTCAAAGGTTCCGATAGCTGAAACTGAACCAAAAGAAGCTGCCTGGCAGCAAGTCAAGCCTTCAAATCCTGTTAAGATTGCTGCTCCTAAACACACTTCTCTGGTTATAGGGAGCCCGAGTAATGAAAAGCAGGCTGCTCCTGTGATGCAGCATGCACATGCGCATACTTCTCTGCTTATAGGGAGCCCGAGTAAGACACAGGCTCGCCCTTCTCTTGCAGAAACAAAGACAGGTTACCAAGATTTCTCTAAAGCTTATGCTCTTGGTCTTAAAGAAGATAGACTATGTGTTGATTTGAGTGCAAATCTCTTCTCGCATCTTCCTCGGAATGGTGACTCAGGTGATTCCCAAGCATCTGACTCAGAAGCGGACAGTCTCTCAGATGATGATGATAATCCAGAGGCTGAATCGGATAGATTTTTGAATGTAATCTCAAAAAGAATGGTAAAGAAGAAAGATAGCAGAGCTAGGGCTGGAGGCCCTTTAATCCTCTAAACCCCATTCCTTTATGGATATTTTTTGTTGGAATGTAAGAGGGTTTAATGATTTAATAAAGCGTAGAAGTTTTCGGAAATGGTTGAAAGTTAACCAACCTCTTTTTGGCGGGCTAGTAGAGACCCATGTCAGTCCTTCGAAGGCGCAAAGTATAGTTTCTCATGTGGTTCCTGGTTGGTTTTTTGAGGGGAACTATGAGTACTCGGATCTTGGGAAGATATGGGTTGTTTGGCATCCCTCTGTTAAGGTAACTATTCTCAGTAAATCTCTTCAGATGATTTCTTGTCTTATCAAGTTGCCTTTTGTATCTGTGGAGTTTGTGGTGTCTTTTGTCTATGCATCTTCAACCTGCAATCAGTCTAGAAGGTCTTTGTGGACAGAATTACATGATTTTGCTTCTTCTCCTTTGGTTTTGGCTAAGCCTTGGGCTGTCATAGGGGATTTTAATCAGATCCTATTCTCCCATGAACATTCTCTGCCAAACGTGCCTTCTTCTTCTAGTGGAATGAGGGATCTGAACCAATGTCTGATTAGTGCTTCTCTTACGGATCTGCCTTATTGTGGCAACACGTTTACCTGGACCAACAAGCAGGATATTGGTTTTGTTGCGAAGAAACTTGACAGAATTTTGGTGAATGATCAGTGGCTCCTTTTGTTTCAAAACTCTTTGGGTGTCTTCGGTGAACCTGGTTTCTCTGATCACAGCCCTTCATGTGTTTTCCTGGACCCTCACAAGCCAAAGCAGAAAAAGCCATTCAAGTTTCTGGCTTTGTTAAACCAGAATCCGGAGTTTGCACCTTTGATTAAGTTGTGGTGGGATGCGTTATCTTTTGACTGCTCAAAAATGCTTAAAGTGTCCAAGAAGCTTAAAGAACTAAAGAATGTTATCAGAACCTTCAGCAAAGACAACTACTCGGAAATTGAAAAAAGAGTTGCTGAAGCTTATGATCACCTTTTGCAGTGCCAGCAGCTCCTCCTTAGTGCTCCAAGCCCTCACGCGGTAGTAAGCGAGAAAGAAGCTCGTCAAAAATGGTGTCTTTTGGCAAAAGCGGAGGAGTCTTTCCTGAGACAGAAATCAAGAGTTTGTTGGATGGATGAAGGGGATAAGAACTCTAAATTTTTCCACAGGTCTATTCTCACAAGGCAAGCCCAAAACCAGATCATTTTTCTACTTGATGAAAATGACCAGATTGTGGACTCTAAGCAAGGCATCCAAAACCTTGCAGTGGCTTTTTATCAGAATCTTCTGGGAGGGCAGGTGCTTTCTTCGACGTCTTCTGTTGAGGAAATTGCCTCTCTTGTCCCTCAAAGGTGCTCCACCTCGGCTATACAGGTTCTATCTGCGCCTTACTCTCCAACTGAGATAAAGAATGTTTTTTTCTCTCTTCCCAAAAATAAAGCACCTGGCCCGGATGGCTATTGTGCTGAGTTCTTCACTGCTCATTGGGACACGGTTGGACAGGATATGATTGATGCGGTTTTAGAATTTTTCACGAGTGGACAGATTCTCAAACAATGGAACTCTACGCTGCTGACACTCGTCCCAAAAACAACAAATTCCACCAGGATGTCAGATTTTAGACCTATTGCTTGCTGCAATACCATCTACAAAGTGGTTTCAAAGCTCTTAGCAAACAGGATCAAGAGTGTTCTTCCTGATCTTATTGCCAATTCCCAGTCAGCCTTCATCCCCGGAAGATTATTGGTGGAAAATGTGCTGCTTGCAACAGAACTTATCCAAGGTTACAATTATAAAAACATTTCTGCGCGGGGTATGCTTAAGGTGGATCTAAAGAAGGCTTTCGATTCAGTCCATTGGGACTACATTCTAAACATGCTTAAGGCCATGAGTTTTCCCAGTCACTTTATCCGGCTGATTGGTGAGTGTATCAGAACTCCTAGTTTCTCAATCTCTGTTAATGGGGAATCTTGTGGTTTCTTTAAAGGTACTAAAGGGCTGAGGCAGGGAGACCCACTTTCACCTTACCTGTTTGTTCTAGCAATGGAGGGCTTTACACAAATGATAACCAAAAGCTACAACAACAACTTGATTGGCCACCATCCTTCTGCATCAAACCCGCATGTTTCTCATCTGGCTTTTGCAGACGATATTATGGTGTTCTTCGACGGTAACACGCAGTCTCTGGAAAATATTGCAGCTGTGCTTCAAGACTTCTCGGTCTCTTCTGGTCTATCGATGAATAAGAGTAAGACTGAACTTATTCTCGCTGGAGTGAACCATCTGGAAACCTCTCGGATGACTTCCCTTGGTTTCAAGTTGGGTTCACTTCCATACCGCTATCTTGGTCTCCCTTTGATGCATAGAAAACTGAAAAATGCGGACTATAGACCGTTGATTGATAAGATTGCTAGCAGGTTTTCCTCTTGGTCTGCTCGTGCTTTGTCCTATGCTGGCAGGAAAGAGCTTATCTCATCAGTCATTTACGGGACGGTGAATTTTTGGGCATCGGCTTTCATACTACCTAAGGGGTGCTTAAATAGTATTGAAAGTTTGTGTTCTAGGTTCTTGTGGAATGGGGATATAACTAGAAGAGCTGTTGCAAAAGTGGCTTGGAATACCCTATGTCTACCAAAGGAGGAAGGGGGTCTTGGTTTTAGAAGTTTCAGCTTGTGGAATAAAACACTTTGCCTGAAATTGATTTGGAGACTCTTTACTTCTAAAGATTCTCTCTGGGCTGAGTGGCAAAAGAAAAATAGGATCAAAGATGGAGTTTTTTGGATGCTAGATGAGAACAAGCAAACTTCATGGACTTGGAAATCCCTGCTCCTCCTACGGCCATTTGCTTCTTCTTTCATCAGAGGCATTCTAGGTGATGGGCAGCTCTTAAGCTTCTGGTTTGATTGGTGGACTCCTTTTGGTCCGCTAATCAAATTCATGGGACCAACAGGGCCATCACAAACTGGTATCCCGCTGAACAAGACTGTTGCTCAAGTTCGTTCTTCAACAGGCTGGAATCTAAGACCAGCAAGGTCGCCTCATGCGGAGTTGTTGCAAATCCACCTTACCACGGTAACGCTCCCTGATCCTTCTCATGGCCCTGACTCTTTTCTCTGGACGTTAGGAAGTGAAGAACTGGCTACCTTCAGTACAAAGAAAACTTGGGAATTCATAAGACCACGTACGGCGCCTTTACCATGGACTAAACATGTTTGGTTTAAGGGAGCAATCCCACGGCATGCTTTCTTGTTCTGGCTCACACATCTTGATCGACTTCCCACTAGAGCACGTCTCGCAAACTGGGGCTTACAAATTGATACAAGCTGCTGTCTCTGTGGCTCATTCGCTGAAACTCGGGACCATCTCTTTCTTCACTGTGAAGTGAGTGAAGATCTCTGGGCAGAAGCAAACCGCAGACTAGGGTACGCACCGTTTACCTTCCACACTTGGGAAGCTTTCTCAGCCTGGTTGGATGCTAAAGATTCTACCTCGCCTCGGACCCTCCGTAGGCTGGTCGCTCAGGTTGTCACTTACGAAATCTGGAGGGAGAGAAACAAGCGTTACCACAACAACATCTCCACAGAGGTCCATGTTTTATTCAAGGCGCTTGATAGGCAGATCCGGGACGCCATTCTCGGAAAGAAAAAACGTAAGCTTTTTAAAAGTCTTATGCGTGTGTGGCTCAAGTATGACTAGAATTATTTTCTACTCTTTTCTCTACTAGTAGATTCTTCCTTGTTTTTAACTTTTTTTGCCAAGGAATGATCTGTTGTATCAAGTACATTGTAGCTTCTACAAGCCTTTTCATATAATGAAAATTCACATATTTAGCAAAAAAAAAAAAAAAAAAAAAAAAAAGAAATTAACTCATGACAAAGTCCTAAACTGGTTGGGTTTCTAACAGTTGGTAATATCAGTCAGTATATATATAAATAATCTTTCTCACAGAAATTTGAATTCCTTTCTCAAATTGTTTTAGCACCCTTCCAATGTGATAACAAAAGGGAAACCCTAGTAAAATAGAGAAGAAAAGCTATAACGTTTTATTATCCAATCTTATCTCATATGATTACATTGCATACCTATTTATAGCAAAAGCTAAGGTTATAATGATAGGACTGATTACTGACAAGTGTCGTCATCTGCACATGATGGTAGATCCAAGAGAAGCGAATCTATTCTTCATTTGGATCATAGTGTGAGCTGTATGATGAGCTGGTAAGACTGCTTTGACTGTACGGAGCGGAGCACAAAGTTTGTGTGATGATGCTCTGTTACCGTTGGAGTCTAAAGAGGCTTTATCATTTGAATCCTTGATGGGCTTTGGTTGATCAGTGAAGCCCACACTTTTGTCTCTGTTTTGCTGAGTATCATTTACCCTATGTTTAGGATTTGCAATAGTTAAAAACTTGCTAATGAGGTCGGTCCAGTTACCATCATTGTATGACATTAAGAGAACCAGTAAACAACTACTATTTAGTTTTTAAAGTATGGAAATTGGATACACCACCCCCATTCCGCATCAATGTGCACTTGATGAACGTAGTGATGATACATAGGGACTAGATTAGGCATTAGATGGAAAGACAATAAGAGGAAATTTGCGGCAAACATCGATTCCCGTTGCTTCAGCTAGATCATATTCATCTCCGGAAACCCGAACATCCATTCTCCAGTTAAATCGGTTCACAAGGTTGGCTAGTGTCACCTCAACCAAAGCCATAGCAAATCCGATTCCAGGACAAATCCTTCTTCCAGATCCAAATGGAATGTATTCAAAATTAGTTCCTCGAAAGTCCAAATGTGAATCTAAGTGCCTCTCTGGCCTAAACTCTTCTGCATCCATCCCCCATGTCACAGTGTCTCGTTGAATAGCCCAAGCATTGATTATTACCTATAGTAGACTTTTAGTTATGCGTATTTATGATTTATGATTACAAAGCAATAAAAACATCACCTGTGTTCCTGCAGCTATGTCATATCCTTTTAATTTGACATCTTCAGTTAGTAGTCTTGGAACTAGTAATGGAAAAGGGGGATGCAACCGAAGCCCCTCCTTTATAACCGCTTTTAAGTACTTCATATCTTCAACTTCTTCTTGTGATATATATAGAATAAGGTTTTTTGCGTCACCGCGAATCTCGTCTTGGAGTTTCTTCATGCATTCCGGATGTCTAATAAGCTCCGTCATTGTCCATTCTAGTAGTGAGTTAGTTGTTGCCGTTCCTCCTAAAAACATATCCTGGAGAATGATAAATTTCCTTGGTTCACATTGTCCCAACCAAATACATGAGAAACATATCCCTAACTCAATGCTTATATATATATGATCTTACCAAGATTATGAACTTAATGTCGCTTCGTCGAATTTCTATTCCATCTTTATTCTGTCTTTCGAAGGATAGCAATATATCGACAAAATCCTTTGTTGGTTTATCTGTGGCCTCTAAATGTGCTTGCACCACTTTGTCCATAAGATCTTCAAAATTTTTACTCACTTGCTCCGCTTTATCATACAGACCACGTATATGATCGATCCACGCCAAACACGGGATATATTCGCTAACGGGAAATCCGCCTACCAGCTCCGTGATTTTCCTCACTTGATTCTTGAAATCGCTCATGCTTGCATCGTTGCTATGTTTTCTTCCAAAAGAAACTCTACTTGTCACATCGCTTGTAAGTGTTATAAGAAGCTTGCTTAGATTTAGTGGTGAAGAATCGGAACTTGCTTTCTCCACCTTCTCCATCATTACACTTATCTCTTCTTCTCTTACCTTTGCAAAGGACTGTACCATTTTTTTATTGAGTAGATGGACGACGCATGCAGTCTTCCTCACAAAACAGATTTAATATTTTCATCAGTTTCTTAACGAAAAAATTAATATATATCTTAATATCTACCACAATTCAAGTTTTTACATACAAAAATACCACTTTCTCTCAAACTAACGTTATAGAGCATTTTTGCAAAAAGGAAAAATTATTTTATCTTTTTCAAAATTCATTTGTTCTGTTCTTTCTACCCACGAAACAATTTTTTTTTGTTGCATATGTTTTGCCCCGTTCATGAATGTCCTGAGTCCTGACTATATTAGAAAAAAGTCATTAATTCTTATGTGTCAAGCCTACAATTATTCTTATATTTTATTTTTCATTTATTTAATTATATTATCATTTTTGCCAAACACTCCTAATCTATGACCATATAATACTTACTTTTATTAACCAAACTAACCAAAATTGAATATCTCAAATAAGAAAGTTTGTATATAAAAATTTAACTAATTTTATATCAAATATATTGTGTTTTTCAATTGGAAGATTAACATTATAAAACTATATGTATTTCAACACCTTACTTCAGGGTTAATAACTAGGACGAGTAATACCTTTTACTTTTTAAACAAACGTACTTCAACAAGTAAATACTCTTCATTTCAAATTATATGTCCTTTAATTTGACATCTTCAGTTAGTAGTCTTGTTAATATATTACATAATTTATTATTGGTCAAAACATTTAAAACTGCAGTAATAAAATTGAATTTTTTTACCTAATTCTGCATTAATAACTTAAAACAAACTATATTACTTCCTCTGTTTCACAAAGAATGTCAATCTAGAGTTTTATTTTTTGTTTCAGAAAGAGTGTCATTCTACATTTTCAATGTAATTTTTACACTAAATTTTTTAATTTTCCCTTAAGCCAAAACTACTTTTTATTGAATTTAAATTATTAATCACTTATAGGTGCATACATGTATAATCAAAAGTTTTCTTAATTTGTGTGAAACGTGTCAAAATAACACTCTTTGTGAAACGGAAAGAGTATTAAACAATTTTTTGGTTATAAAACAAAACTCAAACTAAAACTCTCAAACTCACGTACGGTGTATTCACATGTAACTGTCTCAACTGGTAAAATTAAATCAAATATAAACTTTGGAAATTATGTAATAGGCCACAAATAGCAAATCCAGAGAGCTAACACCAACCAATTGTTATACTGTATATATAATAAATTAATGACTTTGCGAAAATACCTTAATCTGCCTCCAATAGTCTCCATAAGGGGAAAAAAACCACTTCTCTCCCACCGTTGAGGATTGTTTCAATCACTTTTGACTGTGGTCGATTTGCAACCTTAAGGTCGTGTGTTTTCAGGAGGTCATGAGCTACGTCACAGGAAGAGACTACGAGGATCGGGACGCGCCCAAAATGAAGGAGCATGAGTGGCCCGCATCGGTGGCTGAGGGAACGAAGGGAGCGGTGAGGGTGGAGGCTTAGCTGGTGGAGGTTTCCGATTACCGGAACTCGCCACGGAGACGGTGGTAGGTTGACTTTGGCAGCGGTTCGATTCAGAAGTGGTTTTAGGAGAAGAAAGGCTAGGATTGTTGCTAGGCAGAGAGAGATGATTATAATTTCCATTTTTTACTTTGAACCAATATCTCTCACTCATACACATGCAATAAAATACATCTTACATGGACACGTTTATAGAATATGAATTCTATTAAGAAGAAGCAAACAAAGCTATCAAGTAAGACAATGGGTGAGAATGAGTGATCACTACAAATAGACACGTTAAAAAGTGTACATACATCGCATGCACCCTCCACACGACACCTAATGCGACACTTGTCTCTAACTCTCTCATAAGCTTAGCCATATGGGATACCATATTGGCTTGGTTTCTCGCGTCCTACCACTCTAAGAATTGAATGTTGCCCTTTATTTAGTGACCACCAACACATTACACAAGTAAACAATAAATATTATCAAGTAGAGAAATTATTGTATATTTTCTATTTTGGAATCTTTTAGTACTTACCAAGTGGGTTATTTAATACTTACCAAGTGGGTTATTTACTTTTTTAATACTTACCAAGTGGGTTATTTACTTTTTTTTTTTTTTATGAAAAATTTGAACCTTAGTTAGACTAGGAAGATGTGATGGTAAGTAGTGATTGTTCGAATAATACTTCGATAGATTTTAACCGCATGGACTCTAGAGATTTACAAAAATAATTTAAAACTAAAGTACAAAATTTACAGCTATGGTCTAGTAGTAGTTGAGAATTGGGGATATGTTGGAAGAACTAATCTAAATTTGATCCATCCTGAAAACAAAAAAATACATTTGTATGAAAAGTATGAGTTTGGGAAAGGCCCAAACAGTTTACCTGGTAGTCAGTAACAAGCGATTTGGCTCCCCTACCATTAGTCAGAAAGCATTCCAAACTCGAATCTAACAGTGTGGTAGTCATTTGGGGAGAAATCCATTCGGAAGCACTTCGATGCATTTTTACCGGAGCTAACCGGATTAGCCGATAGGGTTTATAAAAAAAAAAGGTAAAACAATAAAATAAATAATGATAAAACTAAAAATTAATCAATTAAGAACCATTTTAACACATGTATCACGAAAATAGACTAATTATTTTTAATTTGAATTAGTCTCTAAACATAATCAACAATTACTAAACTCTCATTTATAGTTATGAAAATCAAATTAATATTTAATTCAAGTCAATTGGTTCACAACACTTCTTAACATCAACTCTACTTGGCTAGACAAGTATTTAATCATTTCAAATTGGTTTAGACATCTTTTACTAATAAAAGATGCTAATTGAGGTCTCTCAAGCCATCCACATCAGCAAAAACAAAAGCACCTAAGAGAATGCCACATCAGCGCATCAATTTGTTTAAACTTCCTCACGTCACCTAATTAGGGTAATTAATAAACTAATCTACGAACTCATTAAACGCCTCTTCCCTCATACGAACATACAAATATTAGGGAACCCATCGTCTCCCGCAAAGCCATAAACTCTTCGGTTCAATCTTCTCTCATCTTCTTTGGCTTTCCAGTTTCTCATGTTTAACCTCCATCAAGTAACTTATGGATTCAGTTTCATGTCATATGGTTCAAGCTTCTCCCATCTCATTTTTAACCCAAAATACCACTACCACTTCACATCTAAATATAGTTTTCACGACTGTATATAAGATATCATATCGCCCTTCTTCTTCGCTCTCTATTCATTATATGGGTTTTTCAAAATTGGCGTCTGATCCATATATTGAAAAAGTGAACGTCGGAGACCATCCAGTGAGTGCATCTCAAGGTAAGCGAAAAACATAACGAGCGCGGGGCCCTTATGTTTTGAAGGGAGTGTTTGTCTAACGTATCTTCATCTCTCATTTGTTCCTTGACCAGATTAGAACAACTCCCCACAAAAAGCCCCAAGAACATTGGAAACAATGGCCTTGAAGATGACGAAGGTTCCGTAGCCTAATCTAGAATGAAGTAAGCAGCAAACTATTATTTCAGTGATGGTTCGTTTTATTTTTTGATTTTGCCACCTTTGTTGTTTTTGTTTAGTAGAAATTAGGAACACGCTCTACTGTGTACAAATTATTTCTATAGTTGTACGCTACATCAGATTATTTTTTATTTGTGATTGGATTGAATATCTTTAATGTTTTAGTTTTAAGAAAGTATGTTAGTGTGGCTGGTGATCATTATCGAGAATCACCATCATTTGATTCCAAAACATTTCCAAGCTAAGAACACATTTTTATTGTACATATCTTTTATTTTCGTTAAGGCCGACAAATACTAGAAGAGATCAACTTAAACATTGTTGATGCTTAGTCATATATTTTTACAGCTCACTATTTTGATCTTAGTTAATACCAATTAAAAATAACTACGTTCCTCTATTGTAAAGTATATATATAACGAAGTTTAACATGAATTCTGGTTCCTTTTCTTCAGTTCTCTACTTTTTTTTAAATTTGTTTGTGGTAAAATATTACAATGTCTACTATAGGTTTTGTAAGCATCATTGCCCTCACTTAACACCGATATTTTCAGCCTGTATCACTTTTGATCTCGACATTATTTGCTCCTCAGTTTGAAGGTTTACCTGGAGTGTAAAATCATGGCCAGATCGGGTTGGTGTTTTCATCTACATTTTGAATTTCTATTCTGGAAATCTCAAATTTCTAGCTATGTATAGGTGTGAAGCATCTAACTGATTATGCTGTTTAATTTGCATTTGCATTTATATCGTTGACGTTTCATTTCTCTCATTGGTATTACCTTTGCAGTTCACTTAAAAAACTTATTTTAGTTGCTCACCAAAAAAAAAAAAAAACTTATTTTAGTTACCACTATTTCATAGATATATTATTTATTAGCTTCTATATAACATGAGAGTGGAAGACGAATGCCTCTAGCCTACTACCAATGAAACTAAAACAATAGAGGTAGAACTTATGTATCATTAACACAAATTTAAACTCTTTTCTTAAAATATGAGTTACACGTCAATTTCAAAAACTTCATATTTTAGGGATATACAAATCAAGCTGCAAAAAATTGAAATGAATATTTAATTTTAAAATGAAGAAAACAAATAAATATGATTTGAAAAAAAGTATGAGATGTATATACAGATGAATATATCCTAATAATAATTTAAAAAATTAGAAAAAAGTATAAATCGCAAAGAAAAATTTAAAAGATGGATAAAACTGAACATTTATTTGTACCATACATGTTTTTCTTTTAAAATATTAAATATTACATCAAATGTATTATAAACAAACTAAAAAATAATTTCAGGTTAAATGTATACCCGGGCGTAGCCCGGATTACCCCTAGTTTTATCAAAATAATCTAAGTTTAAGAATTAAGTGATTAAGCATAGATACAATTGGTTACAACCTGTAAAATGCCTATGAATGAACAGAATATGCTTATATCTTTAAATATCTTTGTTTTTCGGTCTAAACAAAACAACACGTAAATGTGTTTCTTCTTCTTGTTTCCCGTCTTAAGGCCGCTTGCTAAATATGATTTTCAAAGTATAATCGGTAAGACCCTTAGGAAAGATGGAAAGACCAAAACGTGTGATTATTGGCTCTTTTTGTCATGGAGCAATTTGGAGAAAAGGATCCAACAAGTGTGAGGCACTTTGTGGCCAAAATGTGTAGACAATGCAGAAACAATATCTAAAGCATAACTATGAACCTCAGACTTCTTTGACATCCGAAGAAGCATTGATATCCACATTCCAGGTGCAAGCTTCACCGCTTCATTCAGACACTTGAATCCATTGCTCACTCTATTCATTGTCCTTTCTTCCTGCAGAATTGAATTAACAAGTTTGTTTTAGAAGATTCCGTTGCGAAAGAAAGAAAAAGGGAACGTTTTAATTGATGATTTTACTGACCCTCTTAAGATTGATGGTCTGCTTCTTCTTCGTGTTAAGATCAAGAGCCTCTTCTTCCAGGAATATGTCAACCACTCTGATTATGTCCTGTAGAAGGAAGACTCGAACTCTCTGCCCTTTCTCTGATAATATGAACAGTAGCAGATCTTCTGTGGCGGAAACTACTGAATGCATGTCGAATGATTTTAGTTCTGATGATTTCTTCAACGTTTTGTCTTCTGGAGAGTCTCCTGAAGTCGCAGATGCCTGTTCAGATATAGCTGCTACCTGGAAATAGAGCTAGTTAGCTGCTCATTCTTTAGATTATTCAATAATCCTAACGAGAAGGGCTATATGACAGTACCAGGCGTTCAAGGCGATTCCACCTTATTGATCCATCATTACAAATGACAAGTTCCCTTAGAATTTTCCTCATATCTGGGCTTGGATCTGCTAATAACCTCCCGATAACAAATGGATATGCGCTCTCGATCACTTTAAACTCTGGATCAAGAATCTTAGCCGTGCCTTCCAGTGAACCAAGAGATCTTATAACAAGAGCATAATCTGGAGGCAGTGAAAAGTTGAACTCGTACATAACATCATATAATTGTTCCATCACCCCCTGTACAGCAAAATGTAAGGATTATGGTAAATGTCGCCACAATGAGTTTGGGCAAACTCACAATGACGGGACATGGTAAAAATATGATCACGGTGAAGAATTCTGTCAATGGAGTCTCACCAAACAAAGATATTTCTCAACCATGACAATATCAGTTGCTGATTGGGTTTCTAACAGTAGGAAAACATCAGTACGGAAATAATATATATCTCTCAGAAATCCGAATTCCTTTCTCAAATTGTTAGTAGCCATCCAATGTTTTGGACTACCATGAAGCGGAATTTTAGTTTGATGCATGTGATAGCTTCCAAACATAAGTCATTCTAGCAGAAGTAAAAAAAATGCTAATGAGGTCGGTCCAATTACCACATTGTAAAACAACCAGGCTCCTACTATTACACTCCTATTAAGTTTTCTCCACCTTTGTGGCTTTTCAAAACCATAAGGTTGTAAAGAAATCATTTTCAAATGTGCCTTTTCCGACTTGCGTGTTTAGTTGATACATTTTCCAGCTCATAAGCAATAATATAAAAAATGCTAATTAAGGCTTTGCCACAATTGTATCTTTTAGTGAATTTATCTTTAGGGTTTAATGTAATTTTCATCACAAGTTGAAATACCTGGAAATCTTGTGATATTCTCGTAGTAGAACCAAATGAAGAACGCAAAGCATTTGAAACTGCTTGTATATCGACCCCTTCAGGCAAAAATCCCAAGGACAGGAAATCATTTGCCAAACTTAGAGAATCACGGTTGACAAAATGCACCAGCTGTAATAGCAATAGAACTAATCAAAATTGACAAAGTGATGGAAACACAATCTCAGTTGGAAAAGTTATTCTTTCGCCATCTTAAGCCGCATATAAGCAAAATCGAAAAGAAGCAAGGAAGACTGCAAGCATATATAAGACATACAAAAGGCAATGATAAACTGAAGTAGAGCTTACAATTTGAATAAGCCCAACACGGTAATGGCGTGGAATATTTCCCATCATTCCGAAGTCAAAGTAAACAAGAGACCCTTCTTTAGTAGCGACAAGATTTCCTGGGTGCGGATCAGCATGAAAGAACCCAACCTCAAGAAGCTGTTTTAGTGAACAGGATAAGCCCTGCGAACCAGACCAATACAAGGTTCTTAATGGAACATTTACACCATACTAAGTCCACATCTATCTCT
Source organism: Arabidopsis arenosa (assembly GCA_905216605.1). Classification (NCBI taxonomy): domain Eukaryota; kingdom Viridiplantae; phylum Streptophyta; class Magnoliopsida; order Brassicales; family Brassicaceae; genus Arabidopsis; species Arabidopsis arenosa. Next base: position 9,940,217 of record LR999456.1, read on the forward strand.
CAGAATCACAAAGTTCAATCCACAGATTCATTTGCCAATTTGTGACGAATGGACGTTAATTTATAATTAGGTATCAGTAATTTTGTTACCTGATCGATCAAGTCCCTTCTATCAAGGGAAGCCCCTTTCAGCTTAATTTCATCTGTTAGTTTTATGCCATCGATCCATTCCATTGTGAGCACTGCTGTGCGTGTAAACTTCCAGTAAATTTTAGGGACTTTGATGTTCTCTGCTCTGTGATTCCTGGACTTATTCCTAGGTCCATCGTTAACATTGATCTGCTCATTCCCTGCCAATGTTCAAAGATACATTTTATTTGCTAATGATGTTTCAAAAGAGAATGGACAAATTAATACAAGCGAACCTACCTGAGTCAAAACTGTATAGAGAAGCAAATCGTTCTGCATTTTTTGCCTCTAGAACGTAATCTATTTCGTCAAACATATGCCTGACCTGTTAATCCAAGAGAGACATGAAGATGTTCGTATAATATAGGTAAGCAGAAAACTAGTTCGAACATTTCAGATAAATGACTGACCATCTCATTCACAGCTACCAAAAGATCCTTACGAGCTTTCGCAAATCGTTTTAGTTGTCCCCCAATCATTTTGAATAAGAGGGCATCACGTGTTAGAATGATTGACATTCCAGGTCTCTGAACCTTAACGGCTACCAATTGTCCAGAATGCAGATGAGCTGCAATACTTATGGGAAAAAATGAAACAGTTAGCTTCTAGTAACTCTAAACTGAGAAAAATGGAAAGGAGAATAACGGTAGAGACCAAAAGAAAATAGTCGACCACAGTTAAAAGGTATCTAACCTTTGTATACCTGACCCAGGGATGCGGCAGCAACAGGTTTAAGACTAATATCTGCAAAAAGTTTTGACACTGGAGCACCCAGTTGCTCTTCAATGCATCGCATGGCAACAGTAGTTGGAAACGGAGGAATCTGGTCCTATAATCATCAAGAAAAAATACATTATCCAATTATTCAAGCATAGCCATATGGATAATTTGAAAGAAAGAAAGAAAGATTGCCCACCTGCAACTTTGAAAGTTCCTGACAATATATAGATGGTAATATGTCTGGTCTCGTGCTCAGTGCCTGTCCAAGCTGCAAATCAAATGATGTATCATTTTAACGAGGATTTTAAAAGAAAAGACCAAGATTAGTATATTTAGGGGAGTATTGCAATGGCGAATAAGCAACATACCTTAATGTAGAAAGGCCCCAAGCTGATAAGAGTCTCACGGAACTGCATCCAAAATATGATATACTATCAAATAAATTATTGGCCGAGCCATGTATCCAAAAAGTACTCTTCATGTTAACATATTAAACAAGTATTAGCAAACAACAAATTTTCATAGGTCGCGAACTTACAGACCTTTACAGCCCGTTTCCTCATATCCTGAACAAACAACTGCCAAAAGGCAAGCTTCACCACATGGTACGAAATGATTGCAGCTCTATACAAAGCCAAAAAGGGGCCAAAACGATACACTGCGGAAAAACTTTTCGAGCTATATGCTCCTAGGGCATGTCCAAATTCAGTTTCAAGGGATTCTCTCCGCAACTTTGCATACTCCGCCGTAGGTATTCCACCATGTACGCTGGTGAAACCCGTCGAATACCTGCAAACCCATTTTCAAAAAACGATTAGCCCCAAATCCTGATAGGTTGTGTATCCACAAATTACTCAGCATGATCAAGAACTCACATTCTCTGTTGCAAGCAAAATGGTGAAACCCATGTATTTGTCTGTCTTGAGAGCCCATTATCCTTCCCTCTCGATATGTACTCCCCAAGCTTGAAGTCAATAGTTTTATCATCACGTAACGCTACAACTATAACAACAACAACAACAATCTCATCCACATAAAGTTCAATCTCCAAAAGGAAAATAGAAAATCTCAGTAGCAACATTCATCACTATTTTAGCATAATACACGTCTTCTTCACTGAAACTGAGCTTGAGCAACGATGGAATTACAAAGCAAAGAGTAATCAGCATTACAAAACTAACAGCCCAGTTTCCAAATTCCCCAAACGCAGAAATTTTCTAATCACAATTCTAGTAAATCAAGTGGATTCTCGAGTCAGAAATCCAGAATTTCAACACGAAAATCATCCACACCCGCAATTTCTACCGAATCACATCAAAATTTCCTTCAAACGCAAGACCTATAAAGAGAAGAAAAGCGTACTTCTCCGGAGCAGCGAAACACGGCGATGATGGCGGAGAGCAACAACGACATTCCTCATCGGCTAACAACAAGAACGAAACAACGATCTATTCAGTCGAAAAGCAAGCGAAAATCCCATAGTCCGTTTGATTTCACCACTCGTAGCTTTTATGCACAGAAACTGTTCGATAAAATGCGTAAACGAGATCGTCCGTCCGAAGAAGAAGAAGAAAGTTTTGAGTGTCTCTCTCCACGTAAGAGCCGAAGGAAGCAACACAGAGCAAAGTCACCGAGAATTAGTCGCCACGTCCATGACACGTGGCAAATTCCGAGACAGTCGGCGTTACTGTTTACTCGGAGTCGTATAAACTATCTGGGCCGTATCAGGCCCATAAGTCTTAGGCCCATAAGGATAACATTGCTTCTGTACCCAAACAGAATTGCAAAAATTTCAAATCGGAGAAGGGATAAATCGACGACGACTGTTTCTCTCACATAGACTAACCTTAGTCGTCGTCTCCGGCAGAGAAATTTAGGTGAAGTAAAGAGAAAGATCGAATCCGATTGAGAGATGGAGAAGTCTGTGGATCTAGTACCGGCGATGGTTGTATTTCTCGCCGCAGTTCACGTTATCGCCTTGGTACTACTTTCACTTCTTTCTCATCGTTTTACTTTTATGCTCTGTTTCGAATTAGGTTTTGCAGCGACGATCGTTGATCTGTTTTCGGATTATGTGATTTTTTAGGTTTACTGGATTTATAGATTGGCCTCTGATCGTCCACCTCAGAGAAAAAAATCTCAGTGAGGAAACGTCGATTTCGACTGCGATTCATCGATTGGTGTGTTATTGTTTCCGATCTGATTTTGCGTTTATAGGCGTTTTTGTGATTTGTTAAGTTTTGATGACGACTTTGTCACTGAGTATTTTATTTGGAATTGAACTTTTAGTTTCGACATACCCGCGTAGTAGGGATTGGCTATGGAAAAAAAAAATCTTTGCTCAAACATTATTGTTAATGAAGGATGTGTTCTTTGTTCTTGGTCTCATCCAACACTTTTTTCAATTGCCAATGTTTCTGCAGCACCATTGATTGATTGATTATTGGTTGGTTTCAAAGAGCCTATTACTACAATCTTCTGTCTAAGTTTTTGTCTTTGATGTAACTCTATTTAAGGTAGGGATTTTGGTTTCTTAGAGCCGCCTTGCCTGTAAGTCCAAACTTATGAACCTCAAAGAAAGGTGGAAATTTTGATTGTTGATGAGTGACCAAATTAAGGAGAAGCAATGTAGATATGATTATAAGTTAAGTCGACCTAAAGAAAGACCAGAGAGGGTGTGGTTGTTAGATTGGTCATGTTTTTTTCAATGGAGTTTTGACTTTTGAGTGAAGGATAAAGACTTTAGATTTTTCTTTCTTTTTTGTCAAACACAGAGACTTAAAGATTTGATAGTCAAAAGTCCAACTCTAAATTTAGGGAGCTATATTGGACGTTGGATTTTCGGTTTAAAATTCGAAAGAGTTTACTGTGTTGTTCAATTGTTACTATGAGAAACAACTTAGTAGGTTGAACCAAAAAAAAAAAAAAGAGAGAAACAAATTAGTTGTTTGAAGAGTTGCCGGAGATCGACAAACAAATTAGTTCTTGACTTCTTGTGATCATCATTACCTCATTTTTCTAGCCTATTATTGCATTACTTTCGAATAACGTGATAACTAGTCAAAATTTGGGATTTATTACGCAAGATATGCCATAGTGAAAAGTTTGTTATGAATTTTTTTTTTTTTTACATTTTTGGATCAACAAGGCTCAATCTATAGTCAATCTCTACTACGCGGGGTAACGCAACTTAGTGGAGTTGAATTCCGGTGGAGAATGCGGAGTCAAATGGACTTAACCAATTGATTAAAGACACATCTCCCAGTTTGTAATTATGATTTATGAATATAATTTTTCACCTTTGATGGGAGACATTTAAGCTATAATTACAAATAATTTGAACAGTTAGACAATTACTAAGGATGGGTAGGGGCATACTCTCTCATAGCTCATAAGAGCAAGACCCACTATTCCACTTATGTTCAACCATAGTTAAATTTGAAACTTTTTCTTGATCTCCCTGAGATTTAATGAAGGGAACCATAATTTATAGACACATTTTTGTTCAACACATGTCTATTCAAAAAAAGTTAATGATATCAATCTGGTCAAAACCTAGAACGAATCTTTTTTATATTAATAGTGGTTTTAGTTATTTAAAATAATAATAATTTTGTAGTTCAAGAACTGCAAAAGAAGTTTTCTTGTTTTGGTAAAAAATTTAAACATATAACAACAATAAGAAGAAACATTCTAATCTAATAGCCTCTATACCAATATACTATTCTTAGTGATTTTTGATATTAAATATCAGGTTTTAATTAATATATGCAATAAATATCTCTAAGACTAATTAGTTTGAGTTGAACACCCTTAGACTTTATGATCGTAGTTCAATTTGTTGATCTAAACGAAATAAAATCAAACATGATTTATTACCGATTCTATTCTAAAATTAAAAGTCGGTTCGAAATAGACGATAAAAAATTGTCAATTTGTGAGAGAGTGATAAAAATTGAAAACCATGAAATTAAAGATTGATGATATTTACAAACTAGATACAACTCATTTAATAACACCCCTTATTAAAAGAGAAACCAACCCTCTCAAAAACTAAAAAAATGTTAGTTATTAGGTTCATAATTTAATAGAAATAAATCAATAATAGTCTGACATTCATAAAATAAAACGGTCCAGTGATAGTGAGAGCTCGTGTTAAAATCACATTTTTAGGGATTGGTGCCCAAAGAGTAATACAATCAGATCCCACCACTTGGAATAGAGTCAACCACCCGAGAGAAATCAACGAATCAAACGCCATGAATCAAATCAAAACCACCACCGACGAAAACAAAAACTCCAAACCGGCCAAAACCGAATCAATCACCACCGTACCGGAATGGATAACCAAAACAATCAACGGTGGATCATTCCGCCACGTAGATCTCGAAACCGGAACCAACGGCTGGGCTTCACCACCAGGCAACGTCTTCACTCTCCGCTCACATAACTACTTCACCACAAAACAAAAATCTCCCGGCGGCGATTACCTCCTCTCTCTCGCCGCCGTAGACTGGCTCAAATCCACCACAAATAAACTCGATCACATCCTCTCTCGTCCCGATAACCGTGTAATCCACGCTCTCAAAACCTCCAAATCTCGTAGCTTCATCTTCGCTGTAAATTTCCAGGTCCCGAACTATAACATGGTCCTCTACTTCGCAACACAAAAACCAATACCTTCCGATTCACTCCTCCACAAATTCATCAATATAGACGACGATTCATTTCGCGACGAGAGATTCAAAGTCGTTAGCAATGTTGTGAAAGGTCCTTGGGTGGTTAAAGCAGCAGCTGGGAAATTTGGTGCGTTTGTTGTTGGAAAGACTGTGAAATGTAGTTATTATAGAGGAGTTGATTATTTTGAGATTGATGTTGATGTTAGTAGCTCGGCGATTTTGGCGGCGCTTACGAGGTTGATGCTGGGATATGTTACGAGTTTGGTGATTGATGTTTGTTTTGTTGTGGAGGCGCAAACGGAGGAGGAGTTACCGGAGAGGTTGATTGGTGGTGCTAGGATTTGTTCTATGGAGTTATCGTCGGCGTTTTTGGTTGATGATGATGATGATGAGAAGAAGAGTTTGCAGTGACGGCGGAGAATGATGGGTGCGGCGGAAGAAAACGACGATGAGGATGAGATTTGAGATTTGAGATTTGAAAGGCTACGTTAAAAAAAAAAATTAAGTCAACGTTACTTTTTTTTTTGGGTTATAGAAAAATAATTAGTGTTTTAATCCACGAATAGGACAAGATTTGAGATTCTGTTTTTTGTTTACTTTGTTTTGTCGACCCATTGTCGATTGGGGTCGTAATATGAAAATTTTAAAGATTAATATTGGAATATTGAGTTTTTTTTAAACATAGAGAAAGAGTGAAAAGTTTATGTAGTTTCGTTTCGATTATGTTTACTACTAATAAATTTTAGAGATAAGTTGAGAATTAGTACGTTTTCCCAACATAATTGGAAAAGTAGTACACTCACTATTTACAATTGGCAAACTCATCATTTGCTGCTGTAGCTTTTTTGCCACTGACCCCTTTGCCATCCAAAAAACTGATTATTTACCTCTCCATGCCATTGTCTTTATTTTTTAAAGAAAACAAAAAACCAAATATTTATTTATTTTTTCCTTTCCATCGTCTTCTCCAACTCAATTACAACAAACCTTTTTTTTTATTCTTCTATCATCTTCTCAGATTTTATTATAACAAAAGAACAATCCATGTTTTCTTGGATCTTTGATTTTTAAAGTAAAGATCATCATTTTTTAGATCTGGGCTTAGACAAAGACTCTATTTTTTTCACTCTTATTTTTTTGGTTAAAATCTCTTTCACTCTTATTCTCTTCATCTTCTCCGAGACTCCGACGACTCCATTGCCGTTCTTCAGAGGTGATTTGAATTTATGCCTTAAAAACACCTTCACTGTGACTATTCCTATGCAAAATTTTCAATCTCCGATTCCATTGACGATTCAACATGCGCATAAGAAAGGAGATTACAGTACTAATAACGGTCGGGATTCTCCTTCTCAACGACTCGGTGTCAAGATCTACGGAGACCAAGATCTACTTGTAGCTTTCTGGGTAGAATTTTGGTGGTGGAGAGAGTTGAAGATTTGATTGGAGCAGGTAAATAAAAAAATTTGTGGATCTCTCTATTTCTTGCTAATTTAATTTGATTAGGCTCCTGGGTTTGATCGGATCTAGCTATGGATTTATGGAATTCATTGTATAATTCATTGAATTTAGGGTTCAAAGTTTCTGATTCATCTCCAGTAACCTTTTTGAGTGTACTTAATTTGGATTATTTGATTTACATATGGAAGCTTTGTCTTCTCTTACGTTCAAGGGTTTTGTTCCAGAAGCTATATTTGAAGCCAAAGGGCAGAAGAAGCTTTTTGTTGTTTATATCTATGGTAATTCTTGTTAGGTTTGGAGACCTTTCAACTCATTTATATATGCGTTCTAATCATCCAAGAATATGACTTTTTAACAAAAATTTCAACATTGAAGAGAGTCATAATCATATTGTGAGCTCAATCTCAAAACTTGATCTCTCATAGTAAAATGGATTTGTATTTTAAATTTTAGGAGAGGATAAAGGAAGACATTTAATTATTAACATGAGGCAAAGCAGAAAGACATTTAATTATTAACATATATATTATCATTGGGTTGTTATATATAAAAAGTTAATGGGATATTTTTGAAGAGTAAAATGGCCTAACCTCGATTTGATTATGGAGTGATCGAACATAATCTATGATGACATCAAGCATTAAAACTTTAGAACGGATAAACTGTTTTGTTTTTAAAACTTTAGTAACCATTCTAGAATGTTTCAGAATCGGAGTTGTGCTTGTGTTTAGGATGAAACTGTTTTGTTTTGAGAAGATTGGTTCATGAATGATGTTTTGAAACATAAAACTAAGAAGGCTGCAACAAGAAGAAGCTTCATGTGTTCAATGGACTGGATTATTTTTTGTATTCATAGGTTTTGAAAAACAGGAAAGAGAGAGAGATTCAATGGACTTAAAATAATGAACTCGTTTTAAACATATGGAAGGAAATATATCCGTCCAGCTAGAAACATGTACAAATATAATGATTGTATCTTTCTATAATTATTTGTGGACTTAAACATATAATTATTTGTGCTCAAATCTTCATTCCACATACATCTTTCTGTACAGATGTATCCTTCTGTACAGCTGTATCTTTCTGTACAGATGTATCCTTCTGTACAGATGTATCCCTCTGTACATTAGTTTATATCTGTACAGTCATTCTTCTGTACAGTCATTCTTCTGTACAGTACCAACTGACTAATTCTCCAATTTTGAATAGTAAATATTACTACATTACAAACATTAATGAGCATTGGTCTATATCTGTACAGTGGTCTATATATGTATTTGTACAGTGGTCTTCTGTACAATGGTTTATATCTGTACAGTGGTTTATATCTGTACAGTCATTCTTATGTACAGTGGTCTTCTGTACAGTGGTATATATCTGTACAGTGGTCTATATCTGTACAATGGTTTATATCTGTATATATATTATTTGTACAGTGTTCAGTAATATAGATTTTAAAAATTATAAAACAAAATGCATATCAAATGATAGAGAAAAAAACATAGATTTTTATGTATATGATCAATTTTTGAAAAATAAAATTTACGAACGAGCATTTTAATTATTAAACTTTGAGGGAATGAAATATAATAAAGAAAGAAAAAAAAATTTTAAAAAAAAAACCCTGACCCACACTCTCTCTCTCACACCCACACTCTTATACGTCTCACACTCACACTCTTATACGTCTCACACTCTCTCACCAAATTATAAATAGTAACGGTACTAGTTCTACAATTAAGTTTGGAAAAGGTACTAGTTTCCCAACAAACCCTTATATTCAAGGAAATTGAAACGAAAAACATATTACTTTCGAACGAGTATGTAATGTTTTGGATGAGTAGGATCGTTGAATTTTTTTTGAGATTGTGTTTTTACAAAGTTGTATTTGCTGGTGCACTTGAATTCTAATATACAGTACAAACTGACTAATTCTCCAATTTTGAATAGTAAATATTACTACATTACAAACATTAACGAGCATTGGTTTATATCTGTACAGTGGTCTATATCTGTACATTGGTCTATATCTGTACAGTGGTCTATATATGTATCTGTACAGTGGTATTCTGTACAGTGGTATTCTGTACAGTGGTATTCTGTACAGTGGTATATATCTGTACAGTGGTATATATCTGTACAGTGGTCTATATCTGTTCAGTGGTCTATATCTGTACAGTGGTCTATATCTGTACAGTTGTCCATATCTGTACAGTGGTCTATATCTGTACAGTGGTCTATAATATCTGTACAGTGGTCTATATCTGCACAGTGGTCTATATCTGTACAGTGGTATATATCTGTACAGTGGTCTATATCTGTGCAATTGTTTATATCCGTACATACATTATTTTGTACAGTGGTCTATAATATAAAATTTAAAAGTCATCAAACAAAATGCATATCAAATGATAGAGAAAAAACATAGATTTTTATGTAAATGATAAATTTTAGAAAAAAAAATCACTAGTTATTTGTGCTCAAATCTTTATTCCACATTCATCTTTCTGTACAGGTATATATTTGTACAGATGCATCCTTCTGTACAGTGTTTTATCTGTACAGTCATTCTTCTGTACAATGTTATATATCTGTACAGTGCTCTTTATCTGTACAGTGGTCTGTCATCTGTACAGTGGTTTATATCTGTACAATCATCCTTCTGTACAGTGATTTATATCTGTACAGTCATTCTTCTGTACAGTGGTCTATATCTGTACAGTCATCCTTTCTATATAGTAGTCTATAATATAAATTTTTAAAAAATTATTAAATAAAATGCATATCAAATGATAGAGAAAAAAATATAGATTTTTATGTATTTGATAAATTTTAGAAACAAAAAATTCACTAACGAGCATCTTAATTATGAGACTTTAGGGGAATATGAGATAATAAAGAAAAGAAAAGAAATTAAAAAAAAAAAACATGACCCACGTTTCTCTTTCTCACAAATACAAAGCCCCTAGTAGTAATTTCCACTCTCTTACACTCTACCCCACTTTCTCTCCTATCTCACACAAATTCTATTACACAAACACTAGTAATTGACTGTTTATCTAATTATAAATAGTACTCGTACTACTTTCCCAATTATTACTCACAAACGTACTATATTGCCAACAAACCCTAAATTTTAAAGATTAAAACATAAGGATAAGTTACTTTGATTCGGAATCCTAATCAGAAACAAAAAAAAATACTGGTAAAGATGAGTCTGTCATCTACCAACCATATTTATTCGGATTATTTCGCATAATGTGGTATATATTCCATCGGCAACTTTTCAAGAGTCTATAATATAAATCCCACTGACGACCATCCATACGACCCGTATTGAAGTAACTTGGGAAAGAAGACAGCGGACCAAGTCCGTGAAGTCCGTGAAACCGAAATCAAATAATATTTTAGATATATTATTGTGATAAAAATTAAGAGATTTAGAATATTTATTTATTCATGTTTATCTATTTTCTAATCTGATTAGGTTAAGCCTAAATTAGTCTATATATATTGTATCAATTCTCTTGAGATCAATAACACATAATAAAGAGTTTTCCTCCAAATCCTTCTCTAGTTTGTACAAGCCGCTTAGGCGACGAACTCCACTATTTTTCTTTCAAATGTAGATTTGACACTTGCTAATTGCAACATATGCTTACGGAATTAATACAACAGATTTACGGTTTACGGTTTGACATTTTATTAAGAATGAAATTTAAAAACTTAAACCAAACATAACAATTAAAAAGAGAAGCTATTTCTTAAACATGTAAGTAATAGCTGATCCGATAGGATAGACAAAATCACAGTCACTTCCACTTCCTCTCTTGTTGGAGTAACTTGGGAATGCCCATTTGATGAATTGCATTCTCTGGATCAAACGCAAACCCTTTTCTTCAGCTAGAGCCTTTATATCCCTCTTGTTAAATGCAGGTAGTGTGTTTAGAGTGATATGAATCTCTCCATCTTCGTCTTTCATCATCTTTCTCGCACTCTCCATAAATCCTCCTAATACCTTATCATGTTTCCTGTGAATTGCACACTAAAATGTTGAATATACACGAGGATAAACATACAAGAATGATATGTTACGATAAGGGATGGACTCATTTCGGATACTATGTAATTTTTGGAAATTTGAATCCATGGTACATAACTACATATATATCCACCTAGAAATCATGTTATCCGCATGTATCCAACTACACAAGAAAAAGTTTTTTGTAAGAATTTGAAAACCTTTTTTCCTACAATATAAAAAATTTACACTTATAAAAAATGTAATATTTTGAGGTATATATTCCTTTATTTATGATATAATTTTGTTTTTAATATTATACATATATTTATAAAATTATACAGTATATAAAAGTGGTTCCGAACATAAATTAAATCCAGAGTTTCAAATCAAATGTCACGATCTTGTTATTAAATCTCCAAAAATCTTATTTTTGATAGGATCTTAAAGAAGCTCATCAAAACTTTACCCTGCATGAGGAAAATTAAAGATGATTATGTCGTAATGAGCTAAGCGTTCGTCTGCGGTCATGGAGTGTTCGTTAACACCGCGGACCACGGTGCACCCAAGTCTCTCCAACTCTTCCACGTTCACTTTTCCATTGTTGTAGTTACGCCCTAGCTCCTCTACCATACATAACATAATCGCCAAACTTGATAAGCTATTGTTCTCTATATTTGACAATACAAAGTTTAGAAAATGATTGACAATTATAGATATACTACTATACCTCGAATATCAAGCGATAATGCAGTGATGTTGGTGGCAGAACCAAAGGCTTTGGCTAAAGATAAAGAAAATGAAAACTCTCCTTCTCCGACCACGAGTATATTTTTTGCTCGTTGCTATATCGACTTAACCTTTTAGATTCCTGAACATCCATTTCATCATCAGTTGCATGTTTAGACTGTTTAGTCAATTCACACCATGTCCTTTTATACACATGTATATACACATCATACGGATGCATGCATGAGTCAAATTTTAGAGAATCTTAAATGTTGGAATTTGTAATTCGTCTCTTCGAATTTGGTGATCATTTTTATGTACTTTTGAAAAACTATTCATTTTTTTTGGTTGTTGAAAACCATGATCATATTCTTTTTTTTTTTTTTTTTTTTTTGTTAAAGGAAGAACCATTCATATTCTGTAAAGAAGAGAGTCAAACTTCTTGTTTTGTTTTTCTTGGTTCAAAAATTCTTTCTATCACGGATTAGTTTAAGATCATGAATGGCCCTATTAAATATGATTATCATATAGTAATAATACTTAGGAAGAAGACTAGTAACTAGCTCGTTTTACATTCTTTATCTAATGATAAAATGACATTTAATAAATATTACTGTCAATTAGTATTATGTTTATAAATAACAACATTTTCAAAAGTTAAATATCATTATCATTTTCAAGTATTTCATAAAATAGAATCAAATTTTGAGTAACAAAAGTTATTAGTTGGTGGCAAGCTTTTCTGTCTATTTCAGTATTTCTATCAAACAAAAGGTGACAACATCCCAAAGTCGAGAAATGAAAATGGGCTTTTTGGTATATTAACAAAATCAGTAGTGGTGAGAAGATCTACTTTTGATCCAACGATTTCCGAACACGTATTTAAAAGAGGAAATACAAAACTATTTCTGTTCCTTTGTTTGGCTACTTATCTTGAAAAAGCTTAGATATTTTCTTTTTTTGGGGAAATACTGAATTAGAAATACACAAATTAAATTCTTTCAGATTCATTGTATTATAATATAATTGAGATATGTGGTCATATATAAGTCGGCTATCTTTTTCCCTTTAATTATTTTTATACTAGATGAATACCCACGCTACGCGTGAGTTTGTTTTGAAAATTGTGAAGAAAAAATTATTGATAGTTCTTGCTAATTTATGTTTGTTTTTTATTTGTTATTATGTAATTAATAAAACTAAATCTATCTTATGTAGTTACAATTTTTAAGATTAGATCTATTTTTTGACTTGAAATATAACCCGAGAAAAAGACTTACTTGTCAGCTGAGACCTCTTGCTTGTTCCCGTAATATCTTTCATCGTCCTCATGGCTCTACTAGTTGGTCAGAAGGTACTTTATCAGCTTTCTCAATATCTATTATAGGTACAAAGTTTTTTTGTCCTTTTTGAATGGGATTCATTGAACTCTCTCGTTTATATTTTCAAGGGATACAAAAATTCTAGCTGCACAATACGGACCTAAAGCAGGAACGAAGAAGAACGAAAATGCTAAGAAGGCTTGTTTTGAAGTCATATGGAAGCTTTAAACCGGATAGATTGGTAATCGTAAATGCATTTAGTTTTTTAGAAGGAGGCTTGTTTTGTTGCTTGAGTATGTCGTACAAGTGATTCTTGGTTTTTAGATCTGAATAACTTTTGCTTTGAATATTGATAGGAAAAGCTGAAAGGGAGTATGAAACGATACTGAAAAAGACGCTATAGAGTATTTGTGTTTTGACAGTTGTTCCAAATACTACCACCTCAGTGATAATTCAGGTGAGTAGCTATTCAATGTTGTGTATATCGATATTGTCAACTTGAGTTGTATCTGCTGTTTTCATTTTGTAATTCCCGTGTAGGTTGTACATGATGGTGGTTCTGTATCGTTTTTATGTTCCTTGCACCTTGGTAAACATTTACTGATGCTGTATGAAACACATATAATCCGGTATAAACAATGTCTGTTTGAGTATTTATAGAGTTTATAGTAGTGAAAGTTTGTAATCCCATAAGCTGAGAGTGTGAATATGTTTTTCTGTAACTTCTACCGTGGCCTCCATTATGGCAGTTAGAAGGTAGAAAATGTTTGTTCTAAAGAAATATGATGTACAGAAAGGGAGACTATGAAGGATGGAATTTACGAAGTCGAGAAATTTGCCTTGAGATTCTTCTTCTTTCATATGGAACGATCGAGGAGAGAGTGGGAGAGATTTATTTTGTTAAAGTCTTGTGGGGAATTAGAATATTTGTTGGGTTAGAAACATTAAGCCATCACTGAAATGGGCTCGACCCATAAATATTGCACTCTAATAGATTCTAAAACACATATGGTCCATCCGTCATGGGCTATTTTGTTTATTCCATCTGACACTTATAATTAGAAGCTGATGTGTATTAATGAAATGTTTTGATTGGACGAATAAAAAGCTGATTTGTCATCTCCAGAAGAGCCAAAAATGCTGACGTGGCGGAAGGATGGAGAGAGATAGCCTCCTTTCATATATATGATTCTTTTTCTTCATTTTTGTTCTTCATACGAAAACATGTCAACGAAGCTTGACTTATAACTTGCCTACGTTAAAAGATTCATCTTTTTTAAGATCTAAGATCAATCCTAGAAACACACTTCAGACAACTCTTGTCCTTGGATCTGTTTTTCAGACCAAACCCATATATATCAAAAGTTTTGAACTCAAAACGGAGCCAAATCTTGAATCTTTAACTCCGTACAAGACCAGTTATGGAAATAGAACAACAAAACATTGGAAACAGCGGATCCATTAATGTGGGCGAAAGAGAAAGTAAGTTACGTAATGTGGTGTGTGGTCCAATGCGGTGGCTAAAGATGTTGGCTTCACAGCTTCACTGGAGCTATGTGTTTGGTGTGGTCTCAGTTTATGGAATAAATCAAGGGTTTGGTTACTCATTGGATCGTGTAGCTACAGATTATTAAATGAAAGATGTTCAAAAAGTTCAGCCTTCTAAGTCTCAAGCTCTCACTACAATCACTAGGATTCCATGGATCATTAAGCCTCTTTGGGGCATTCTCACTGATGTTGTTCCTATCATTGGTTTCCATATACGCCCTTACTTCATTTTAGCCGGTAAATCTCGCTCGAAACCAGAACAAAGTCTCTGCAATTGTCTCTTTAACTATACAAATTTATATTGTGTTGTCCTGTATTATTGCAGGGGTGTTTGGAGTGGTTTCTTTATTGTTCATATCCCTTCGTAGTAATCTACACCTTTACTTGGCACTGTTGTGGATGACAATATCAAGTGCTGCAATGGCGATTGCGGATGTAACTATTGATGCTTGCACTGCGTACAATAGTATCAAACACCCTTCTCTTGCATCGGATATGCAGACCTTATGCCTCTTAATCTCCTCCATTGGAGCACTTCTTGGTTTCTTCATGAGTGGCATCTTAGTTCATCTTGTTGGCTCCAAGGTTAGCGAATCGTTTGCTGTGATCTCTCTGTCATTTATGATTCCTCTCTAATGTTGTGTTTCACTTTTTGGACATTAGGGCGTGTTCGGTTTGTTGACATTCCCGTTCGCATTAGTATCGGTAGTCGGGATTGTGTTTAGTGAGCCCCATGTTCATGGTTTCTCTTACAAACAAGTAGTTATATTCTATCTTGAATACTTACTAACATGAGATTATTGACTCTTGTTGTATCACTTCTGGTAAACTAGAAATTTACCGATGCAGGGAAAGCGATGTGGAGGACAATGAAGTGCTCAGATGTGTGGCGGCCGAGTCTGTATATGTACATTTCCCTTGTTTTTGGTTTTGACATTCAAGGTCTTTTCTATTGGTTCACAGATTCAAAGGATGGTCCTTTGTTTGCTCAGGTAATCCCTAAACAAGCAGCTTCTAATTTCAAAATCCACCCGAAAATGCGTAATACGTTATGAGCTTTTTATGTTTGTTTCAGGAAACGGTTGGTTTCATTCTCTCAATTGGTCCAATAGGGTCGATTCTAGGAGTATTGTTGTACAATTTAGTCCTAAAGGATCATCCGTTCCGTAGCCTATTTTCGTGGACTCAACTTCTCTTTGCTTTATCCGGAATGTTTGACCTCATTCTTGTGCTACGTCTCAACTTAAAATTTGGTTTACCGGATTATCTATTCATAGTAGTGGACGAGATAGTTTCGCAGATGATCGAACGCCTAAAATGGATGTCGCTGCTCGTCCTCAATACAAAGCTTTGTCCTCACGGAATCGAAGGGACTTTTTTTGTGTTGCTAATGTCAATTGACAATGCCGACCTCATGACCTCGTCTTGGCTCGGAGGAATATTGTTGCATGTCCTCAAGGTGACTCGGACTGAGTTTGGTAACCTCTGGCTTGCGGTTTTGGTCAGGAATGTCATGAGACTTTTGCTGCTCTGTTTTCTGTTTCTTGTGCCCAAAGGAAATCAGAAAACGTTCAAGCTCCCGAACAGGGCCGGCCCAAAGGATTTAGATGCCTAAAGCCCAAAATTTTTTTGTTGCCCATTAACCAACAAAAGTACAAAAAAATGTTAAAATTTAGTCTTAAAGTCACTCGAACCCGTCAACTCCCGCCAAAAATGAGACACTAACCACTGTACTACCAGATCTTTTCTGAAATATGATGCCCCTTAAAACTTAAAATATAATCTGATGCCTAAAACACCTGCTTGATGGGCTTTAGGTCTGGGCCGGCCCTGCTCCCGAATGAGATAATGGGTGAAGATTCGGAAAACGACAACTTGATAAACTCAGCAAACTCTCTCTAACTCTCTTTAACAACACATATGGATGCATGAGTCAAATTACGAGAACTAATGTTAAATGTTTGGTAATGTCTCTTCGAATAACTTTATGATCATTTATGTACGTTGAAGACCATTCATATTTCTTTTTTTTGTTCAATTTTTTCTTTTACGACGGTTTTATTTTAGTTTAGGATCATCAATTTAATTTTGGCCCTAATAAATAAGATTATCATACACTTACGAAGGAGTGAGAGTGACTTGCTCGTTTACATTCTTTTTCTAGCAATGAAATTATTATGTTTATAAAAAACCTTCTTGATAAAGATTTATATTTGCGAAAAAAAAAAATTCATAGTTTCTAAAAATACATAGAATTTTTTAAAAAATTTTGTAATAGGTTTATCAATGACAACCACTACAATAACTTCCAAAAGTTAAATATCATTATCAATTACAAGTATTTCATAACATAAAAATATAATAATGAGTAACAACAGTTAGTAGTTGGTGGCAAGCTTTTGTCTATTTCTATATAAATTATCAATAAAGTGGACAGCATCCCAAAGATGCTGGGATATATTTCTTATGCTATAAAGAAATGAAAATGGGCTTTTTGGTATTTCATAATCAGCGGAGAAGAAGTAGTGGTGACAAGATCTATTTTTGATCCAACGATTTCCAAACACGTATTTAAAGAGAAGTTCCTATGTTCAAAAAAAAAAAAAAAACAAAACTACTTCTAGCTGTTCCTTTGTTTGCCTTATCTTGAAAAGCTTTAGATATTTTTCTTTCTTTCTTTTTTGGGAAATGCTGAATTAGAACTTTAGAAGACAAATAATGCATAACTTAAATTCTTTCAGATACATTGTATTTCTAATATATACTTTAAAGTTTACGTAATTTTAATTACAGATCTACAAATTCTTACGTATGACTTCAACAAGAAAAAAAACAAAATAAATTCTTATGTAAAGAAAGAAAAGTCAAAAGTATTAGGTGACTTTGATGCAAAACCAAGCTTAATTTCATTTCAACTTTGTTGAATTAATATTATCAACAAATCATACAATTTCTTCTAATGAAAAAATGAATAAATGAATAAAAAAAGTTTCTATTGTTGAGGTAAAATTGCAAAAAAAAAGCTGGGAAAAATAGACAAGAATGTTCTTAGGAAGAAACAAAACAGAGATGTGTGTTTGGTCAAACATTTAGCAGCAAAAGCTTTGACCTTTTCCTTTCGTCTCTCTTGATCTGAATTTTATCCTTTCGTTTCTTTATTCATTCTCTTCTTCTTCAATGGCCATTTGTTGTTCATACGAAAACAGGTCAACGAAGCTTAATGTCTACCAATTTCATTCTTGTTTCTTGAGCTTTAATTCAAGATTCATCATTTTTGATTCTTAAATCTTTGTTTTTTGACTTGCTTACATCAAAAAGATTCATCCTTTTTTTTATAATCTGAGCTCAATCCAATCCAATAGATACCAACTTCAAACAACTCTTGTTCTCGGATCTGTTCTTCACAGTTCAGACCAAACCCATATCAAAAGTTTCAACATTTGAGCTCAAACCAGAGCCAAATCTTGAATCTTCCCCTAGAACCAGTTATGGTAGTAGAAGAAGAGCAAAACCTTGAAAACGGTGGATCCGTACATGTGGTCAAAGGAGAAAGTAATTTCCGTAATGTGGTGTGTGGTCCTGTGCGGTGGCTAAAGATGTTGTCTTCAGAGCTTCATTGGAGCTTTGTGTTTGGTGTGGTCTCACTGTACGGTATAAACCAAGGGCTTGGTGGCTCATTGGGTCGTGTTGCTACAGAGTATTATATGAAAGATGTTCAAAAAGTTCAACCTTCTGAATCTCAAGCTCTCACTGCAATCACTAAGATTCCATGGATCATTAAACCTCTTTGGGGCATTCTCACTGATGTTCTTCCTATCTTTGGTTTCCATAGACGTCCTTACTTCATTTTAGCCGGTAAATGTCACTCGCTAGAAATCGGATCAAACTCTCTGCAATGTTCTCATTGATTATACTGTGTGTTTTGCAGGGGTGCTTGGAGTGGTATCATTGTTGTTTATTTCACTGCATAGTAATCTACACCTTTACTTGGCACTGTTGTGGATGACAATATCAAGTGCTGCAATGGCGATTGCCGATGTAACCATTGATGCTTGCACTGCTTACAATAGTATCAAACACCCTTCTCTTGCATCTGATATGCAGAGTTTGTGTAGTTTAAGCTCCTCCATTGGAGCACTTCTTGGTTTCTTTATGAGTGGAATCTTAGTTCATATTGTTGGCTCTAAGGTTAGTGAATCGTCTGTCTACTGTGATCTCTGTCATTCATGATTCCTCTCTAATGCTGTGTTTAAACTTTTTGGACATTAGGGCGTGTTCGGCTTGTTGACATTCCCATTCGCATTAGTATCGGTAGTCGGGATTGTGTTTAGTGAGCCCCATGTTCCTGGTTTTTCTTACAAACAGGTAATTCTATTCTCTCTTCAATTCTTACCAACATGGAGTATTGACTCTTGTTGTATCATTTCAGGTAAACCAGAAATTTACCGATGCAGGGAAAGCGATGTGGAGGACCATGAAATGCTCAGATGTGTGGCGGCCGAGTTTGTATATGTACATTTCCCTTACTCTTGGTTTGAACATTCATGAAGGTCTCTTCTATTGGTTCACGGATTCGAAGGATGGTCCTTTGTTTGCTCAGGTATTTCCAAAACAAGTAGTTTCTATTTTCAAAATTTACTTAATATGTTGAGAACCTTTCTGGTCTGTTTTAGGAAACGGTTGGTTTCATTCTCTCAATTGGTTCAATCGGATCAATTCTAGGAGCAACGCTGTACCAACTAGTCCTAAAGGATCATCCGTTCCGTGGCCTTTGTTTGTGGACTCAACTTCTCTTTGCTTTATCCGGAATGCTTGACCTCATTCTTGTGCTACGTCTCAACTTAAAATTTGGTTTACCAGATTATCTCTTCATAGTAGTGGACGAGATAGTTTCTCAGATGATTGGACGCCTGAAATGGATGCCACTACTCGTCCTCACTTCAAAGCTTTGTCCTCACGGAATTGAAGGGACGTTCTTTGCATTGCTAATGTCAATTGACAATGCAGGCCTCATGACCTCGTCTTGGCTAGGAGGAATATTGTTGCACGTCCTTAAGGTGACTCGGACCGAGTTTGGTAACCTCTGGCTAGCGGTTTTGGTCAGAAATGTCATGAGACTTTTGCCGCTCTGTTTTCTGTTTCTTGTGCCCAAAGGTGATCAGAACACGTTCAAGCTCCCGGATGAGATAATGGGAGAAGAATCAGAAGATTCAGAAGACGAAAAAGAAGGAACTCGGAATTTGGAATTGGCATCTCTTGTTCAGGCTGTTGATAGAAGATAGCAACAGTATTCTCTTATTATAGTGTTTGAAGCAAATGCTTCAGTTTTTCCAGCAGTTTATACGAACTTCACTTGTACTGCTGCAAAGAGCAATTTTACTGAATACATAGTTTGTGTTTTTTTTGGTATAGAAGAAACATCTCTTGTGATATATCGGGAACCTATTTACTTCCATATCTAAGGAAGTTTCTTAAGAAAAAGCATATGAATCCTGCAGAAGAAACAATGAGTGAGAAATCTTTCAGAAATTGGGATACACAATTACAAGCTGTGTCTGAGAACAAGTTCTACATATCTTCTGGATTTAGAAACACAAAAGGTTAAAATCTTCCAGTCATGCAGAGAACAAACCATGAGGTGAGAACAAGTCTAATCACCATCATCATCATCTCGTGCCTCGTCTGCGCCAATCCCTGTCTCTCTCTTTGCTTCTATCATGATCGTCTCGATCGTGGCTTGAACTCTTTTCACGTCGGTCTCGGTCCCTGTTCAAATCATGTTGCCTATCTCTGTCTCTGTGTCTCTCTCTGTCCCTGTCTCTCTCCAAGTCATGGTCTCTCTCCCTCTCTCTGGTTGATGATTTCCGTGGCGGACTTTGGCTCTGGTTTTCCCCACGGTGCCGCTTTTTAGAAGATTCTTGTGAATCTTCACGCTTCTCTTTCCGCTCTATGATTGATTTCTCTGCAGTTAAAATCAATGTGTAAATTTATATGAAGGGTCAGTTGGATCAACATGAACATGGCCGTATCATGGATACACAGGTGCTGCCAGTGTCCGTGATGAAGACAACAAAAAACAAAAAAGGACCCTCTAAACCTAAAAGAACGTCTTTTAATGAAAATCAAAGCTAAATAAAAAAAACATGGCACACGAAGGTCAAAACCAACAAAAGTCCAAGAGAGCAAAATAATACTTATGAAAGGAGGCATTTAGTTCTTAGTTGTTAGCTATCATTGTCAAACTTCTGGACTTCAAAAGTTTTTATCCAAGAACATACACTGGAACTAGTAATTCAAATTTCCAGTTTTTTGAATCACCAACACAAAAAGAAAGGCAAACTACAGAACAGGTTTTTGGAAATAACTTAAATTCAAATACTTGCCCGCCCTAAATTTAAGTTGGAAACACCAATAGTGTTTGAGACGCACTCACAGATGTGTAATGCCTAAGTTACACGTGAGTATAAGAAACTGAGTTAAAGAATTTGCAAAAAGGTGGCCAAGTTTCGCCCATTGTTGCATCAAACGGACATGAATCAAATTAACAACCTTTCCCAAAACAAAAGAAGAGTATATGTTGGGTGTGAAGTAAAAACTTACGATTTCTGTTGCCCTCGTTAGGTTTGGATAAGCCATAATCAACTTCAAGCCTCTTTCTGTTGATTTCTACTTTTCTCTCTATCTCCTCGGAGTTTTTCATCCCCTGTTCCTCAAGAGTTTCACGATACTCTATCAAAGCAACTTCTATGCGTCTACGCTTTTGTCTGCAGTAACAAAAAACAGAGCAAGGGAGAAGTCTATTGAGTTTCAAATTATACAATTGAATAGCAACTTCTAGTGAAAGTAAGTTCTCATATTTTCTTGTAAACTTTACAGTATTGGTGCAAGCTCATGTATGGGTTAGACACATTTGGGTACATACAATCGATGCATATGCCCAAAAGCTTTCTATGGCTCTCAGTTATCCACCTTAACCAGGTAAGAGCCAAAATACCAAATAATGTGTACTCTATAAAGACCAAATCAATTGAAGTTCACAAGAACACACCTCCCTCACTAACATAGACTACCCTGATGTTACTTTTTTCTCGAACTATTTCGAGGTATTCTTTGTTGTTTTTAATGATCAAGCACCAACAAGAAGCAATAATGCAAATTGGTGTTTTTTAATCCATATTTTGCCTGCTTAAGTTACTTTCCTTATATCTTTTCATAAGGAGATGCATTGATCATACCTTTGTTCCTCGTCCATTCCATTGTCAGGTTGGGCACGGACACCATCATTTCCCTTGACCTCGTCATCGGCCTTGAAAGTTATCCCACCAGTATTGTCACTTCCTGAAGAGGAGCTCCTCTTTTGCTCATCATCAGCTTCGTCATCGTCTCTCGCCCATTTTGAGGCTGGCAATATGAGGTCATTCTTCTCTTTTACCACAAAGGCTTTCAGCTCAGGCTGTGGGATTGGTATTTTCGTGGCCAGATTCACAGGCTCTTTCATTTCAACCTCTGCGTAGCTGTTCTTGATATGCTCCCGCTCACTCTTAACTTCTTCCCAAGTTGAATGGTATTGCGGATGCTTTGAAATTTCATCCACTGCTTCATAGCCACGTAGTTTCTCTGTGTCTTCAAGGCTTAGTAGCCGGGCAACCATCATTACTCTACCTCCTACAAGAGACAGTCCGTTGTGCCGGCAACGTCTCTCAAGCTCAGCAATTGGTAAATTCATCAGCTCTTGCCTTGCAGCTCCTTTGCCTATTGCCAGTGCAGCATCTGGATTGATCTTCCCAATATCACTCATATTGTCAGTGTAACTTTTGTTCTCTATTTCAGGTGCATCACCGCAGATAGAATGAAATGAGGTAACACCAGAGACTCCTGATCGGAGAAATGTGGAACGTAGTCCATATATGTATGCGTCTGAAAAGAGAAACCAATCTGCCCATACTTGCAGTACTTTGAGAACCCGTTCCTGCAAAAAGTCAGAATGAGTTTAGAACAGTATATTTCTAAGGGAAGGAAAACCATCATAGATCAATTTTCTTTCTGACAGTACTTTTAGAGCCTCAGCAGTAATTCTTCCAGTTATGCTTCGATACAGATCATTGAAGCTTTCCATTATATCAGGTAGAGTTGCTTCGAATTTGGTTCGGTATGCAGATGCATTTTTTACACGTGCACTGCTGTTAAAAAGGATATCAGACACAAGCATGAGTCTAGCAACTTTAGTTGGAATTGATGTCTCTTTTAGAGTCAGGGACTCCGTCAAAACTTCAACAACCTGTGGAATAAGTACACATATATAAGTAGGAAGAGGCATTTGAATATCTATTTTATTAATGAGTAATTCTGTTCAGATTTTTTGTGGTGTCTAGAAAAAACCATCTGATTTTGGCCCAATAACAAGTTATCTTTCTAAATATGCTTTAGGCGTATAATGCATTTTTTACTACTGCATACAAACGAACCAATCTTCAGATATTTCCATAACAAATCAGGATTAAATCAAAAGCTTCGGAATGGTATCTATGAAGTATAGGATCTTCAATAAAACTAAATCTACCGAAATATAAGTCAGAACATATAATACCTCTCCAGCTGCATCTGCATTATCTAAAGCGAAACCCATAGCTTCTTTTATCTGACTCCTTTCTAAAGTAAGAGCACGCAACATGTCCTCGAACTCATCCCTCTGAGGATCGGTCAGAGTCCTCTCAACTTCCGCACGCTGTAAAATTTACCAGTGTAAGGTATCCCGCGCACCAAAAGAACAACTTAGTGAACAAAAGAACAGAAATAAATAAATCAGAAGTGAGACTGCAAGAAGATTACCCTGGTTTTTCCCGCTGCATATGTGCTGGCAGACTCTTTTTCGTGCTCCTGGGTCCTAGTTACAGGCAGTGGTGGCGGTATCCATCTGCAATAAGAGCACATAGACAGTGTTAATACAACAGATGTCATATGCAAAAGTAAACCCAACCGAACACCCGGATCAGTTTCAAAGTTGGCAAGGTCAATACCTTCCACTACCAGTTATCATGATATACGGCTCTGTTCTCCACCTTTGAAGTGTATCACCCTAAACAATGCAAAAATATGCAATCAGCTTATGACAATGTAAAGCTCAAGGAGAATCTAAGATATGCCTACTTACTAAGCAATCAAAATGTACCTGAGCGAAGGAATAGAGTCTCCAGACGTAGTAAGTATGCTCCTTTGAGCCAAGCTCGAACAAAAACTTAAACAGTGGATTCCCACGGCCCCTCTCCATGATAGCTTGTTCAAAAGCACATTCACCATCCAGAACATAGAGAGCCAATGTATCAATCACATGTCTGAGGTGCTCGTCCTCAGGGGTAACAACAGTGATATCCGGAACATTAGGGGTAAGAACCTGTTCAACGCAACAGAAGTACATTTGGAATAAGATTATTAAAGACGGGCAGCTGATAAGAGTGTCGTCAACTACAGGTGCCACATCAGTAAGTTAGTCGAACCAGGATCATTACAAACAAGAGAAGCATTAAGTACTGAGACGTGTCGAGTATCTGGGGACTGGTTTAGTGCCATTCGGGGTTTGGGAAAGTAGAGCATGCACTATAAATAGAATTATACCCAAGTTTTTTTTTTTAGGTCTGCTTCTGTCTTTCATTACTTTAAGAAATAAAGACAATCAATTCTGAAACTTAACAGTAACATTTCTGACTATAAAGTAATTCAAAGCCCTCCACGAATATCATATAGAACATAATAAAGAACCAATTCAAGCCATGTGGAACCAAGTTTACATACCAGCTCAGAATTTTGATTTGGAACAGAAGTTATTATTGGTGGACCCGTTTGACCAGAAAAAACCAAGTTGCAGCCCTGCCAATGAAAATATATGAAGTTTTAGAGTTAAACTAAACAGATATAAAACTGGCAGTCAAGAACTTTTTGTGCAAAAAGTGGCAAGGAAATACCAATAAATTCAGAGATCAGGCCCATTCATAGGTTAGTTAATAGAATTAAAGAAGAAATGTATCTAGAAGAGCAGCACAGGATGCATCACAAACCTCTTTACTCCGAATAGCCATATGTCCAGGTGGAGGAGCAGGTAATGCTTGTGAAGGTAGAGAAACTGCTTTACCCCATCCAATTTTCAGTTCATACTCGTACACAATGATCCCTGTAAAATTGGAAAATTTCCTTTTTAACTTTCTTTAACATTGTCACATGCAATCAGGATGTATAGTTAGTACAAAACCAGTCGACCATAGACAGATAGACTAGTCAATAATGCCAGAAAGGTCATTAGCTTCCAACATTGATCAACCACGGGGTATATGTATCGATCAAAAAAGAAAAGAAAAAGGTACCAACAGAAAGCAGTAATAGTGAAGAAAGAAGAGACGGAAGAAACTGCATCAATGAAGAAACAAAAGACAAAGTTCTAGAGTAAGGCAGTACTGGTGACTAAAACTTAACGCCAATGCATGCCTTGTATTGAATATTGGTTACATATGTCTTTGACACTGAAACAGGCTTTGCACATATGAATCCACTCAAATTTTGTTGAGCTGAAGTACTCAAACTAATATGCTATTACAAAGTATAGAGCGTAAAGAGGTTTCCTGTTCAATTATCCATTTTAATCTTACATCACACATGTTGCCTCTACCTAGCGAACGCTTTCTAGCCCAGGCTACAAAGATAGTCCTAGAGAGAAGAGAGGCTAGCAGCTAGCTTACCTTGCATTTCATCTTTTGCAGCTTGTCCATCAGCCCTATTCATGAAGGAAACAAAGCCACAGTTTCTTTGTCGCCTCTTCTCCTCATCTGTTCTTGGCCACATAATCTTGACACTAGCTATGGGTCCAAATCTTCCGAAAGTGCGCAGAAGGAAATTCTCATCAACCTACGTGAGCATAAAGATCATATCTTATGAATATTAAGAAAACATTGGCGAGGGAAAACAACACACGAATCCAAGTAAGAAAAGAAAACACACCTTTGGGGACAGATTACCAACATATAGATTCGTAGTTTGTGGGTCACCATCGTCAAACGATCCTGGCCTTCCACTGGGATCAAAATCATCAGGTAGCTCATCAAAGCGGCTAGATGGCTGAAAACAGAATAAGTTAAATACAGAAAGCAGAGAGTCCAGAGTTAATCTGAGAGCAGAACACCGATGAAGAGAGCGATATAGTATGATGAACTAACCGAGTTATCGCCCTGACGATCACGATCCTGGTTTCGTCTTTCTCTCATTTCTTGTTCACGTTTCAACTCCTCCATGAAATGGTCTATATTTCGAGTCTTTCCCTTTTCTTTTTCCTTAGGCCTCTCCTCCTCCCTCTATAAAGATGAAATAAATGAGCGTATAACTAAACTATTGCCGCTTCAAATGAAGAAACCCAATTACAGTAAAAGAAATACAGTGACATAATCCATGCTACTGACCTTCTTCTCTGGTTCTTTACCCTTAGATGCCAGTGGTGGTGGAAGGAAAGAGGGAACATACCTGCAGAAATTAGGTGGAAGATAATCTTCTATATAACAAGAATACACAAATGGCTATAACCTTATCAAGCAATACCCAAGAACATCATTCCTAAGACCCAAAACTTTTACCAATAAAGCATGAAGACCTCAGCTAGTTACAAATACAGGATTAATAATATTTGCTCAAGCCTCGTAACAACCATATCAAAAGTGTATACTCATGAGCAAAATCAACGAGCGGCCAAACTCGTTCTGTTTACGATAGCAACGCAAGATTGATTCAATCAAAAGCAATCAGTTTTACCTACTCCCCTTCTTTGAAATCGAACCCCCATCTTTGGACTTTTCACCTGCCATCCGCGAACGCATAGAAAAAAGGTCCATACACTTATTAATGTGTTCCCAATATAAATCAAAGCATTGCTCTAACCATTTGACACCATCAAAAAAAAGAAGAACAAAGTACACACAAAGAGAGAAGCAAGAGGTAACAACACTTAAAAAGCCTTTCAAAGACTAACCTTCAGAATCAACCTTAGGCTTGTCACCAGGATTTATCGTCCCACCTCGAACAAAAGTCTTAGTAGTTGCATTATCCCCTTGAAACGATTCCACGAATTCTTGATACAAACGAGCCGTTTCATCCTCCGCTTTCTGTGATTAAGATCGATTAATCAAATCAATCTCCGATGAACAAATTTCTCAAATTCTACCCAAAACAGCGATGAATCGATTAAGATTTTGAACTCACCTTCTTCCGAGCTTCTTCTTCTTCTCTGTGTTTCTGGAATGGCGTTTTCTTTCGAGTGATCGAGAATGAACTCATACTTTCAGCATCCAACTTCTCTTCTGATTCAGAATTAGGGTTTGGAGAAATCGACAAGGGTGACGATTGATCAGGAAGCTAGGGCTCGAGGAGAGAACACAAGACAGAGCTAAAAACGGGAGATAGGGAAAATAATAATTAGGATAAAATATTTGTATTTTCTGTCGTCTTTTAAGAATTTGCCGAATTTCAAATTAATTATTGCGTATGCATAAAATTTTATATATATAAAAAAAAATGTTTACAGATACAAAATGATAATAAACAAAATTTAAATTCTAAAGTGATATTTAATGTTAAATGGAATGAATATATGAATATATTATTTCAAAATATAAAAACTTTTGAAATAACAAGAAGAATTGCAATTTGAGATTGAGATTAAAGAGTTAAGTTCCTCTCTTTAATACAATAAAAAATAAGAAAATTGAGATTTAGAAAGTGATATAAATAAGAAAATTGAGATTTAGACAGTGATTTGGAGTAAGTTTAAGTTTTACATAAATCTTTATATATTGTAGTTAAGGTAGTTCCCGATTTATGTAAAAATTTACTGTACGCAAATTTGTCGAATTGGTTTTTAGAATCGAGTGAGACGTGCAAACTTTATACAAATGTGTCAAATACCACATACTAAATATCAGTTTGCAGTGTTTGAAATGTGTCGAATATGCATATTTTAAATAAGATTACATTCAAGTTTCCTTTCGCTTGGTTTTGTCTTTGTTTAATGAATCATTATTTTTCTAGGTTTCGGTTAATGACAAGATGATAATAAAAGAATATAGGGTTGGCTGATTTTATAGTCATAAACTAGTTGCATTCTCAGCTTTTTCCCCCAACCTTTTTGCCCCTGAAAATTCCACCATAAACTTAGCTAATTCTCACAATTGCAACATGTACTTTCGGATTCATCCTTAAAACTACGCCTCCAATTGAACCGGCCAATAAACCGGTACCACATAACCCGGTTTGATTTAATTCAAATTTAACCAAATTTAAACCTGATTTTGACCCGAATCTTCTTCCTCTTCACCCGATTTTGACCCGATTTATTAGCTTCTAAAACCCTAGGCTTCACACCAAATCCACCACCAGATTTCTCCACCGTCATACCAAATCTCGCCTTGAAATCTGCATTTCTCCACCGAAGCCACTCGATTCCGCCGCCGCGGAGAAGCTTATACTCACATTAATGGAGAAAACACCACAAAGAAGAGTCTCTGTTTCAGAGAAAGAGCTTATTAAAGCAATCAGAGATAAACCATCAGTGAGACTTAACCACGCTGCGACGGAGCTTGACCGGAGACCTAACTACTTCAATTCAAGCTCCGGCGAGTCAATAGCTTCTTCAAGTTGTACACTACAGTTAACAACTAAACCTAGTTGCTTCTCTTCACCTTCATCTGGAGAAATCGAATCTTTAGAACCAAACCTAACTCCAGAAGAAGAAGCTTTACTAACAAAGCTTAAGAGTAATCGAGTCTCAGAGATTGAAGAAGCTTTGATTTCGATTCGACGCGTTACAAGAATCGACGAAGGTTCAAGAATCATTTTATGTACAACGAGACTAATCTCTGCACTTAAGTCACTGATTGTTTCGAGATACGCGACGGTTCAGGTCAATGTCACGGCGGTTCTTGTCAACTTGTCTTTGGAAAAATCTAATAAAGTTAAGATCGTACGGTCAGGAATCGTTCCACCGTTGATCGACGTTTTGAAATGCGGTTCCGTTGAAGCTCAGGAACATTCCGCCGGAGTTATCTTCAGTTTAGCTCTTGAAGATGAGAACAAGACGGCAATTGGTGTTCTCAGAGGTTTAGAGCCGTTGCTTCATTTGATCCGAGTTGGTACTGAGTTGACTCGGCATGACTCAGCTTTAGCTTTGTATCACCTTTCTCTTGTACAGAGTAATAGAGGGAAGCTTGTGAAGCTCGGAGCTGTTCAGATGCTTTTGGGTATGGTGAAGTTAGGAAGAAGAAAAAATAAATCGGGTCAAAATCGGGTGAAGAAGAAGAAGATTCGGGTCAAAATCGGGTTTAAATTTGGTTAAATTTGAATTAAATCAAACCGGGTTATGTGGTACCGGTTTATTGGCCGGTTCAATTGGAGGCGTAGTTTTAAGGATGAATCCGAAAGTACATGTTGCAATTGTGAGAATTATCTAAGTTTATGGTGGAATTTTCAGGGGCAAAAAGGTTGGGGGGAAAAGCTGAGAATGCAACTAGTTTATGGCTATAAAATCAGTCAACCCAAGAATATATGATTATTAGATTTTACCTCGCGGTACACCGCAGGTTGATTTTTATAACTAAAAACTTTAAATTTAAAGTTGTATTTGTTTTGTTGATTATATAATTGTGATGAAAACGAAAAAAAAGATTATATAATTGTATTTTGATTGTTAATTATGGGATTTCACCCATGTATACCATCCTGTATTAATATCGATCCAAACCCGTCCCACCATATAACCCCTTCACGTGAGATTAGACATCACTTTGTTATTTTTCTTTTTATAATATTTTTATTAAAAAAATCACATAATTCGAGTCAATTTAAAATTTTTCTGAAAATGGTTCTTGTATTATATATATTTTAATTGTTATAGACATATAGTTATTTTTATATTACTTGTCTCCCACTTAAGTAATTTTGAAATCTCCTTAAGCAAAATTTGATTGAGTGATCTTTTTCGTCGGTCCGAGTGTAAATAGACTAAATTACAAACTCAAGGGTATATTAATTGCTTATTAGAGCTAAACATGAAAAATATCATATGACTTTTTTTTTATTTACTTAGATAGATTATTGCAAGATCAATCTAAGAGTAAGAATTAATATCTGATAACATTTATCATATTAAAACAAAATATTATTTTCACCATTTAGTGGGTGATTGGTTAGACTGTAGCTGTAGATTTTTTGCTGTAGAATTTTGGCTGTAAGTGTGTAAGCTGTAGCTGTAGAATTTTGGCTGTAATTTTTTGGTTTTGTAGATTTTAAGAATATATAATTTTGGCAGTAAATTTATTAGTTGTAATTAAAAATTATGATTAATAAATATTTTAAATTTTGTATTTGAAAATTATATTTTCTTAAATTGTAAAATTATATATTATAGTTAATAAAATTATTTAATAACAACGTAAATTGTATTATGCACATATATGTAAACGGAATCTATATAAATATAGAAATTATTTCTAAATGTATAAAGTATTTTATATGGTATTCATAAAATAAAATAAATATTAGTTTTAAAATTATTTATACATATTAAGTTTTTTCGCTCAAAATATATATCCATCTATGTTTATATATTGAGACTAGTGAACATATATAAATAGAAAAGAAAAATAATAGTGACAAAATAAAAATTAGACGAGAGATAAAAAAGAAAAGAAATAAAATATACAGCACAAAATAATAGGATGTAGAAATTAAAAGATTTACAGTCAAAACAAAAAGATTTTTTTTTTTTGGGCTGTAACTTAGAAAAAAAACCTACAACATGATTGGTAACAATTTGGCCTTTACAAAATTATTATGGCTGTAAGTGGTACTTACAGCCCAACCAATCAAGACCTTAGATTAGATTTTTCTCTAAATATGTTATGTCTATTGAACTGTTGCCAAAGTTTAGTGACAATAATGTCTCACTCATATTCCCCCTCTCTCCATGACAATAGAATCTCTCTCCTATCAACAAATTTGTAGCTGATAGCCTGATACCTATGATGGATCTAGAAACTACTTTACATGGGGCACACTTAGATTTAGGCATTAAAATCAAAATCTAAAAACCGATCTAAAAATTTTAGTTCCAAAACCAAAACAAATATTCATAAAATTTGGAACAAAATCTAAATATTTCTACTGGAATTACCTGTATCGAATCGAAAATCGAATATTATATTTGATTAAAAATACCAAATGAACAAAAATATATGAAATAACCTAGATATCCAAAAATCATTAGTTATATTTGTCAAAATGTATAACTGTTTGAAAAAATTTAACCAAATTTTATTTAAATTGAAATAATTTTTATTAAAATTGAACAATTTTTAGATTTTTATCACCGTTCCAAATCCAACACATACCCGACCCGAATAGTCATAAAACCCGAACGGATAATAGACTCTTCTACCCGAATTATCCAAATCCAAAAAAATCAGAATCAAATCCGATCAAAAACCCGAAAGCATAAGCTTAGACACAACCTTAATGAATATGATAAATTTTAAGAAATTATTTTTACATGGACATAACCTAATAAATTTTAAAAAAATTATTAATTTTAACACATTTATTAGTTTGGAAAATGAAAAAAAAATTGAAAAATGAGTGTGGGGCACGTGTCCCACCTCTCTTCTATCTAGTACGCCCCCGGCTGATACCTTTGAAAAAAGATCCAGCGCAGAGGCTTCTACTTGGCTCCGTGTACCATTTTGCCGAATCAACAAAATAATTTTTAGGGTGAATTGCATGAATAACCTATTTCACTAATATAATTAAGTTTATAGCACTATAAGTGACAAAATAAAGAAAGTAACACAAGAGCCTTGTGCAAAGACCAATTTGGGTTTCTGAAGAGATCATGTAGAAATAGAGAGAAAGCTAGAAGGTGACGTGTGTGTGAGATATGAGTCAAAGAGGAGAGATAATTATGATGACATGGCCAAAAGTAACATTATCCCAAATAACTTTGTATGTTGAATTAGTCTCATTCAAGTAATTTTTTAAATCTTGCAATAGTTTCAAAAAACTAGATTTTTTTTCTGTGTATAACATCATTTGAATTTGAAAAAATAGCCTTGTATATATTATTGAACTGAATAGTGTGTGAAACTAGAAATAGACTTGATAAATAGAATAGAATGAGGGAAATGATAAGAATAGATGTGAATGTGATGGAGTCAAGAAAATTTAAACATAATCTGATAAATTAGATTGAGAGGATGTGTGAGTCGAGGAAGGAGAAGAACAAACATAATTGAGTCTCAAATCTTGGAAAGTTTCCCACTTAAATATTGGTGGAAAAAAACTATATAGTATAGACTTTAATTAAATAGAATAGTAATAGCTTTAAGTTTTCTAACAATAGTTTAAGTTCTAAGTTGAGATCCTTAAAGAGTTTGGCAAAATTGATGGTGAAAGAAATGGAATCAAGGATATAATTATAAAGTAAACGAATTAGATTTGAAGGCATGTGATTCACCAAAGCATAAAAAGAAGTTTGAGTTGTAGAGACTAATAAAAAGAAAGGAAGAAAGAAAGAAAACAAAAAAAAAGACAGTGAAAAAGATAAATGGATCAAGGGTTGAAGGGTATTTTAGGATATATTGTAAATAATATAGAGAATATCAGCTTCTTTTTTTCCTTAGGTTAGTTACTTAATTATAATTTTTTGTTGGTTATACACTCCAATTTCTCTAATTTTTAATCTTCCCCAAGTTTTTGAAAATTCCTACAAGAACTATCTCGTTGTCATAAACTCTAAATATTTTGCATTAATTTGATTATCATGCTCAGGACCATGATAATGAAATGGTTAATGATGCATTTCATGAAACCACCACAAATATTGCACATCATATATATAATATTCATGAATAACCAAACTTGGATGCAAAACAATTCTATGATATGTTAGACGCTGCTAGTCAGCCAATCTACAATGGATGTAAAGACGAGCATTCAAATTCTCTTTGTGTATAAAACATTGCATCCGAAAACATCCCACTTTGTGATGGCGATAACCAGACATTTCGACGGAGACCGAGAGGTGTCATAAGACTACTTAGTCCAATACACCTAAAATTTAAAACAGAATTACCATAACGAGCCAATTTTACAATTTTTAAATTACAATGAGACAACAATGTCTACCTACCAAATCAAAAGTAAACAGAGAAACAAAGAAAGTACATTCCAACAAAAAAAAATCATGGTGTATATCTTCC
This sequence comes from Arabidopsis arenosa, assembly GCA_905216605.1. NCBI lineage: Eukaryota > Viridiplantae > Streptophyta > Magnoliopsida > Brassicales > Brassicaceae > Arabidopsis > Arabidopsis arenosa. The sequence goes on from LR999456.1 coordinate 9,973,103, forward strand.
TCATGTATCCATAACATTTTGAATCGAATAAGCCTGCAGTCTTTTCTTTGAACAACCTATCAATCAAACATGGATCCCGAAACCAAAAACAAACAAAAACCATATATGTGGACTGCGTTATGGAGCTTAATGTTGTTGATAGATCTACAAAACCAACCATTTGGTTCTTTTCCTTGATGATTCAGGACATTCCTGTAGTCCCTAGGATTGAACCTGAAGCAGCTTCAGAGTTAAGATGGAACAGATTCCGCCAATTCTTGTAATTTTTTCAGACCAACAGTGGCTATGAGTTCCATCGAGACAAAAACTTCATAAGATTTTGCCTCTTCTTCTTCTTCTTCTTCTTCCTCTTCTTTGAGACCGCATGTGAGTTTAAGCTTCTCTGCCTCGGATTCTGCTTCTTGCGCTTCCTCAAGTAGAAGCTTAGCTTCTTCGAGGTCGCTCAGTTCCAGAGCAGCTGATCTCTCGGCTTTTGCAGTGCCACTGTCAATCCGCAACCTCTGGAATCTACTGATAGCTAATTCTCTTTCTTTTGACAAAATCAACCTCTCTATCTCTTGTAGCCTCTTGATGGTTTCTTCAATCTCATGTTCTGCTTTTTCGAGCTCAGCGTTAGCTTTTCCTGTCTCCATCTGTATCTTATCCTTTTCTAAGTTTAAGGACTTGGCTTCTGCAGCTATTCTTCCAGCTTCTTTGAAATTTCTCGTTGATGCGGCAACTTTCTTCTCTGCTTCAAGCTCCGGCATCCTTTTCTCTATGAACATAATTTTATCCATAAAAGATGTAATATTCTGTTGGATGATCGACTTTTTAGAAGATCGCTCCTTTAGTGACTCTCGGGTACTAGAAACCTCCTCTTGTAGCTTCTGTACTTCCTCAGAAAGTTTCTCTTCGATATTTACAAGCTTGGCTCTCTCTTCTCTAGTTTTAGACACATATGACATCAGACCTTTTCGCAATTTAATAACTTCCTCATATTCACATGCTTCATCTGCTGAAACCCGGGCAAGATCACGGAGTTTGGCTCCTCTCTCCTTCTCAGATGCCATGAACTTGTCCACGTCTTTCTTTTTCCTTGATAATTCTTCAGTTTCCTTATCAATCTGGGTGAGACCCGCTTGCGCATCGTTTAACATTTTATCCATGCTTGTTTGCAATTCCTTGTAGCCAGTCACCACATTGTTAATTCTTTCCTCGACTGCCTCTATTTGCAAATCGTTCTCGTCAATCTCCTTCTCCTTTGCCTTCACCAGAGCAAGCAGCTCCTCAAGTTCATTTGACAAATGTTCTTTCTTCTTCCGCAACATCTCCTTCTCTTTCATATCTTGTTCAACGGATCCCTCAAGAGTACCATTCAACGACAACCTAACATTATCAACAACAACAGATTCTATATCCAACTCAACTTTTCTAACCTCCACATCTTCAGAACAAGAATGCCATTTCTCCATTTCATCTGAATAAAAAGCTTCCGCCTTCTCCAGAATCGATCCAGCATCATTCTCAGCATCCGTACAAAACCTCCGAAGCAGAGAGGCAGATTCTTCTTCAGCTGCAATCTGAGAAAGAAGAACCTCCTCCATTTTCGACTCAATAGAGTCACAATCAGATTCTGCTTGGCGAAGCAATGCCAACAGAGCTAGCCTATCTCTTTCCTTAGCCGCGAGGCTTTCGCTAATCCTCTCAGCCGCATCGAAATCCTCAGCCTCAATCGCTTCCTCAAGCTGCTTCTCGAGCTCTTCGTGAGTTGTAGAAGCTAATCTGAGATTCTCAGATGCTTGCCTTCTCTTCCTAATCGCATTCTTGCGAGCAGAAGTAACCGAAGCAGCCAATTCACGAGCTCGATTTAGCTTCGCTTCGATCTGAGCCTTGACTAGTTCCAACCTTGAGCTACCATTACCAACAACAACACTAACAACAGGAGAGTCCAAAGATTGATTACCGGAATCTATCACTTGCGCGACGGAATCCGATACCTGACTAACGGAATCCGATACTTGACTAACGGAATCGGACTGTTGACTAACGGAATCATCTTCATCTTCCTCGAGATTGTTGGTTTCATGCCTACCGTATCCAATTCTTAATCCAGCTGCTCTTTTCTTCCTCCGTGACACCTGACGTCCATAATTCTTCGCCGGAGATTGATGAGTAGTAGTAACTGCCTCGATCGGCTCAGGTTGGTGTTGAACCGGAGTCACAATCGTTAAGTCTGAAAACAGATTCTCGTCCAAAGCCTCCGTCATATCTGGCTGAGAAAGAGCCGTGATCAGTGTCGCCTCCGCCGCCTTGGTTTCATTATCTCCAGATTGAGGCGGTGAGCTTACCTTGTTATCTCCGGCGAGCTCAGCCACCGGCGTAATAAGCTCCATCCCTTCGAACAGCGAATCCATATCGTCGCCACCATCCATCGCCGCCGATCTGATCAATCACCGATCTGATCTACATTTCCATTAATAACATTAAATTCACCAGTTTACTGGGCCTTTATTGGGCCTATTAACGGCCCATTTATGATAATGCTGACGTCATTCTTTCCTGATTGTGTTAGCGCCTCTTCATCTGCATAAAGATAAAAATTTCAACACTTGTCGGCGACTCAGAGAATCTAACCGGAAACCTAAACTCTTTACCTCTGAATCCACGCCGTGTTTTTTCGATTTTCAATTTCTCGATTCGATTGAAGATGGAAGGAGGTGGAGGAAGTAGCGGCGGCGCGACGGCGGGAGCTGGAGGAGTGGTGCCGGAATCAGCGATTGAAGCGGTGAATCAAACACTTGCGTACCTCAAGGAACTGAAACCACAGCTTGAGCAGATGCTGACTTTAGCTGAGCCAGAGGTTCTTGCTGCAATGCAGCCATTGCAGCGAGCTAAGACTATGTATTTGCTAGCTGGAGCCACCACTACTCTTTACGAACGTAACTCTCTTTCTTCTTCTTGAATCTGTTTCCATTGAAGTTTGTTTATTTGCGATAATGTTGAAATTGTTTGTGGTTTTGTGTGTTTTTCAGTGAGGTTGAGGTGTACTGGAGTTGATCCTGATGATCATCGTGTGAAATCTGAAATTGTATGTGTAAATTTGGTGGCTTTGGATATTTTACTTCTCTCATCATCTTTTGTTGTTTTATTGATGGTAGTATTGGATTTGTAGGAGCGGATAAATGTGTACAGAGAGAAGTTTCAGAAGTGCTTGGATCAAAGTAAAGGTAAAGATTGATTTTCTGGTGCCTGAAATGATTTGTGGAGAGATCAAAACTTGTTTGTTCTGTGTATTGAATCGAGGGGACAAGTATTGAAATGTTCTCTGGTGGGAAACTATTTGTTTCAGTTTGAATTGGCCATTGTATAGTCTCGTGGATCGAGTTTTTTTTTGGCTTTCTCTTTTCATTGGAGAATTGCTGCATCTATTAACCATGTTCAAGGATTATGCTCTTCAGCTTATAATTTTAGTGGCTGATAGGTGCTAACTATTTCTCAAGCAGTAAATGATATTTTATGTGTACCTTTCCGTTGATTAGTACATTTTCGAGAACTTGAGTTTCTAATCCTTTGTTTGTTGAGATTATGTATCTGCCTTAGATATTTTTCTTTGTTTTCTTCGATGCTTAGTGTTGATTGATTCTAACTTTCGTAGATATGATGATTTTCGTTTAAAGACTCTTTATTGCATGTACCCATCTTAAATGCAGGGAAGTAGTGTCTCCATTGGAAGGCTTTATCATAATGTCTCGCGCCTAATCCATTGTTCTCGACTTATCTTTTCGTCACCTTACTATTGCATCTACCTATCATCTTATATTGAAGGGAGATTATGCTCTATTTTTTTAAAAGAAAAGTCGTCATTTCCTTTTGGAAAATCTCTTAGTCTATTGAAATTAGGGAGACTGATTCGTGTTCTAGTTTCTCTGTATTTGCTTGTCTGTTGAATAGCTTTATAATCAAAGTGGAGTAATGTCAACTTCGTTTTTGTCAAGATGTACTTCCATTTAGACAACTTATTTGATTTGAATTTAGTAGTGGCTGATTGTTGATTTTAATGTTTTGCGGATATCGCAATGTTTTTTGAAGTTTTTTTCTTATTGTGGAAGATCCGTTTGTTCTTTTCTACTATCTCAAATTGGGAGCGGCTAGTCTCTTATTTTTGTTATCAAACCAGCTTATATATTTCGTTTAGAAGGTGTTTACTCAATTGGTAACGCTTTTGCGCTGCGTTTTATGAAATGACTCGTGGGCCTTTCTGGCAAGAACCGTTTTGTCTACCGGATACTAATGGGCCGACTAGTTCTACTTAGTTACTCGAAAGTATTTCTTTTCATGCGCATCGTTTCATTTTTAAATTGTCTAATTGATGTTTGGTTTATCTGATTAGGAAATTTTGTATCTATTTCGATTTTGTTAGACATTGAATTACTACCTCTAATTCAATATCTTATCCACTAAATGATCTCTTATCTGTTTCTCTTCTTTATCGTAGAACCATTGCGCCCGACTACTGTCTTAAACCGTCAGGCAGCAACCCGCTTCATCGAACATTCTCTACCTGATCTTACATCGAGTAAGCTTTTGTACATTTTTTGTTTCCACCTTTCTCTTTTAGTTTATACCTTGTTTCTCTAACAGTCATTGCTAAATGAATCTAGCCCAAAAGCAAAACATTAGAGACCTCAGTAGAGGAGAGAAATCAAGGTTCAGGAGTTCGGAAACAACTGCGAGAAAGAGGAAATACCAATCAACTGTTCAATCAGCCGCGAAGGACTTTCTTGAAAAGGCAGCTCGTGAGATTATCGGTAACAATGAAAATGGTTTGAAGGGACCTTTAATGGCGGCAGCTGATGGTTCAGATGATGTTGAAGTTGGTACAGGCTGATTTACTACCAATATATCATGGTAATGTTCTCTTCTGATTATCTTTAACACCTGAAAGCAAATCTCCTAATACTTATGGATTGTTATCCCATAATGAAAACACTGTTTCTTTCCATGTCTTTTGAAACTTTAGTCTCTTTACGAGTTTTCCTTAGGGATCTATTTGCTTCTCCTGGTGGTATGATTTTTAATAGCTTTGAGACACTATTCTATGAAGTCATATAAAGGATGGACCAATAAGGAAGTATTGTTCATTGTAGTGAATTCTCCTAGGCTACAATACCATAATAGTATCAGTTTCTTTGGTTCTCTTCGTGTAAATCATTGCATCCGTTACTTATCTTCAGTATTGAGATCTTCAGCATCATTTCTGTCTCTACATGCCAGAATAGTATCAATGTCTCAATTCTCTTTGTGCAACATTGCATCTGTGTTACTTTGCAAATTCTCAGTCCTTCAACACTCTCTTCATCATCTTTTGCAGCTGCTGCTACATTTTCTGGATCGTAGTTGTGGCATTCGTCATTGTCGCCATTGCAGAGAAGTTGGTTTTGTCAACTCATCTTTGATAGCGTTTAAAATTTTTTGGACCTAGTTAGTGTTGTGGTGTATGCTGTTTGTACATTGCATTATGTTAGCAACTGTTTTCGGAAAGCTCTTGAGGTTGGTGAATTTTGTATTTGGAAATAACATTAATGTCCAAAAGGCAAAAGAATTCAACAAATCTTGTGGATCAAAGAATCAAAAAGCAGAGATAGAATTTGAACAAAGTAGGTTAAAATCAGAGCAAAACAATCCCTAATAATCCAACAAATCCCAAAACCCCAACTTGGCGAGTCAAAGAAGAAGCAGCACCAGTGGCAGGAGCAACAGCAGGAGCTCCCAGAGCCAGAGATGGTGCAGGAGAAGGAGCAGAACCGGTGAAGAAACCACCGGTGTGGCCACCACGAGTGGACATGACTACAATGTGAAGCTTCTCACCTTCAACACAATTGCTTTTGGAGCCGCTGATGAAGAAGTAAGGACCAGATCTTTCTAGCTTCACTTTAGTGTCTCCATTGCTGTAATTAGCTGCTGGGTTTGTAGTGTTGCAGTTAATGTATGCATCTTTTGTCACTTGCAAAACCGAGTCCTTTTCTCCATCGTACTTCCACACTGTTCACATACAAAAGTTTCAGAAATTTACAAGTCCAAGGAAAGTGCTGGTTTTTGGATTTGACTTTTGGGGAAAGAAAACTCACCAAGAGAATCACCAACGTGAAACCGTAAACTCTCAGCCCATTTGTATAGGGACTCGGAAGGCGAAGAAGGGATTTTCCAGGCGCTGGTTTTGCCTCCAACGAGAATCTCTTTGCAACATGCAAAATTAGCCAAGAAGAAGAAGAAGAATAGAAAAGTAGCTTCGATGAGAGTTCTCTGAGCCATTAGAATTAAGTTTGTGTAAGAGATATAGAGAGAAAGAGAAAGTGAGAGATAAAGAGAGATTTTTGTGGTTTATTTGGGCTCTGTTGTGATATATATAGAGGAAGAAGAAACTAGCCGTTGGAAGAGAATGATGTTTTGCAGCTACTCTCTGTTGGTCCCAACGGTTGTTATTTTAAACGTGTCAAGTCCCTACCATTGAGACTCAGGTTCCAAGAAATTAGATATAAATCCATTTTCTTAATAACGGTCGGAGACAGAATTTATTGATGTCCGCAAACCGCAATTAACGCGAATAGAGTGTGCTTTTAGATACTTGGAATTTGATGTAACCAAGAAAATGCTAAACTTAAAAGTTAAAAAGAGAGTATAAAAATATAAATAGAAATGAAAGAATCACATATTGTCAATTAAGAAAGATAATCCAAAGTGTCATTTGGGAAAATCAAACAGAATACACTCTAAAAAAAAAAAGGTTTACATATAAAACCTTTCTTTTGTTACTTGTAACCAAAACCAGAGCGAAACAAGAAGAAAGACCCCTATTGAGCAAAAACAAACTTGTGAAAATCATTAACTATATTACCTTCTTCTTCCTTTCTTTCTTTCCTTCTTTCTTCTCTTGAATGTTTTTCCTGAATCAATCGATCTTTACCGACGAATAAATGAGCCTTGTGAACCAGAGACAAGCGTAGAACCCGATTGTTCCGGTCAGCACGAAAAACGCGTAAGAGGCAATAAGCATGTATCCGAAGTAGAGCATAGCTGAGACGAGCTTAGTGATCTGGAGCTTTGTGAAGAAATAGAAGGCTGCGTAGAGGAAGAGATAGACCGCAGAAGAACCTGAGGTGAGGTAAGACCTCCACCACCAGAGATAGTCTTCACTGCAAAGCTGGAAGTAGCAGAGAACAATGGTGATCTCAGCGCAGGTGACCATAAGGATCACAAAGACGAGGAAGAGGAATCCGAAGATGTAGTAGAACTGGTTGAGCCAGATGGATGTGAGGATGAAGAAGAGCTCGATGAAGACTGCACCGAATGGTAAGATTCCTCCAATGAGGATTGAGAAAACTGGGTTCATGTACCAAGCTTGCTCTGGGATTTGACGTGGGATTTTGTTGGTTTTCACGGGGTCATCGAGAGGTGGCTTCTTGAATCCGAGGTAAGCGCCAACAAAGACAAGAGGCACGGAGATTCCAAACCAGAGGAAGATCAGGGCAAACATTGTTCCAAAGGGAACAGCTCCAGATGATTTTTGACCCCAGATGAGAGCGTTTAGGACAAAGAAGATGGCTGAGACTACTGCAGGGAACAAGAAGGCTGTTCTGAAGGCAATTCTCTTCCATTCTGTTCCTTTGAACATTTTGTAGAGACGTGAAGAGGCGTAACCGGCAAAGAGGCCCATGAAGACCCAGAGAAGGAGCATGGCTGTCATAAGACCTCCACGGTTGGAAGGTGATAGAAATCCGAGCATGGCGAAGATCATAGTGACAAGTACCATGCCTAAACACTGGACACCTGTGCCAACATAGACGCAGAGAAGATCTGAATTGGTTGGAGGCCTGAAAACATCGCCATGGACGAGTTTCCACCCAGTCTCTTCTTGAGCTTCCTCTTGAGTCTCAAGCTCGTTGTACCGTGAAATGTCACGGTAAAGGGTCCTTAGCATAATCATCGCTACCATACCAGAAAGGAAGAGGACAATCATAAGAGAGTTGACAATAGAAAACCAGTGAATTTGATTGTCACTCATCAGAAGATAAGCATCCCATCTAGACGCCCACTTCACTTCACTTTCCTGAAGACACAGCAGCCCAAACATCAAAAGAGTGAGAACAGGAACACAATACTATCTCATTAAGACAAAACTATCATGCGATAAACTGATTAGTCGAACAAGAACTTGCCTGAAAGTCAACATCATATGTGAAGATAATTTCCTTCTTATTTTCGACTTCTTGAGGGGTAGCCGAGCTAACAACAAGGCGCTTTGTGTGGGGATCACAGGTAGTCAAACGGGTCTTCTCGCTCCATTGTCCCTCGTATTCATGCTTGACACTGCAATTCAAGGAAATAATAATAATTAGTTCTGAAAAATAGAGGAGATCCCAAGAGTCCAATTTGTTAACTAGAACTGCACCTGTATGGTTTAACCTCAAATCCCACAATCCTTGCAGCATCGGTTTGCATATCTCTGTGATACCGGACAGTGAATGCCAAGTGATTGTGCATAAAGTACTTTTGCTCTTTGCTCTGTTAAATTCAAAAGACTGCTTAGAAAACCGTACTATAACGTGCAATGCAAATAGTAAATAACCCAAACCTACTTACCCCTTCATACTGGCCTTTAAGACCGACATGATAGCCTAGCTGATACACAACAGATGGAGAACCCTGACCCGGATCAATTCTTTCTATTGGAACCACTAGAGGAAGATTATCAAGGATCCTAACAAACACATACACAAGCACATCATAAGAACAGTAACAGAGAGAGTACATGCAATTCATTACATCCATATTCAATGTCCTACATGTTGACCCGATACTCATCATCAATCTTCTCTTTGAACGCCTTGGCAGACTTTGCATCAAGCGTAACACGGCCGAGAATATTACACATTTGTGCCTCACGCATTTTAAACTACATTATTCCAATTCCACAAGTTAGCAGTCAAGTAAAGGGGAAGACATAAATGTATCAACTCCAAATCAAAACAGAAACAAACCGAATAAGGAGCATTTTCGATTCGGTCACCACGAAGCACTTCACCAAGATTCTCAGTACTGTCCACAATCTTCTTAGGACGGCAAAAAGGAAGAGAGTAATACGAATACGGAAGCTGAGTCTTAATAGATGTCAACTTGTTTACTTTCACTTTCAATTCATCTCCCTACATAGACCACAACACCAAGATCAAAACTTCGAAATTCGAGTATAATCATTTTAACTTGAATCTTCTTGTATAAGTTATAATTTACAGAGATTTGTATCAATTAGAACCTAATCATGACAATTAGATATAACTAACTGAAAATGCGACATTGTTACAGATCAAGAGATCGTAATGAGAATACGAAATTGGAGACTAAAGTGTCGGTGGCATATCAAAACTACGATTCGCTAACTCAATCCTAAAACCAGATCCGAGAGATCTAAATCAGATCCAAATCAATAAGATTCGAAAAACTGAAACGTTTTTACCTTTTCGAAATCCTGAGGAGCAACACCAGGAAGGTAAAAAGAGTAAGCGCCATGAATAAAGAGAAGAAGAATCACAGATCCAAGAATTTGTAATCTTCTAGAACTTCTATAAAACTCCATAGCTATGGCGGTTCCACAGATCTGGAGCTTAAAGCTTTAAACGATTTTTATGTTTCTATTTGTGAGAGAGTCAGAGTCAGAGAGAAGAAACGAAGCACTGTGAATTGATTAGATCCTTGTTTCTCTCTCCGTTATTGCTTCGTTTCTGTAACATCATTCTTCTCCATTCATATTCCGCCACGTGTCTAACCCCGTCGAGATGCTGTAGATGGGCCTCATTTCTTAAGCCCTTTTATATTCAGATTGATCCGTCAATTATTGTGGTATGGCTACATTTTGATGTCCAGTAAAAACGAATTTGATTAATCAGCAATATTATCTATACTAGTATAATTGCAGCACTTTTTGTGACGGGTGGGTAAAACATCTTACGGGTATATCGGATATCCGACCCGTTTTAAAAAATCATTCACAAAAATAAACTTGGATCGGGTTAAATTAAACCCAACTCATACACCGGATATTCCATATTTAATAATTTAGATATTTAGAAGATTTGATTAAAATTTATAATTATGATTCTCCTATCATCTTTGTTTGATTTGTTTTTAACTGTTTTGAATCATCATATAATACATAAAGTAAAAAAAAAATCAATTTTTTTTTTCTGTATATACTGTGATTCGAAATTTAAAAAACGGACATATATTATCTAATTGACGAAAATGTGTGTTCAACGTTCTACATCGATTAAATTATTTAGACAATGATTCAGAATCATATCATAAATAAGAACATTAATAAAATAAATGAGTTTTTTTGCCGGACGGGTTTGGCGGGACGGGTTTTTGAATCAACAATAATAAAAAAATTAAAATATCATTAATCCGCCGCTTCAATACGGATTAAATCTTCTTTTTTAATACCACAAATATTAGACATATTAAATCAGTCTCATTTAGAAAAGATTGTATAAAACCAAAAATTGTCATGTGGTATAATGTCCCGTGGTCTTAGAGGATGATATGATTTGTAAACTTTTATATATAATAAATAATCATTAAATTTTAAAATAAAAACAAATCACGGGATGGGTTAAAAAATTACGGAACAGGTTATATTTCGGAAAGGATTTATATGGCGGACGAATTTGAATCAATATTTATAAACCGCTTTAACTAGATTTTAACCCGCGGTACACCGCGGGATGATTTAATTTTAAAGTTAGTATAAAAATATTTTGTAAATTGTATCTCCTTATAACATATTTATTTATATTATAGTTTACAATTGTTATTAAGTAACGGTATACCACGAGTCCACGAGATAATTATTAATAAACTGAGGATTTAACCCGTATTAAAGCGGTATATAAATATTGATTCAAATTCGTCCGCCATATAAATCATTTCCGAAATATAACCCGTTCCGTAATTTCTTAACCCGTCCTGTGATTTGTATTAAAAAAAATAAGGATTAAATCCGTATTGAAGCGGCAGATTAATGATATTTTAATCTTTTTATTATTGTTGATTCAAAAACCCGTCCCGCCAAACCCATCCCGCCAAAAAACTCATTTATTTTATTAATGTTCTTATTTATGATATGATTCTGAATCATTGTCTAAATATTTTAATCGATGTAGAACGTTGAACACACATTTTCGTCAATTGGATAATATATGTCCGTTTTTAAAATTTCGAATCACAGTATATGCAGAAAAAAAATTGATTTTTTTTTTTACTTTATGTATTATATGATGATTCAAAACAGTTAAAAACAAATCATACAAAGATGATAGGAGAATCTTTTTTTTTTTTGTCATCTTTTAAAATTTTTTTTTTGTCATCGATGATAGGAGAATCATAATTATAAATCTTAATCAAATCTTCTAAAAATCTAAATTATTAAATATGGAATATCCGGTGTATGAGTTGGGTTAAATATAACCCGACCCAACAAATTTTTTGTGAAGGAATTTTTAAAATGGGTCGGGTATCCGATATACCCGAAAGCTTTTTTACCCACCCGTCACAAAAAGTGCTGCGATTATACTAGTATAGATACGGGTTAAATCCTCCGTTTATTAATAATTGTCTCGTGGACTCGTGGTATACCGTTACTTAATAACAATTACTCCCTCTGTTTCACAAAGAGTGTCGTTTTAGATGGAGTAAAAACTAGATTCCCTAAATTATAGGAGAACTAAAAATCTAAAATCTTGAATGGAAGATCACAACAAAAAAGTTTTCATAAATTGTGGAAAAACCAAATTTTGAAAAACTTGATTGGTGTGAAATCAGTTTTTGAAAAACAAAAACTAAAAACTCTTTCAAAAACTACAAAACATTCAAGGCCTAATAGTCATAAAACATAAAAAATCATTAAATTTTGCATTGAAAACCTAAAACGACACTCTTTGTGAAACAAAAATAAAACCTTAAAACGACACTCTTTGTGAAACGGAGGGAGTATAAACTATAATATAAATAAATATGTTATAAATAGATACAATTTACAAAATATTTTTATACTAATTTTAAAATTAAATCATCTCGCGGTATACCGCGGGTTAAAATCTAGTTAAGTTAAGTAATATACCACAAAGATGAAAGATGATGTTTATAAACGACTAAACGAGTAGTACAGAAATTTCATACGTTTGGAATATAGAGTTAGAAATTTTGGTTAATTGTACCAATTCACTCGTATTTATGGAATAAAATCTTCATATGACTACTTTCTTAATTTTCCTCTTACAGGCTACAGTATTTTGGTCACGTTGAAGTAAAATGTGTCTTAATGAACCATCTTTACGTAAACGTTAAAGCAAATCAAAAGACGTTACTTTTCGTCCTAATTATGATTAATGCTTGTAAATAAAGAAACCATATCGATGAGAAAACGAAACAGTATATTTTTATTAATTAAAAACGTTACTATAACATTTACATCATCTCGATCGCTAAATATAAATATGTGGATTACAAGGTCTTAGACTCACCATCACCACCACCTTCTTCCTCATCAGTTTAGTTGTTCTTGATCTTTTTGGTAGAAGTCCTCGGTTTTTTCACTTCTTCATAGGCAACCCCTGATGAAGATGAAGGCCTTTTCTGTTTTGGATTCTTTGATTCAAAAACTTTCTTGTTGGATTTCAAGATTTTTGGTGGCTATCTCTGAGGATGGTAAAGATACTGAAAACGATACATCTAATGAGGAGCCTAAGCCTTTGATGGAGATGAGTCCAAGCAAGGAGAATGACCATGAAAAAGAGATGCCAAAGACCTTGAAACCGGGCAAGAAAGTTTTTGAATTAAACAATCGTAAGCAGAAAAGGTGCTCTTCATCTTCATTAGAGGATGACATTGTGAAAGGGAAAAAAACCGAGGGCTTCCTTCAAAAAGATTAAGAGTAACAATACTGATGATGAAGATGGTGATGATGCTCATGATGATAAGCTTTAACAGCCTCTAGAGATTTCTTCAAAAAACTCACCACGTGTTTGGACTCATCATCAGATTTTTTTTTTTAACAAAAAGAAAATATCTGATGGTGAGTCAAGCTCATGGTGAGCATTTTAGATATATAATTGAAGGAGGCGAAGGAGAAAGAGGCAGGAGAAGGAAGTTCCGGAAATGAAACAGAAGTGGAAGAAAAATCTTCTTAGCTGTAAAGGGGTAAAGGGTTTGCAGCTGTAACTAACGCCACCTGGTTTCGATTCACGGTGGGAGGGACTATTTACAATGCTTGGGTTCCCGGCAAAGAGGTGAAACCACCTTTTTTCTTTTACCAAAAAAAAAAAAAAAAATCTTCTTAGCCATAATGTCGCGACATAAACAAAATAAAAATTGGAAAGAAAAGCCAAGAAAAAAATACAAGAAAAGGTAAATTATATTATTTTGAAGCAAATCAGATCCAAATCCATAAGATTAGAAATTGAAACGTTACCCTTTCGAAATCCTAAAGGAGCGACACCAGGAAGGTAGAAAGAGTGAACACCATGAATGAAAAGAAGAAGAATCACAGATCCAAGGATTTGTAATCTTCTAAAACTTCTATAAAACTCCATAGCTTGTTAGTGGATAATTGAGTTTAGTCGCTTGTTTAGATAATTGAGTTTAATTAATATGCTTGTTAAGAGTTTTACACTTTCCTTCATTATCTGTCTTTGAAGAATAGCGTAACGTGAAACTTGACTCAAAACAAATCAAGGAAGTGTATGTTGGTGGTGATGGTGATGATCAAAACTCATTACAAGGGAAATATTTTGTGACAGAGAGCGCGCGTTGAAATCAGGAAATCTTCTATATTCTCTTGAGAAAACTGGGAAAGATTTCAAGATTACAAGAATGAATGTGTTTGCTTATGATAATGAATGGGAGAATCTTCTTGATTTTTTTCGATATTTACTTGGATTTTATCACTGTGAAGGATGACGTGAAGAAGAAGCATAAGAAGGAAAGAGTCTAGGCTTTGAGTTTTGGTGAAGAATGAGAATTAGTTTTCACAAATGCTCATCTTTGGTTTTTGTTTCATCTATTATTCTCTAGTTAAGGAATTTATGAAGAAGAAGAAAAGAATTCATCTATATTTAGTATAAGTGGATCTTTGTATATTTATGAATTCATCTATTTGGAAAATATATTCATGAATTTGCAAATTGATGATGTGAAACAGTAGAAGACAGAAAAAGTGCATTGACTTTTGAAGACTAAATCTATCCGTAAAGAAGATTTGGTTGGTTCTCATATAACTATTATAGATTCTCATAACCATCTCTCGACTCAGAGGATGGTGAAGAGAGTACTTGTATATGTCGTCGTTTGGCTCTTAGCTTGCTTATACCTTACACGTGTCGCCGAATCTTCAGACCGATGCAAAGCTTGGCTGGTTCAATCCATCCCCACCGACATGCCTGAGCTTCCTCGCATCTCTGGTGTTCTCTCTACAGGTTCTTCATTGTTACTTGCTTTCCAACAACTTTATTACTATTTGCTCTGTTTTCGTTCCACGAAAATCTGCTTATTGAGCATTGTTTCCTCTGTTTTCTATGTTAGCTCTGTTTTTGTTGATCCTAGGAAGAGTTTGGTAATTTAGTTAGATTATTACAAAGACAGTTTGTTAGAGGGAATTGTTGGTGTGTACAGGGGATGTGTTTCAGTGGCTAGCAAACAATTCAACAAGATCACTGGACATCATAGCACAGTATTGGCAGCTTCTTGCTAATCCAAAAGATCCTCGCTCGGGCGATTTCGGTTATTCAGATTCAGATTTGCAGCGATTTGGAGCTAATCTTGGTGCTCTAGTTTACAAATCTATTGACAATGCTGCTAACCGCAATGTTAGTATCAGGTATATATCACTACAAACACACGCATTTTTTCTTAGTGTGAATACAATTCATTCATAGTTAAGCTTCTTTATTCGAGCCAATTGTATTGAGTAAATGATCATTCAGGAATCTTACATGTAAAAATTTGAAACTTTTTTGTATTAGAATGATAAATTTTGGTGCATAGACTATTGTCTCATTCAGGAGTATACCCAGATTATACCAAAGAACCATCTGATCTTGCTTATGGAAGATCAAATGTGAAGAATGTGACTTTGCTACTAAGCAAATGGTGGGGCTCAGGAATTGTTCATGCCAAGGTTTGGATTTCGGATGATCGCGACGTGTATATCGGTTCTGCCAACAATGATTGGAAGTCTCTATCTCAGGTATGTCTTTGAATATACATACACATCGGACTCGCGTAGAACATTGGCTGCGATGAATCAGCTGTTTGGATGGATTTTTTCAGGTGAAAGAAGTTGGGATTTACTTGAGTGGGTGTTCGCGAATGGCCCGAGAGATTAAAACTTATTTCGATAACTTATGGAGATTGGCTTCTCTTGATGCTTCAACTCACACAAGAAGTGTATCAGATCAACAATGGCTGATCAATAGAACTGTTCCATGTTGGTCTCATTTTCTTCCTACAAAAGCTAGGTGTAGGTAATGGATTTGAGAACCAAAAACGATACTCTTTCTTCTTTACTTTTACATCAATGGTTCTTGGAGGAAAAAGTTTTGTTTCTCTTTTCAGGTCACCTCTTCCAAGTTACATAGACACACCTAATGTGTCCCCAGGTTATCCTTCATTATCTGACCCTGAGATGTTCAGAACCGATATCGAAACTCTACCTAGAAACCGTTCTTGTCCAGAACCGCAACCGAGCTATCTATCTTTTGCACCACCAGAGGTGAAAAAAAATCAACTTTAGAACATTTTAGACCTCTTTGATTGTGTATGATATGGTTCTGAAATCTCGAAAATATGTAGTTGTTGTTTGGGAAGCATCAATCTGATGAACAAGGATGGATAGATACAATAAAATCTGTGGTGGAAGGAGGAACAGTGAGGATCAATACAATGGATTGGCTTGGTCAGTCTCAATATACTAATCCTAAGGTTTACTGGTCAACCTTTTCTTCCGCGGTTTCCGAGGTACTTACCTATTTGTTAGGATCAAGGACATCAAGTAATATATAAGAGACATGTGCCAATCTACTTTGAAATTTGAGTTGGAAGCTCATGAAACTAAATACTATTCTTGATGATCTTAATCACCTAAAATGCTAGAATTTGATATACATACATTGACATCACAGGTTGTCTTCTCTAAGAATGCTAAAGTAAAGATCATTGTAGCATATTGGGGACATTTCATCGAGGCCACTGATGGATACTTGAGGTCGTTGCTTTACTCTAATATTCTTTGCTCCTCTTCATCCTCTGTGCAAAACAAATGTTTTGGCCAAGTGGAGATCAGATACTACATGGTTCCTGGTTTTAACAAGACAGGACCTGCGGTTATAAACGGGACTAAAACCGGAAACAGTTATCCAGCTTACACTAGGGTGAATCACGGGAAATACGCGGTCAGCGACGTGAGAGCTCACATAGGAACCAGCAATCTTGTTTGGGATTACTTCTTTGTTACAAGTGGTGTGAGCTTTGGAACTTACAACACTAAATTTGTGTTGAAGCTTCAGGAGATCTTTGATGCAGATTGGAACTCTCCATATGTAGTTCCAGTTCAAGAGTTTGGACAAGATGTTTAATTAATCCTTCTTATAATTCATTAATGTATATCAGATTTCAAACTTAGAGTAGACTCAGCTAAAATAAATATGTTTCAAGAAAGTAAAAGTTAATTCTTTATTTGTAATTTTTTGAGCATTACTTTATAACCATGTATCTGCAAGATTAACATAGAACTTAGTTATCGATTGAGTAGCAATTATATGGATTGTTCGAATATATTTGTGGATGAGATATTATTTGTCGACAGTTTTTTCTGCAGTAATAAGCTTTCGACAACTAAATGATCTATAATATTGATAATACCCTATAGAAAATCTTACTCTAACTTACTTGTTTGATCAGAATCCATCAACGTCAATAAATCCAAATATCTACGATATTTAAAGCGTTTCCTTTAAGAAATATCTGAAAAACCCATATAATTCAAAGAAAACGTCAAAACTTTGATTCAGTATGAATTAATAAGTGAAAAAATATGTCAAATCAGATTATTTCTAAGAAAATTGGAAAAGTGAAAGATTAAAATGGTTGAAAAGGGGAAAACGGTGTTTCGTATTGAAGAAAATAATAACAACTAAAAGCTTTTCAATTAGTAGTATTGTAGAAGCTTTACAGATTTCAAATTAATATTTACCAATTCATATAAAGTTTTTAAATATATTTTTACTATGCATTTTTTCTTTAATCCTTTTTATATATAACTTACATAAAAAATATAAAATTAAATAAACATTACAGTTTTATGATAGTAAACTATTTTTAGTGCCTATATATTGTTAAAACATTCATAACAAGACCAAGATTATGAAGTTATGACATTGGAGAAGCCCAACACAAGCCCATGTAATTAGGTCTTAGGAGGTTCATATATATAATCGGGAAAAATGCCATTAAAATCCCCAACTTATTCAAAACGTTGATTTAAATCCTCAACTCACGACGAAACGAAATAAATAACAAACTTATGTTGACTTTCCAAATAAATATTAAACTTATGTTAACTTTCCAAATAAACACCAAACTTTCATTGACTTGGTCATATTAGGCATGACGTTAAGTGAGTTAACAGACCATGTTAACGGGATTAATTTTCTGTTAACAGACCCGCTAATTAAAAATGACAGTATTCCTTCTAAACATAAAACGACGTTGTTTTGTCGTAACTGCTCAATAAAATCCCGAGTTTCAAATCATATAAAGATTTAGGGTTAGGGATTTTGCTCGATTTGGGGATCTAAGATTGACTTTAGGGGTTTAATTCAATCGTTACGACAAAACGACGTCGTTTTGTTGTTATATGAAACGATGTCGTTATCAATTAACATGTATGTTAACAGAAAATTAACTCCGTTAACGAGATCTATTAACCCACTTAACGTCGTACCTAATATGGCCAGGTCAACGGAAGATTGATATTTATTTGGAAAGTCAACATAAGTTTGATATTTATTTCGTTTTGTCATGAGTTGAGGATTTAAATCAACGTTTTGAATAAGTTGAGGATTTTAACGACATTTTTCCCATATATAATCTCTTGTAATGAACATCAAGGTATTAACTTTGGGAGTTGTCTCAAAACAACTCTCCTTCTTCATCTTGATCAAAGTATCAATCTTGAATAATTTTGATGTTAGTGACAACCTAAAACTTCTTCCTTTCTTTATTCTTGCACCTAATAAAGCTCCAATAAGCTATCTTATTTTCAATCTTAGATTTATATGTTAATAAGCTCATTTGAGCATAAACCATTCTTGGTTTGGTTTTCCCGCATATATCCAGGCTTTCTAAAACTGGTATTTGTAAAAAAAATTCACTTAACTAATACTACATTTTATCATGAGAATTTTTACGAATTATGAATATCTAGATTTTTCGAATCAAATCAAAACGGATCTAACGGATATGTGTCTATAACTTTTGTTATATTGAGTCAAAATATTATATTGCCCTTCCTAATTGTTTCTCACTATATTGGCCTTCTAATTTTTTTTTTTGATGGCGTGGCCTTCTTGATTGTTTCTCACTTTTCGACTCGGTTATACACAATGATAAAGGATCTGTGACTATGGTTACTTAAGGATATTATTTAGTAGAATAAAAGAATTTTGAAAGGAGCATTAGTGTAGGAATTTGGTTGGAGTAGGGCCGAAGGAAGGTCGTTGGAGTTGGACATGTACTGGGGCCAACATAAGATGGGTAATCAGTTAGGTTGTGCCAAAGTGGAACCCCTCACTGATTGACTTCTATCTTTATTAGTAGAGATGGTGGCATAAGTAAAGTGGAAGACAGATTACAATACAATTGTTTTTTTTTTTTTTTGCCATCAATTACAATACAATTGATGGGTGTCTACTTTGTCTTTGGTTAATAACAATGAATCAGAATAGATATTAATTTATATTTAATAAGTTAGATATTCACATTAGAAAATAACATGTTACTAAAAAAAGTTTCATCTATTTCATACCAATTATAGAAAATGCAAAATCGTTTAAAATCGTGCAACAATTAACCAAAGAGTATTTTGCTTGCTCTCTTTACTATTTTCTAAATTCACAATCCATTTTTGTTGTTATTGGGTATAATTACTTTATTATATTGCATCTGTTATATGTCACTATCCCTTGGTCTGACACCACACCCTTCCCCACACCCACCGGTTAGAATCTAGGATAGCACCAAAACTTTGTGGACCGTTTCAATATAGGTTTGTTCAGTCTAGAAGGAAGTGACTTCGTCCTTTTCTCGTGTTTTTGGGAATTTTGTTTTTTAGATTTTGGTTTGATTAGGTCCATGATCAAACCCGCGGATCAAAACTCTTAAAACCCGTGTGTTACTTTTTTGTAAATGATACAATTAATCGGAAATCAGCGCACAACAACATGATGCATGGAATCGGATCGGACTAGACTTAGCTTGGACACTAAAAAGTCAGGACCAAATCCTTGAGTCCACTTTTCTCTGGATGATGTAATGACCTTTTACAGATTAGACAATGTTAAATATTTTAATCCTATAGGGATTAGCCTATACATAGAGTTGATTTGTGGGTTTTGTTTTGATGTAAGAATATTATCGTTGTTTGGCTGAAAATAACCATGTTATTCGGATAGAGTTTGGTGGCCCAGTGATAATGTGGGTGCAGATTCCATCCATTTCAGCTCGACCGACATAATACATTCTACGCATCCTAGGCTAAATAATGCACGAATTTAATAGGACCTACAAACATTATCTTTCTCTTTTTGTTTCTATCTAAAGTTTTTCCTATCTACTCATTTCCCCTTTTTAATTTGTGATTTATGCCCATGCATGGTTATGAATTTCTGTGACAGCAATATTTACATGATAGGGTTAACTTTTTGAGTCATCAATAATTTTTAACTGGTATCAAGATTTAATGTTTTGTTTGTTATCAGTTTCGAGTAATACATATTTAGTTCTATTTTTCAAACTTACAATTGTAGCATAACATTCGAAGAACTTATGTGATAAGATAAAATCATTTTAGACAGTGGTATTCAAGGTGTGAAATACTATTTTTCGGTAGAATTCTATTTTCTTTTAGTACGAATTTATGTTTTTATTTTACAATACAAAGAACGAATATTTTATGTCTATCTGCAGTATTGTCTGCTTATAACTTTAGAGGTAAATTTGTCTACTTGTAATTTTAAGAGTAATATTAATGAATAGCCAAACAAAAACACTTAAATTAAGAAAATGGCAGAGAGAATGTTTTTGTTACAAAATAGCTATGTACCCATGTTGTCAGAAGAAGTGAAATACTAAAACTATCTTTTGTTTGTTGCAAGATCAACGATATGTGATACAGTTTCGTGAGATTTTTCAAAATAGCATGTACCATTTAAATTTCACATGTTATATTTAACTAAAAGACATGATATTTCAAAAACATATTGATTTTTTAAGGAAAAAACATTGTTACGTAGTGTTTTTTTAAGCAAAACATTGTTATGGAAAATTTAATCTGAATAGAATCTTTTTTAAAAGAAATCACATGTAATTTTAATAAAAATGATGTAATACTAAAAAATAATCATTTTTTTATTAAAGAAATCACATGTGATATGAATAAAAAAACGTGTATTATTACAAAATAACATGATAAAGAGAGATATCAAACTGAATAGAATGTTTTTTCATGAAATACCATATGTTCTTTATAAATAACGTGTAATACGAGAAAAATACATAATAAAAAGAGATATAGTATGCTATTACATGTAATTCGAGAAAAAAACGTGTTACAAAAGACATTTACGTAATTATGCAAGCTCTCAGACATAGTTCCGACAAGTTACTGTAGCATATGGTTAGTTTGTTAATTATCCTAAAAATTTTGGCTATTTTATGTATATTCTCTAATTTTAAATGGTTACCTGTTAATCTTTATATATTATAGTATCACTTTATTCATTATTACTACTTTTTGGTAATTTGAAAAATTCTTCCAAGTTATAATCCTTTTTGAATAATCCAGCTGTTGGAAGAAAATGAAATATCTGTGCCGGAAATATCTGTGCTGGAAATATCTGTGAACAAAATACTTGTAATTTGACATATACATATCTCAACATTAATGCAACGACAACTAAAACACGGACTCGTCGAAGTTTCACAATGAATATCTTCCTGTAATTAAATTAGAAGAAGGCGGTTTTAAAACTTAAATTAGCCTTTTGTCGTGTCTTTGTCCTTAGTAAATTACTCTTTAATTGTTTTGTGACTTTGGAAACGAGAAAAGCTGGGTCGTTTCAGAATCCATACGACACGAACACGTGCCCTGTTCTTCTCAAAGCTCTCCAATTATGTTACAAGTTTTGTCCGTTACTTTTTTCTCTATCACGCAAGCAACGTTATCGTGGCCACTTGTCAAACAGGTATATGTCACTAATCTGTAGCTAAACTGACAAATTATCTTCTAAGGATAATAGTTTATTAGTAATCATTCTATATTAAAACTTATTAAGAAAATATATCTTTCAAGTGGTTCTTGTTATTAACGTTAACACATGTTCCAACAATGTGTGTTTTTTTTCCTAGAGGGAGAATTAGTATATTCGGAAGATTAAAGAGATGGTGTAAGGTTTTGTACTGGCTTATATGTGGTATGGGTGTGAGATATGAGTACAAGATGACAATTTTTCAATAGCGAACTTTTATTAGTTAACCTCTATTAGTCCACTTTTTTATACTAAATGTGCTAAAATGGTATGTATAGACTGGAGAATATTTTATCTCGATTTGTAGACCGACTTGTTGAATGGTTGATTTGGTTCGTCCGTAGAACAGACGATCGATTAATATAATATCTTTTGGCGGATATATATGCATGATCAAATAGTTTATGTAACACGGTATAATTGTCGAAAAAAGCATGGATGGCATGACAACAATGAATGTATGTTTTTATGCAATTACAATTAATGGTTGGTCAGCTAAGCGTAAAATGTCCTACATACTTGTACATGTTTGGTAATGGCTCCGGGGCTCCCGGAACTAAAACATCTAGTATCCAGGTAAAAAAAGTGATTAACATCTTTTAAAACTTTTTCGAAGACGACATAATACACTTATCGCGTAAATAATTCTTATCAGTTCGATCCAAAAATCTACCGTTACCTAACATGAGCGAGATTAGGCCATAAATCGGATTCTAACAAATTTCATCATCGTGACGCATAAAGCGAAACAATATCTACTTTTAGTAAATAATCTAAATGATCAAAATAAATTGCTCAAAGAGAATAATAATAAACCTCAACATCTATATACACAATTTACAAAAACTTCCTTGAATCTAAAAACTGATTAACAAAAATAAACAGTTTAATTTACATAACTATCATTACATTCTCTTAACAGTCACTACCAGAATTATCATCACTAACATAATTAACAGTATTATTCTTATTACTAACAATATTGTTATTATGATTATCACCGTGCCACGACCAAACTATCTCCTCCAACGCCGGTCGGACTTGTTCTTCATATAACCTATTATACTCCAAAGTATCTCCCGCCGATTTACATAACTCAACGACCGCTACCTCCGGCGCAACCTCGAAAACCTCCGCCGTCACCGCGATCTGTCCTTTCCTCCCTTCCGTTTCCCCCAACATCTTCACTTTAAAATCTTTAGTCCTCTTCACCTTCATGTTCATCTCTTTCCCTATCCTTTCAAGCTTCGCCATTATCTCCGACGCCGAACACCGTGACGTAAACATAGAGCTCAGCTTCCTCTTGCTCTCGAACAAACTCGACAAATCAAATCCTGATGACATCGAGGAAATGAATTCAAACGCGTTAAAGAACTTCGGCGAGACCGGTGTTGTTGTTGTTGTTGTTGTTGTTGTTGATTCTTCTTCTACGTTTTGGTTCTCGAGCTCATCGATCTTGAAAGCGATCGGAGAGTTGAAGTTTTTACGAAACCACGGTGTTCTCATAATCGCTGGTATCGAGATCCGTTTATTCGGATCAACAACTAAAAGCTTCGAAATCAATCTCTTGGACTCCGGTGAAAACCACGGCGGAGACTCAAACTCCGATTTGAAGATCTTCCGATACATTTTCATTAGGTTCTCATCTTGAAACGGTAAAAAACCGGCGAGAAGTACGTACAAGATCACACCACAAGACCAAATATCAGCTTTAGCTCCGTCGTAACCTTTCTTCCTTAAAACCTCCGGCGCAACATACGCCGGAGTTCCACACTGAGTATGTAGCAAACCGTCTTGTAAAATCTGTTCAGGTAAAGCAGAGAGACCGAAATCGGAAACCTTAAGATCACCGTTCTCGTCGACCAAGAGATTCTCCGGTTTTAGATCTCGGTGAGAAACGCCTCTACTATGACAAAAATCAACGGCTGAGATTAATTGTTGGAAGTACTTACGAGCAGAGTCTTCTTTAAGCTTTCCTTTAACGATCTTGGAGAAAAGTTCACCGCCTTTAACGTGTTCCATGATGAAGAAGATCTTTGTTTTTGTTGCCATGACTTCTTTTAATTCGACGATGTTTGGATGACGAACAAGTCTCATGATTGAGATCTCTCGTTTGATTTGTTCCATCATACCTTCACGTTTGATGACTTGATCTTTGTTGATGATTTTGATTGCAACACTTTCTCCGGTGGTTATCTCTTTGCCGTAATAGACTTTTGCGAATGTTCCTTTGCCTAGTAACCTTCCCATCTCGTATTTTCCGAACAGAACTCGAAGTTGTTGTTGTTCTTCTTCCATCGTAGGGGCCGATTGGTAAGGACTCTGGCTGTAAGAAAAACGGGTGAGGGATTTAGGAGTTTAAGTTTGGATCCCATGAGTATATACAGAAGAAGAATGATTTCATATTGAGTATATACAACATACCAATATGAAAGAGAGATTGGTGATGAATGATGAAGAAGCTTGAAAGGACTTATAAGGAAGTTTTTTGAGACGGTCACTTGTAAATTTATTCTGTGGGTTAATTAAGAGATACTAGTCAAGACGAAAGAGACTCTTATCAATGCTGCGGTTTAGAGATGCAAGATTTTATATGGGTTAATGGGTTGTTCTTTTTTTCTATGGGTATCATTGGTAACATGAGTTATGACTTATGAGTTACCAAATATTTATTATTTAAGTCTTCTTTTTAAAGCTGTTTTAAATTTACAGTAAATATTATCATATTAGTATTATAGTATTAAATGAATTTAATGTCACTCTTTCGGTTACACTTTTCTGCTTTGAATTTTTTTATTGAATTAATCTTAAATGTAAATAATTAAATTTATTGATGCATTGATTTTTTTTTTTTAGTAGGATTTTCTGCAAAAACAAATCCTCCAAGTAGCCATTTTTTTTTTGTAATTTAACCCTTTATTTCTAAAAATTTCAAATCAATTAGATTTTTGAACTTCAAAAAGATAGATTTGTAATCATTCTTGAGAGATCTTCGATTTGCTATATTATTTATCACAATAGGTGACTACGACGGGTTATATTGCGTATTATTTATACATGTTAATGTTAATAGTAACTGTAAGTTTGTAACTTCCCCTCATCTTTCACCCTATAATCAGACTTAACATGGGTGGGCAAATGATGCAATCGTCTAGAGCCTACCTTAATTGGGATTAATTATTGGTTTTTATAAATATCATTTTCAATAACAGTTGTGTAGATTTAATAAAACAAATACTTATAAGGGTCCAAGTTTTTTAAGGAAAAATTATTCATTTGTAACAATAGTCCAAAGATTTTGGTGAAAGAGATTAGTGTTGTTGACTGAAATTTCGAATAAAAATAAATGATGATGACGCAATTGTTGGAGAAGATATTTCTCGCTCGAATAATTAATATTTTTGTCATTAGCTCCAAGTATCTAAAAAATAATAATACTAATGACACAAATAATGACTGTAATATATATGCATCTATATATTAAAGTGTTTATGTCGACGGGAAAGGACACGATATGGAAGTCAATTTCGTCATGTTGTTTTGGATCTTTGTTTTTGAGGCTAAGAATTGATCTGTAATGATGTTGATTGATTTATTAATACTAAACGCGATTAGTGTATATACAAGTAGAAACCCCCACAATTTTTAGCTGGTTCATTTCACTAGTATCATTTTGTTAATTGTGTTATTTGTATCATATTTATACTAATCGATCGAGTAAGTTTGTTTTTTTTTTTGAGTTGTTTGGGAGAAACTGTACCTCAACTAAACAAACAAACAAATTTACTATTTAATTTTACCGTTGCGAGCAAAATATACAGAGACGTCGTTAACATTCCATCTACAGTATGATATCTTGATAATCATCAATTGTCGTTTTGTAAATGAGCAATTTAATATGCACTACACACAACAAAGGCTGATGACTAAACATGTACGAAAACTTCAGAGAACTTTGAATCCACTTGTAGAGTATATTTGCATTCACTGCGGGTCCAAAGTTATTTGATGGCTAAAGCAAACCCAAAATTATTGCTCCATAGTCAACAAACTTGATAAAAAAGACTAAAAAAAATACAGAAGACGACATATATGAGACTAAACAAAAATTCAGAGATTGAAGATAAAAGGAGAAACTAGTTTTAAATAAATAAGAAAAATATTCATTTTTTGAGAAGAAAAAAAGAGGTCACGGGTTCGATTCACGTTGGGAGGGGTCTGCTCTCCATAGGGGAGTTATATTACATGGTTCGGGCCTCGCCCTGGGGGGATGTACGGGCATACGAGCTCAGAACCTCCTAGTCATAAAAAAAAAATATTCATTTTTGAGAAGAAAAAAAGAGAAGGGACTCGAACCTGAGTTAGGGAGGTGATGCCCCTAAAATTAGGCTAGACATAAATACTCGTTACGTGTCTCATATCCGTTACTTGCCTCATACTCGCTTTGAAAAAACAAGTATTTGTCGTTAGCAAGCCGGGTAACAAGTTTCAAAATTTTATTACTTGCAAGTACAAGCCAAATATCAAGTCTTAAAAAAAAATCATTATTCAACTTGTTTGACTCGTTACTTGCTTTGATATAGAAAAAGTTTTAATAACTTATTTGAATTTATATTAACTTACAAAAACCAAAATTGAAAAGATAAAAAATGAAAACTTTGAATGTTTTGAAATTTGTATTGTATGAGATTGTTCTTATATTCAAGTATTTTAGTTCAAGTAGCAAGTCTCTTACAAGTAACAAGCCGAATCAAATTATTTTGCAAGTAACAAAGCGAGTCAAGTTACTTGCAAGTAACAAAGCGAGTCAAGTTACTTGCAAGTAATCAGATTTTGGACGAGTACTTGCTTGAACGGGCCAAGGCGGGTCACAAGTACTTGAAAATTAGCAAGTACTTGCCTTGTGCCCATATCAACCTAAAATTATTTATAAACTTTATTGCGTAAAACATTTGCTTGTTGGGCTTAAGCCATGGGTCGACCCTGTTTGCATATTTAGAAACTTACATAAACTAAATAAACACTACATAAATAGATTTTTTTTTTGAGTTAACTACATGACTAGTAAAATATTTACAAAACATATCTGGACTTATTAAACAATGGCCAGTAAAAACATAAACAACTTACACAAATCAAATATATTTACAGAAAGATCCTAAAATATCATTAAAAAATATTTAGCTTAAGAGATACTAAAACTTTTGGAAAAAGATACAAAAACATTACAAACTTTAACTTTATGATGAACCTAAAAAAAAAAAAAAAATTAGTTAGTTTCTTAATCATCTAGGGGTGTATTGCATTAAGGATTTTGATTAGTTTGGTGGATTTAAGAATTGGTGGGCTTTTTAATGAAGTTCAAAGATATTTTAATGATAATAAAAGGCTTTTAGATTAAGTGGGCTCTTATAATCTTCAAAGATATTCTAATGATAATAAAAGGCTTTTAGATTGAGTGGGCTCTTATATGCAACTCTTCTCCCACCAGTCAACTTCAATTGTCACGCACCATTTTTTTGCATTCATCATGCAATTTTTGTTTTACTTGCTTACACTACTACTTCTTCTGTCCACAAGCTATAAAGATTCAATTATAGACTCAAACCCGACATTATGACTATAAACAGCAAATACATATGTTAATTAATAAACTAAAGTTTTTTTTAAAAAAATTATAAAGGAATAAATGCATAAAAACTAGAATTTTTGAAGCGCAGCTAAAGCATAAACTTTTACTCATTATGCTCTTGTTTTAAGTCACTAAACCACACTTATATTATTGATTGTTTATTATACTTATACACCATATATTTTGCTGCCACGATTCAAACTTTTGATACACATGTATTTAAACGAGTATACATTACATTATCTTGAAAAATGTTGGCATTATTCGTTTGTGTGGACACAAATATTATTCTTTATTAAATAAACTTATCATGAAGCATTCCATGCTACCCACATTTTTTGAATTTTTCCAATTAATATACGAATTACCTGCCTTTTTTTTTGGAATTACTTATATTAATTACTCTTGTCCAATTCTAAATTTCATTTTCTCTACATACTTGAATATATTAATTACCCTAAAAATAGAGTTCAAATGTCAATATTTTCTAGTGCAAGCTTATTTAATTCAAACGTCATCTCAGCGCCAAATGATGTATTGATAATTAAATATGAATTCGTCACAATTATTGCTCAAAGTAAAAAAAAAAAAAAAAAATACCCACAACACGAAATATAATATCCCTCCTTCTACCCATATCTCCTTCTATCCATCTCTCCCTCTCTCATTCTTCGGCACAAAGCATAAGACTTGAAGGTAATCCTACCGATCTCGGCCTCTCTGATGTTTCAATTGTAGAAGAAACTCTTAAATTCTCGAATACTTCTAACTATATGTGTTCTTTACTTGTTCGAATGTTGCATGTACCTTGATCGTGTTGAAAATTTAGGATTCTTCATAGGTTGCCTAATTACGACACAATGGTGATGCTTTGGTGGTTTTAGTTTATTTTCATCTATGGGTGATTGGTTACAAAAACTTGAAGACTCTAGAAATTTTTTCTTCTTTTAAGTCAAACATTTTAAAATAAGAATATATTGCCCCAATCCCAACTAATGAAACCCATACTCTTTTTCTTTTTTTCTGTTTGGGGTTAAATGATCCACTAAGCATGCTATAAATTCATATTTCTTTTAGGATTGTCAACTATCAATTGATCCAACTTGAAATTAATTTACTTTGCATATCCTATCCCTGTTTTGTGTAGGAAGCAAAATGAGTTTGTGGTATATCATTGTTGCCTTCGTCTTCTTTTCTTCTATAATCATTGTAAGGAACACGAGAACGACAAAGACGAATCTACCTCCTGGACCACCAAGACTTCCTATAATTGGTAACTTGCACCAACTGGGATCTAAACCTCATCGCTCGATGTTCAAATTATCCGAAAAGTATGGATCGTTAATGTCTTTGAAGTTTGGGAATGTGTCTACTGTTGTGGCATCTACACCAGAGATTGTGAAGGAAGTCTTAAAAACATTTGACACAGAATGTTGTTCGCGACCATATATGACTTATCCTGCAAGATTTACATACAATTTAAAAGATCTCGCTTTTTCTCCCTATAGCAAATATTGGAGAGAGGTACGAAAGATGACAGTTGTTGAACTCTACACCGCAAAAAGAGTGAAATCATTTCAACACACAAGAAAAGAAGAAGTTGCTTCCCTCGTTGATTTCTTCAAACAAGCTGCGTCATTGGAGAAACCGGTTAACTTGAACAATAAGTTAATGAAACTATCAGGAAGTGTGATTTGTAGAGTTGCATTTGGTATCAATCTTAAAGGAAGTAAACTTGAGAATACTTATGAGGAAGTCATTCAAGGAACTATAGAGGTGGTGGGGAGTTTCGCAGCAGCAGATTACTTCCCGGTCATTGGTAGCATTATCGATAGGATCACAGGGTTACATAGCAAATGTGAGAAGAATTTCAAGGCAATGGATGCATTTTTTGATCAATCTATAAAGCATCACCTAGAAGATGAGAGTATTAAAGATGATATCATTGACTTGCTCCTCAAGATGGAAAGGGGAGAGATTGGACTTGGGGAGTTTCAACTTACTCGAGACCACACCAAAGGAATTCTTGCCGTAAGTAATGTGAACCTCTCAATCTAGAATTTACTTTCATTCTTTGTAAAAATATGTACTGACTTTGATTATTACAGAATATTCTTAATGCTGGAATAGACACTTCTGCACAAGTCATGACATGGGTGATGACACATTTGATTAAAAACCCAAGAATTCTCAAGAAAGCGCAGGCCGAGGTGAGAGAAGTGATCAAAAACAAAGATGATATCACAGAAGAAGATATAGAACGACTCGAGTATTTGAAATTGGTGATTAAAGAAACATTAAGGATAAACCCACTTGCGCCACTTCTGATTCCAAGAGAGGCTTCAAAAGATATAGAGATTGGAGGCTATGACATACCAAAGAAAACATGGATTTATGTCAACATATGGGCTCTTCAGAGGAATCCAAACGTTTGGAAAGATCCAGAAGCTTTCATCCCCGAGAGGTTTATGGATAGCGACATTGACTACAAAGGTCTAGACTTTGAGTTGTTGCCATTTGGTAGTGGAAGGAGAATGTGCCCTGGTATGGGAATGGGTATGGCTTTGATACACTTGACTCTTATTAATCTTCTTTACCGATTCGATTGGAAGCTTCCAGAAGGAATGGAGGTTGAAGATGTTGATCTTGAAGAATCATATGGACTTGTATGTCCTAAGAAAGTCCCACTTCAGCTTATCCCGGTCCTTACCCAATGGACTTGATTTTATATTATCATAGTTCAAAATGTAATCCTTTGGAAGCATCTTAAAGGTATTATCATTATAATTTATGATCAATAAGGAATTTGTTTGATGCATAAACTTTTAGCTCATTTTCTTTGGTAGCTTAACCTCAACTTTTAATAAACATTGCTATTGTTTTAAACTAGTCTAAATTAATGTGGTTAGGGATTCTCTCGTTATATGGCAAATATGAGACATTCGCTTGGGGCGTTACTCTCCTAACTCAATAACAATGTATATAAAAGTATGCTAAATATTTTCAAATTAAAGAAAATACACAAAATCCGAACATCTTGTTAACGTACATTAAAAATGGTTGAACCATGATTTTAAGTTTGGATTTCACAATTCTATACAAAGAGAGAACAAGAGATATTGAAAAAGAAAGTGGTGATAAATGATGAAGCTTGAAGGTGGGTTCAGTTATAAGAAACGAAGCAAAGGACATAGAGGAAGTTTGAGATTTGATGAAGTTGATGGATTGATAATTAAGAGATTACTTGGAGAAAAGCGACTCTCATCAACCAGTGATGCGGTTTAGAGATGAAAATTTCATATAGGTTTATTCTTTCTCGAAAAAAATCCTATAGATCTATATATTCACTTTACTTGTCTTGTAGAGTAAAATTTAAGGTATCTTAATTTAGAACCCAAATAAACAAATTATTTACTGATTACGGAGAGTTTGATGAACCAAATTCTTGGTTTATTTGTCACAATTTCTCCTTCCCATACAACTGTGAAAGAAGACTGTTTCACAGCACATAATGTGTAGGATTAAAGTCAATAATTTGTTAATAAGAGACTTTAAAATTTTAAATACTAAATGCAGTAATAGTAGAAAGATCGAACAAGAGATTAAAGTGAGAATCAGAGCTTAACCGGACACAGTGCCGTGCTAAGGACAATATTAGATCTATATATTCAAAATAACGAAAATATTGTTTCAAAGCATACACAATAGTGATAAGATGAAAGAAAAGAAAATTTCTTAACCACTATTTTTCTATCCTTTTTTCCTAAAAATCATTCACGAAACTCACATAATCGAGTTGTCGAACCAATTCCCTCTTTATAGATATGATAGCGTAAAAAATCATTCACTAAATTCACATAATCATTCACTTTTTTTTCTTATTGGTACGGTAGGCATCTTCTGAAATTTGTAAGAAAGCATAGTTAGAGGTCAATTGTCAAACTAAATTTCTTATTTGTTACCAAATTCTTTTAGTTAGTCGTTTTATCCAATTTATTTTTGTTCAATACTTATTTTACCATTTAAAAATACAATTTTTTAATTATATACCGTATTTGTTATATCCTCGTTTTTATTCTAGTTTTTTTAGTAACATGCATTATGATAACACAGCAACGGTATTATCGTAAACCACTAGATAAAAAAAATTATAACAGTTTTTTTTTGTAATTTGTTTTTAACAAATGATCTTATGAATTATTTCGCATAGAAGTTGTGTTATATTTTAAAAATATTTAAGATTTATATGTGTTATAAATTATTATTTAAACATTGAATTATATTTTCAGTTTCGCTTATGGCATGGAAAACCTTAGGTTTGTTAACCCTACAACTAATTTTGTTTTTTTATTTTTATATTTTTAAGTGGTCGATTGATAATTATTTGAAGAAGGAATACTCAAAATCAATTTCCTTATTTTTTTTCTTTTAAATATGCAGATTATTCCAAAACAGATTTTCTTTATTCTTAGTTATCTTTAATTAAAATTCTCTCTCATTAGTGTTATATTTATAAACTAAAGTCTAAAGCATGTGCAGAAATTTCCTAATACATAACGTATACGTATTGATATTATTCTAGTGTCATGGGCTTCTAAAACAAATACCCACTATACAACTTATATACATAAGCCTAAAAAAAATATGTGACCTACGAAATTCAAATTTTTTTTTGTGGCCATGGGTAAATGCCCTTTCCTCTTCCCATTAAGCACGGCACTGACCGGACATTAAGAGAAACATGAGACCAACGAATAGTCAAGATGAAGGACGGAGACAACCATGAGATCAATACGATGCAATCCGACGATGACGAGGCATGAAGGAGTTTTTATGTTGAAAAAATGGGGAGATTTCATATTTTTAATATGTTTGAAGTCAGTCACTTCAAATTTCATGTTTAATTATATATGTCTATTTAAGAAAATAACAATATATATATATATATATTCGAAGTTTCACAAAATAGTTTTTCATAAGATGTTTTCTCAAATTGCTATATTCCTATTAGCATAATCTTTTCTATGAATTTTCATATAATTAATCGTATAACGATAGATTTAAAATTAAATTTGAAAAATTTCAAGTTCCCTAACAATACATTTGAGAAGACGTCATTAGTGATTTGGAAGTCCTTTAACAAAAACATATGATTAGTGATTAAAGCTACTGTCACAGATTTGTTACTATCCCAATTCAAAGTCGCATATTACATGGCAATAAACACATTTCAAATCATCAGTTAAATAACATGAACTATAAAGAAAAAATATATATACTCTTCATATTTGTAAATTTTAGATTTTAGTGGAAGTTTGGTAAAAGAACCCAAACTCAAACTATGGTACTTTGTTATTTAAAAATTTAAACTTAAATTAAATCAATAAATAATTTCTCTAAGAATTTTGAATTTTTGTAAATTTTATTTCATTGACACGAAATAGAATTTATTATACAATTGGTTTCCCACAAGTAAACTTCAATCGTCTTCGTTACCCACCTTTTTTTTGTAGCCATCTATCAGTACTTGTTTTACTTGTTTTACATTACTTCTTCTGTCCACAAATTTTAATATTATTCGTTTGTGTGGACACGAATGCTATGCTAAATAAACTTATAATATAAACACAATCATTATTGCTCAAAAAAAGCAAATAGTCACAATTACACAACACAAAGTAAGAAGATAAAACAGAAAATTCTTCGGGGACAAATCCGTCTCCCTCTCTCTATCTCTCTAATTCCTCGGGGACAAAGCATAAGACTTAAAGGTAACTCTTAACTATGTGTTCTCCAAAATTCTTCAATCTTTTTTTGATAAACAAATTCTTCAATCTTTTTAACTATGTGTTCTTTACTTGTTCGAATGTTGCATGTCTCTTGATCGTGTAAAGAAATTTAGGATTCTTTATAGGTTGCCTAATTATGACATAGTGATGATGTTTAGGTGGGTTTAGTTTATGGGGTTCTATATTTTTCATCTATAGGTGATTGATTACAAAAACTTTATGACTCCAGATAATTTACTTTTGTTAAGTCTTTAAAATCGAATCTCTAAACCGGTTGGCGCGTAAAAAAAGCCTCCTCATTTCAGCTTATTGATTCACGCAAAATGGAAGATGGGCTACGATAAATTTGGTTCAACTCGCCAAACTGAATTCCTAGTAACCTTTTGATTCTATAAAACAATATTTGATTTAAGGTTTATTTTTGTTGAATAAATTTTTACATTTTAAAAAAAATCAAATTCTTTTGAATCAAACTTAACACTCTCATATACAGCCATAAAGAATCTTTTAATTTTCTCGTAGCCCATTTGTTTTTGGTTTTTGAATTGTATTTTTTTTTTCTTTTTAAAGTCAAAATTAATGCAACAAACAATTTAAAATTATTAATTTATTGTCACAATCCCAACTAATGAACCCCATACTCTCTCTTTCTTTTTGGTATGATCCACTAAGCATGCTAATTCTTTTTCTTTTAGGATTGTCAAATATAAACTGAGTCAACCTGAAATTAATTTACATTGAATAATTATCCCTTTTCGTGTAGGAAGCAAAATGAGTTTGTGGTATATCATTGTTGCATTTGTCTTCTTCTTTTTTTTGTCAAATAAGCTTTCATTCACTTAAAACCTCAAAAAGGGAAGTTCATACAAGCTGTAGCTAAGGAAATGCAATAGGAATAAAGATAAAGGCTCCATGAGTTTTCCAAAATGATGCTCATCTTAAAAAGGTTTGCAAAGTTTGAAGAATCTTTTGAGGCCATAGCGGATTCGACCATGAAGACGGGCTTCGCATTTGTCTTCTTTTCATCTATAATCATTGTAAGGACCACAAGAACGACAAAGAAAAATCTACCTCCCGAACAAGCGTTTGAACTCACTTTTGATACATGAACGTTAAATTAATATTACAGACACACGAATATTCAAACGAACTTATATCACCTTATGTTGAAAAAGTTAGCATTATTGGTTTGTGGGACATCTATATTATGACTTATTGCAAAATGAACTTATCACGAAGAAGTTTCGTGCAAAACGTTTGATTGAAAACTGTAACAACAATAGGTACTAGTTTTTCAATATATAAGACAAGTTGGTTCATTTGGGTTTAGATATCCGTTTGAAAAGTAAAAAGAAAAGTCCAATTATCCAACTCATCAATTTAATCCATTATCTCATACACAGATTTAGAATTAGAAATTGTATATCTTGACTATTCGATATCCGAAATCTTGATAAGGATCCGAATAAAAATCATGAACTGTTGGATCCGAATATCATAATTTTAAAATTCGAATAAAACTATTTATATATGGCGCATACATGTATTTTGAAGATTAAAAAGAAATCTTGATTTTTTATTATGTAGTATGTGTAATTTCTATAAATATACGAATGGCCTCCTTATTTTTGGGATTACGGTAGGCCTGGACATAATATTCGAACCTGAAGAACCGAACCGAACCTGACCTGAAAAATCCGATCCGAATCCGAACCCGAAGTTTAAAAATACCCGAACGGGTTCTAAACTTCACAACCCGAACATCCGAACCCGAATCCGACCCAAACCCGAACTCGAACAAGTACCCGAACATATCCAAAATATAAATACATAGTTATAATATATTAGTAATATTTATACTTGTAATAACCTAAGTGTCCAAATTTTTCGTATGTTAAGATATTTTGGGTGTTTTAGCTACTTTTGGTTAGATTCAGGTATAAAATACTTAAAATTGATAGATTTTTTGAGTATTTTTAATACTTTGCATAGAATCGGATACAAATTTTTTAATATTTAGATACTTCGGCTAAACCCGAAATATCCGATCCGAACCCGATCCGAACCCGAAGTTTGAAAATACCCGAACGGGTCTAATTTTTTTAAACCCGAACCCGAAAAACCCGACCCGAATCCACCCGAATATCCGAACGCCGAGGCCTAGATTACGGAATGATATTACTCTTCTTGTCCAAATCTTGCATTTGTCCTAAAATATATTATCTCAGAAAACGACCTCAAATGTAATAATTTCTAGAGGATGCTTATGTAATTGAAACGTCATATCACCGCCAAACCCTGTATAAATATGGAATTATCACTGGCTGAGTTTCACACAATAATTCCACAACACAAACTTAAACAAAACAAAAAATCTCATCTCCACTTTTGACCTCTCTAAAATCTTCAGACTTGAAAGGTAACTAATCTTACCAAAATTGTTCTATACGTACTATGTTTATGTTTCAATGTTGTAGAATAAACTTTTAACTATATATTTGTGACTTGTTGCATGTACTTTGATCGTGTATAAAGAAATTATTTGGATGCTTCTTCTTCTTGTTTTGCCTTAATTAGGGTGCTTTGGTGATTTAGAATTTTAGTTAGCGTGGTTCTGTATTTTCCATCTGACCATTCTTTTT
This sequence comes from Arabidopsis arenosa, assembly GCA_905216605.1. Lineage (NCBI taxonomy): Eukaryota > Viridiplantae > Streptophyta > Magnoliopsida > Brassicales > Brassicaceae > Arabidopsis > Arabidopsis arenosa. Next base: position 10,008,780 of record LR999456.1, read on the forward strand.
TTTTTTTTTTTGGGTTAACTGTCCACTTAGACTCCGAATGTCAGTCCGTTTTAATAACATTTATTTGCTTATACAATATTTATATCCTATGTCATTACTCATTACTCATTAGATAATTATTTTCTAAATAATTACCGGTCTTAAAAAGTAAGTGATACAAGCATAATTGACTTCATATCTTAGTGGTTATTATTATTTTATTAAACCCACTTTGCGGAATATATATTTAAAAAATCATTTTTAATATGAAAAAAAAACAAAAAACCTTGAAGAAAGTAAAATTCTTCAATTTCCGTATTTTCTTATAGTTTAATTATTTTTCTATTTCTTCATATTTGTTTAAATTTTGTTTTTTCTATTTCCTCAGAATTCTGGCAAATAATAATTATAAAATCGTTCTATTATTTTGTTTTCAATTATATTAATTTTCGTGATTTTATTTATTAAAATTTTTTTTTTTGGTGAGTATTTATTAAAATCTTTTTATAACTGTAACTCATCAAATATTAGTCATTTGCTTCCATTTGAAATTTAACAAATACATAATAAATAAATAACATTTTAAAACACTTGAATATATAATTTAAATACATAGTAGTAGTATTCATTCTAAAAGTATAAACACATGGTTAATAAAAATAAATTTTTTAATTATTACCTTTTTGAGTACTCAATTTCTCAAACAAAATAAATACATAGTAAATAAAACTTAGAAAACTTAACGTAATTGTTTCCGCGGACAACACTGGTAATCATCTGGTGCTACATATATATTATCTTAAAACTATCAAACATACATATATATATATATATATATATACACACATATCCCTTATATATTAATAGAGAAGCACTCTAAAAAATAAACCTTACTTTTACGTGTTATTAACTAAACTGCCATGCTGACGTGTCGTTTTCAGAGTGATTTTCCATCCATTTAAATTATTACCCAAATTTTACTAGACTATTTACAGATTTTGTCATTAGTCTTAATACATACATATATCACACAAATAAAAAACGAAATTATAACTAAAAATAAATAATTAGGCAACTAATTTTCATATTTATATTTAACAACAATTCACGAGAGCTTTGTTTATTTATATTAGTGACCTATTTTTTAATAATTAAAAAACATACACTTTTTGTTTATCTTATATTAATAAATCTTTATGTTTATATTTTTCTTTATATATATTTATATAAATCTTCTCAAGCCGATGGGTAAACAATCTTTATATTTAATTTATATTTATATTATGTTTACATTTAAATAATAAAATATATACATTTAGTTCAAGAATCTCGAATTTAAAACTACAAAATCTCCACATCTTTCATAAATTTAGAAATCTATTGTACTTAAATACATAAGATAATCTCTTTTCAATATATGTTACGAATACTTAAAATCCGATTTTTTTGGAGGGATTCTAATTTTTCGAAGAAAAACTAACCACATTTATTTATAAACTAAAATCTGGCCCTATTATAACCATTTCATAGTAATCCATTCATAATCTAAGAATCTTAATTTGAAACACTACAAAATCTTAACTTGGAAACTATCAAATCTCATCTTTGATAAATTTTTGGATTTCTTATACTTAAATCTCGACATCTTTTTTTTTTTTTTTTTATCATTCTCGACATCTTTAAAACATATAGAAAGGCATATTGACATAAATGGTAACATTTCGTCAATACTTTCTTTATCACGTTGAAGCTTTATTCTAGATTCAAATATTTCACGGGTAAAACGTATTCATATACAAATAGTCCCAAATTTGAATAATAAAAAAAAAAAAAAATATTACATGTTTCGTTTTACACAAACGGATCTTGGATCCCAGATAAAAAATTAATAAAAAATTTAATCATATTAATTTTACTTGGATCACTTCATCCCGCACATAGTGCGGGTTGTTATCTAGTACATATATATATATATATATATATATATATAATGTTTTTCTTTAACTAACAAATATATATTGAGCAAACTAGTAACTAATTGAGGTTTTGTATAAACTATCCGTTTTATGCAGGTTGCAAAATGAGTTTGTGGTATATCATTGTTGCATTCGTCTTCTTTGCATCTATACTTATTGCAAAGAACACGAAAAAGACAAAGAAAAATCTACCTCGAGGACCACCAAGACTTCCTTTAATTGGTAACTTACACCAATTGGGATCTAAACCTCATCGCTCGATGTTCAAATTATCCGAAAAGTATGGATCGTTAATGTCTTTGAAGTTTGGGAATGTGTCTACTGTTGTGGCATCTACACCAGAGACAGTGAAGGAAGTCTTAAAAACATTTGACCTAGAATGTTGTTCGCGACCATATATGACTTATCCTGCAAGATTTACATACAATTTAAAAGATCTCGGCTTTTCTCCCTATAGCAAATATTGGAGGGAGGTACGAAAGATGACAGTTGTTGAACTCTACACCGCAAAAAGAGTGAAATCATTTCAACACACAAGAAAAGAAGAAGTTGCTTCCCTCGTTGATTTCTTCAAACAAGCGGCGTCATTGGAGAAATCGGTTAACTTGAACAATAAGTTAATGAAACTATCAGGAAGTGTGATTTGTAGAGTTGCATTTGGTATCAATCTTAAAGGAAGTAAACTTGAGAATACTTATGAGGAAGTCATTCAAGGAACTATAGAGGTGGTGGGGAGTTTCGCAGCAGCAGATTACTTTCCGGTCATTGGTAGAATTATCGATAGGATCACAGGGTTACATAGCAAATGTGAGAAGAATTTCAAGGCAATGGATGCATTTTTTGATCAATCTATAAAGCATCACCTAGAAGATGAGAGTATTAAAGATGATATCATTGACTTGCTCCTCAAGATGGAAAGGGGAGAGATTGGACTTGGGGAGTTTCAACTTACTCGAGACCACACCAAAGGAATTCTTTCTGTAAGTAATGTGAACCTCTCAATCTAGAATATACTTTCATTCTTCATGTTGCATAAATTGTAAAAATATGTACAGAATATTCTTAACGCTGGAATAGACACTACTGCACAAGTCATGGCATGGGTGATGACACATTTGATTAAAAACCCAAGAATTCTGAAGAAAGCGCAGGCCGAGGTGAGAGAAGTGATCAAAAACAAAGATGATATCACAGAAGAAGATATAGAACGACTCGAGTATTTGAAAATGGTGATTAAAGAAACATTAAGGATAAACCCACCTCTGCCACTTCTGATTCCAAGAGAGGCTTCAAAAGATATGAAGATTGGAGGTTATGACATACCAAAGAAAACATGGATTTATGTCAACATATGGGCTCTTCAGAGGAATCCAAACGTTTGGAAAGATCCAGAAGCTTTCATCCCCGAAAGGTTTATGGATAGCGAGATTGACTACAAAGGTTTGAACTTTGAGCTGTTGCCGTTTGGTAGTGGAAGGAGAACGTGCCCTGGTATAGGAATGGGTATGGCTTTGGTACATTTGACTCTTATCAATCTTCTCTACCGATTTGATTGGAAGCTTCCAGAAGGAATGAAGGTAGAAGATGTTGATCTTGAAGAATCATATGGACTTGTATGTCCTAAGAAAGTCCCACTTGAGCTTATCCCGGTCCTTACCCAATGGACTTGATTTTATATTATCATAGTTCAAAATGTAATCCTTTGGAATTATCTTAAAGGTCTTATCATTATCGTTTATCAATAAGGAAATTGTTTGATGAAACAACTTTTAGCTCATTTTCTCTGGTAACGTAACCTCAACTTTTTAGTCTACCAAATTAATGTAGTTAGGGATCCTCTCGTACCATTTTTTAGATATTTCAAAATCTTCAAAAAAACACACTAATTATTTAGATATTTCATATGGACACAATTTAAAGAAAATACACAGAATCAGAGATTTAATATGGACTAGTTGAATACCAGCGCGCGAGTTTATGTTTATTTTAGTATTTTAAAATTAGTTTATATAATCTCATTTTTTATAGAATATATTATTTTAAATATAGCTAAATGTATTACTTGAAAGACTATTAAAAACAGACAATATAAATGTAATTAAGACTTTGTTAACAGGTTCATTTGAAAAATCAATGAGTTTGCAATTCTTTGATTCAAATTTTTATATGCATATAACTCTAAACCTGTTAAAAGTTTGTCAATCTCTATTTTACACACAAAAATGCTCAAGGTCCCACATAATCTAATTTATCAAAAGATACTTTTTTTTTTGTCGTCTGTTTTTATTAATATCACAAAGAAGGATACATTGTTGAAATACATAAGCCGGCGGAAACACTAGAAATCTCCGGAAACTTAAAGCCCAAAAGAGGGAAGCGAAAGCCTAAAAGAGGGAACCAATTGAACACGTGGAGAATACAATCCACAAAAACGAAACAAAAGTCAAAAACTTAAACAAAAGCTCGAAAGAAAACGAACTTGCCAATCTTACTCCCACACCAATGTGAACAAAGCCAACCACAAAGGACAACACACGTCCATCTTGCAGTTAACGAAACCTCCTATTACGTAGCCAAGGTACCTCTCCAATCGATTGAACCTAGACTTCTATTCCGACAAGAAAGACGCGAGACACAGAGACCAAATCCCACAAATCTTTCGGAAACGGCGTTTGTCGCAAACCACGACCATTATCGTCTCGTTAGAAGACATGAACTGACCAGACCTCGATCAGGTCTTGAGTGTAGAGACAAAGAGCGAAACAAACCTCTAACCGGCAAACACTAAACTCAGAAGGAGAAAAGCATACGATCGAACCGGAGAGATCACAATAAAGCTCATCAAAGGACAAAAGCAAGCTCAGCAAGACACGAAAACAAAAGCTCTAGCAAGCTCAAACCAAAGCTTCGGGCAGCAAGAGAGGAAGGAGAACGAGGTAGCCATACCAAAATCCCGGATTACCCGTAGAATCAGAGCCTAAACTAACCTACACAACCCCTTAGGCTACCTAAACTAACGATTATACAACCCTAAACCACAAGCAAGAGACCAGAGGCAACGATTAAGCCATCAACACAAACTACAAAGACTACACCAAGCGCAACCATGGGAGAAACCAACGAGAGGAGCAGCCCAACCGACAAAGGCCAACACCACCACAGCCCCAAAAGAACCAAGGGGACAGAAACTCCAACAACCACCGCTCAAGCTCTCGTCACTTACCAGATCCACCATCACCCGACAACACTAACCAGAGCCAACACCTTTAAAGCATAGAGAACCCGCCAATCCTTGCAAAATCCACCGTTGCAATCACCAAAGACCCACGCCGCAACCAAACCGCCACTCCAATCGCCAAGGTTTCACCAAAGAAAACACCAACAAGACTAAGAACAAAGCAAAAAAACAACAACAAGAGCCCTCTCGCGGTGCCGGTGAGGAGCACCGACCACCGGAGAGGCGGATCTCAGAATCGCTTTTTTTGTGACCCTCGACGGCTAAACCTAATCGAGAGAGGTGATCTTTATTATCAAAAGATACAATGAGCTATATTTTTCAAACTCCTTTACTCTTTCTGTCTCCCTTCTCCCTCCAATACACTTTCATGTTTCTCCTTTCATCTTCCCATTTTTAACGTTTAAACAAATTTCCCATGGCAATTATATTCTTTCTTATAAAGAGTAATTTAAGAACATGATATTGTTTTTCAAGTTCTCTCTGTATATACTTACATCTCTTTTATTTCTCTTCTAACAGCGCTCACACATGGAAACACAATACTGTTATTGTTTACTTTAATCACTGAGGTCCCCATCGGAAATGAAGATGTAAAAGACCACTTACGACAAAATGTCACTTCGCTTGAGTCTTCTCCAACGTCTCGTGGCTCAACTATCATCTTACATGGCTGGTTTGATCTCCACCCAGTCTCCGTTAACTTCCTCATGTAACGTTCATGATTGCACAAGAATAATTAACAGAGGAAAAAATTATTAAAAAAAGTTATTTTTATATAAAAAAAAAAAACAAACCAAAAACCTTGAAGAGAATAAAATTCTTCAATTTCCATATTTTTATATTTTTCATATTTGTTTGAATTTTTTCTATGTCTTCCTATTTTTCTGGAAAATAATAAATTATAAGTTCGTCCTATTATTTTGTTTTCAATTTAATTAATTGTTGTGATTGTATTTATCATAATATATTTATAATTTTAACTCATCTAATATTTTTCATTTGCTTAAATATAAAATTTAAAATTTTAAAACACTTGAATAAATAATTTAAATACATATTAGTAAATATTAAGTCTAAAAGTATAAAGATGTCATTAATAAAGAAAAAAGAGAAATTGTTAAAAATGCCCCTTTTTCAATACCCCATTTTTAAGTTTGCCTTCTTTTAATTTTTAATGACTATTTTACCCTTATTTGAAACAAAATAAGGTCCACAAAATACAAAATATTTTTTGGCGGAAAAAGTGATCCCGCAATTTTCCCGTCAAAATTTTTCCCGCCAAAATTTTTTTTTTGCGGGAAAAGTGATTCCGCAATTTTTTTGGCGGGAAAAATTTACAAGGCATTTTAAAGGTTTTACAGAGTATTTACAAGTATTTTGTAAGGTTTTACAATGTATTTTAAAAGGTTTTACAAGGTACTTATAAGGTTTTATAAGGTATTTATAACTTGTAAAACCTTATAAAAAACTTGTAAAACCTTATAACTTGTAAAACCTTATAAAATAGCTTGTAAAATCTTATAATATCTTATAAATACCTTATAAATACGTTGTAAAACCTTTTAAAATACATTGTAAAACCATATAAATACCCTGTAAAAAACCTTTAAAATACCTTGTAAATTTTTTCCGCCAAAAATTTAACGCCAAAAAATTTGCGGAATAACTTTTCCCGCAAAAATTTTTTTTTGGCGGGAAAACTTTTTAGTGAGAAAAAATTTTACGGGAAAATTTTACAAGGTATTTTAAAGTTTTTACAAGTGTTTTGGAGGAAAAAATTGCGGGATCACTTTTCCCGCAAAAAAATATTTTGTATTTTGTGGACCTAATTTTGTTATATTTCCTTATATATTTGTGATATCTTTTATTAAAAGAAGGGTAATTTAGTCATTTTGTACATAAAAAAGGGTATTTTTAAAAATGGACAGCCAAAGGGGGCATTTTTGAAAAGGGGTATTGAAAAAGGAGCATTTTTGTGAGTCTCCAAGAAAAAATGGGTATAAAATCTTCACCTTTCCTAAAAACATGTTAGAAACCCTCAACTTTTTTTGTGGGTTTTTAAACCCTTACCTTTTCATAAGTGGTAAAATATATACTAATACTAATAAACCCAACTTATTTTTTTAAAAAAAATAGTTATATTAAAACAATAAGAAACAAAAATAATTTATTTATGATTTTTTTAAATTCGAGTTTACAATTTTTCTTTCTAAAATTAAGGTTTTTGCGCTAAAAAAATTCATTCACAATTTCGTTGAGATTAGGCAAATCATTTTTGTTACCATTAGAAGTTACGTTATATAAACTAAAAAAATTTATAGGATAGCACTTGATTTTTTTTGTTCGAGTTTTCAGATTTTGGATAAAAATATAGCTAAATAATTATTAAATATATGTAATTTATATTATTTTTTAAATATATCCTAATATGTATATAGAAATATTAACTGTTAGTAAATCTTATTTAGTTTGTCCGATGAAAATATTTTGATTTAGAAATTCATGTACTTTTCGTAGTATTATAAAATTTGGTTTGGTTTTACTTTAGCAAATTTATGTGATCGAACCGAATAAACATTTATTAACATAAAATCATATTCGGTTCAATATAAGAATTTATGTATTATTCGTAACAAAATCTGTTTGGTTTCACGATGAATATTTGTAACACAACGGAATACAATTAACTTTTTTACATTATGACTTAAAAAATTTCAATTTAGAAAAAAGATTGTAAATAGAATTTTAGAAGAAAAATCCTAAATCAAATTTTTATACTCCCTCTATTTCACAAAAAGTGTCATTCTACCAGTTTTCACACAAGTTAAGAAAATTAAACAAATTTCATTTATACTCCTTATTAATACACTAGATAATACCATCTATATAATTAATAAGCTGAAATAGTAGGGATAAAAAAAGAGAAATAGTCTTAAAAACTGCATTGAAAACATAAAACGACACTCTTTGTGAAACAAAATTAAAACCTTAAAACGACACTTTTTGTGAAACGGATGGAGTATTTATTATGTTTAATATAAGGATTTATTAATAATAGAGTTTATTTTACCATATGAGGATTTAAAAATCCACAAAAAAGGTGAGGGCTTTATACACTCATCGTTCAGGTGGTGCTTTATAGATTGATAAAAAAATGACTTCTACAATCGCGTCTTTTGATTATAATTTTTCAAAATATATTTGATTTAGTTTTTAACTATCAAAATATTAAATAAATTTTTATAACCGTTTAGTTGAACCATTAAAAATATTTAGGTTACTTGACTAACCATCACAATATTTAATTTATTTAATATACCGTTGTAACCCTTAGTTTATTTGATAAACTGTTGCAACGTTTAGCTATATTTGCTATCTACAATCACGTCTCTCGCTATAACTCTACATAAAAAATATTTTTTATTGATTTAAATGAATTTTGCAACCGTTAAATTAAATTTTTGAAATATTTGATTATTTGATGAATCATATATAGCAGTTTTTAGTTTTTTTTACGAACCGTTGTAACTTTTACTTTAATTGACGAACTGTTGCAACCTTTAGTATATTTGATATCTATGGTCGCGTCTCTTAGTATAAATTTTCATAAATTTTAGTTCTTATTTTTAATTACTTAGATATATAAAAATCAATTGTTGCAACCGTTTAAAGTAATCATTACAACATTTGGTTTATTTGAAGAACCATCGTATTTTTAATTTGGTTTATTTTATGAACCGTTGTAACATTTATTTTATTTGGCGAACTGTTGCAACCATTGGTATATTTGATATCTACATTCGTGTCTCTTGGTCAAAACTCTTCGAACTATTAATAAAATATATTTTAATGAATTATTGTTACAGTTTAATTGAACTATTGTAACATTTGGTTTATTTGACGAACCATTGTAATTTTATAAATCATTGTAACAACTAACTTATTTGATGAACCATCGCAACAGCTAGTATATTTGAAGAACCATTGCAAAATTTAATTTATTTGATGACTCCTTGCAACTTTTAATATATTTGATGAACTGTTACAATTTTTTGTTTTTAGAATATTTTTTGTGGGAAATAATTAAATAGAACGAGCTAAAATCAGTAAACAAAAAAATATATTTGAAGAGACACAAAGATGAAACTGGTAAAGATACATTGTGAGATGGGTATATCGAAAAGTTTGAATATTAAAAAAAAAAGAGAAATTTTTTTAGAATATAAAGATACTTTGGATAATTTTCAATTTTATAAGAATTAATCACCCAAACAATATATTGGTATCATGTCCTAATCTTTAAGTTGAAATAAACAATCCAAAGCGAGAAATTTAAAAAGGAACGGTTCTAGCTGAGAAAATTCCGATTGAAATCCGTCGCTTTTTAAAAGGAATGGACATGACTAAATAAAAATGTTTATTAGTACCTAAACCGGGTTTTTTTACATACAAATTTATTTGGCACATTTAAGAGTAACTTCTAAAAATGGTTTTAAACTTTTAGTTGTATATAAAGATAGAAATCCTAATACAAAAACTCTAAATGTTGTATAAGAATAAATGTTTCAAAATATTTCTTAATATGTTTTCATCATGACAATTAAAAAGAGTAGGCATATCCATTTTAGGAAACAAGTACTTCAAATAATAAAAACTATTACCCAAATGATTTCTGATAAATACAAGACGAGAATTTTGGGTAATAAAACGGTAATGGAAAATTCGGATGGCTAAATTCAATTCTCTAACGCTCAAATATTAATAAAAGTGGATTTAGGAACGGGTACGGCCCATCCAATTTGGAATAGTTATTTTGGCAAATTTCGATATTTAACAAAATTTAGAGAATTTTTGATAAATATTAAAAACAATTATGATCCAAACATCGGAAAACTTAGGAAAAAGAAGATTACTCAGCTGATTATACTAACTAAACTTAGGCTTTGTGGCTTCTGATTTTTATGCTCTGTATTGTTAGAACTATCGTTATTATTATATTCAATTTTTTTGTCGTTGAAAAATATTTTACATATTATACATTTTAGTTTAATTTATATTTAAATCCATACAATTAGTGTTTAGATAAGTGCATTAGAAAAAATCAGAAAAAATAAAATAAACATATATCATAATAGTTTGACAAGTCAAGAAAAACATATCAAAAACTATTTTCACCAGAAATTTGAAAAGTTTTTAGATGTTTATAAAATGCTACTAAATAATAACTATATTTATTTCAAATTTAGTTTGATTTATTAATATCGAAACTTTTAATTCAAATCAAGAAAAAATTATCTGATCACATATAAAAAGGTTAGTTTTCTATTAAAAAAAGGAGAATGAATTTTTCTTATCAAATCACGTTATGCAATTTCATTATCTTATTCTCATTTTCTAGTTTTCTCTCCTCTCATCGCAGTTTTAGGCGGTGATTTTTGGGTGATGTGATCTCTCGATTTAAAAAACATGGCTGGTCAAAACGTAGACTGCGTCACACACTCGATGTTTGAAGACGAAGCGTGTTCGCAGTGGGATTGTGATCGTCTCCGAGCTCGAATAGCTTTGGGAAATTTTTATAAATACTCTAAATTATATTAGAATTTTGAAAACTACAATCAATTTTACACTATTTTGAAAACGACGTATTTTTAATGGAAAATTGACCATAATACCCTTTTTATTTATTTAAATATTATTTAAATAAATTAACTAAAAAAATGAAATTTTAATATTTTAACTAAGATTCGTATTTATTTTCATTATCTCGTTTAAAAATTTATATATAAGTTGATAATATTATTTAGATTTCTAAATTATTCAATAATAAGTAATTCAAAATTATATAATTTGTAATAAATAAACTAAAAATCTGTGTAGATATATTTTTGATAATTTTTTTAGTTTTATTTTATTCTATATAGATTTATTTTTAAGGTTGATATTTTGAACTATTGATTTATTTTTCACTTTTGTTGATTTAATTTTCTTCTCTGTCGACTTGATTTAAAACAGTTGACTTATGTTATGGCTAGTTGATTTATAACATAGTCAATTTTTTGAACTTTTGACTTTTTTTTTGTTCATTGACTTTTAATTTAATCTGTAGACTTGTTTATTCATGGTGGATTTACTTCATTCTACGTTGACTTATTATAAGGTCGATTTTTAAAACTGACGACTTTAATTTTATTTTCGTCGACTAAATTTATTTCTTTTGATTTATTTTAAAACAATCGACTTATATTTTGTTTGATTATTTTTTTATGTAGTCGACTTTTTAAAACTGTTGACTTATTTTTTTTGTCGATTTATTTATTTTTGGTAAACTTATTTTATTTAACGTTGATTTATTAATAAGGTTGATTTTTTGAACTGTCGACTTATATTTTATTTATGTCTACTTTTTTTTTTCTATTGACTTATATTAAAAGAGTTGACTTATATTTTGGTTAATTGATTTTTTACATTGTCGACTTTTTTGAACTGTTGACTTATTTTCTTTTAAACGGAGCTAATTATTTTTGGTAATTATATCTAAATTAATATTTTTTATCTAAATTATTTAACTTATATTTGTAAATAGGTTAAAATAAATATAGTTTATTCGAATATACATATATTTTTGAAATTTTCTACTAAATGAAAAATATTAGAAAAATTAATTTGAATTATATTTAATTAAAATTTGTGATTAATTTTAAAGTGAATTATTATATAAAAGTCTTACCAAATCATTCCATATCGATATAATTTTTTATTATACAACTAAAATTCATAATTTATTTTTTTGTAATTATATGAATTCTGAGTTTTTTTTTGGTATCCTTTATGTTACTTGATTTTATTAGTTGAATTTTTCTTAAATCTGAATTTTAGTTTTAATTATTGATTATTATTAACCATAGTTAATTATTTCATCATTATCAAAAATCCTAAAAATAAATTTTGAGTATCTAAGTTTTTTTAATATAAACAGTTTTATTTTAATTTTAAAATAATATTTCTAAAACGAATTATTTAAATTATTTTATTGTTTCTGAATTTTTATTATTAAGTAAGGACAAAAATGTCATTTTGTTTAATATATAAGGTATAATTCAAATACTAAAATCTTTTAGGATAAATTTCAAAAATTTTATGAGATACAAGGTATACAATCAAATTAATCCAATAGCTTTATACTGCGGCGCAGACCACTTCCTATATGTAAGCCTAAACTCTTTTAAGTTTATCTCTCGTCGACATGAGTCATCAAGAGAAAGCTGGACAAAGTGGCCGAAAGAATCAAGGATGTCAACAAGGTAAGTAGCCTTCTTCTCCTAAGATTTCAACCAAAGTTCTCACTTCCAAACCAAATCCGCTTCTAATAGGTGCGTGATTCAAATCTTATTTCTACTCTTTTTATAACTTTTTTATTTATTTATTAGTCCCTAGATATTTGTGGAAGTACATGAACACAATTGCTTTGATGGGTCTTATCACCCTTTATGGTGGAAATAGAGTACTTCATTGGAAGAAGAAAAATCCCAAGACAGTGAAGTTTTTTACCGATGTACGCGAGGAATGTATGTTTTTTATCAACTCATTTTTTACTTTTCATTTATTTCAAATTATTTATTTGTGTGGTTAATCACTTCTTTTGCAGGCAAAAATGGATGATCCCTAAAAGATCCAAGACTATGGTCGAAGGTTGCTTGGAAGTCGAAGATAAATTTCTTTGATGGAGTATGGAAATTTTTTAAGAAGAGGATAGACTTTTAATGTTTCATTTGTTTCTCCGTATACTTAGTTCACAAATTGTACATTTAGATACAAATTTTGTGTTCGTAATTGTGTTTCTTATATTAAATTTGTAACTGATTTCAGTCATATTTTTTGGTTAGTTCATGCGATGAAGATTCAAGTAATGTTTTCTCTGGTAATATCCTCTTCTTTTGTTTCATGAAACTTAGATCTCATTTAGCTTGTTTTATCTTGCCCATAGGGTTTTCCCGTCAGTCCAGACCTTAGGGTTTATGTAAATTTGTATGATTCCCTTAAGTTTACACTTGTAATTGGATTCAGAGTTTAGTTTTACTAATTCATTGGCCGTTACATTTTTCAATGTTTGTGGCATTATTCAGTTCAATATTCATCTTATGTGTCTTATTGTCCCCATTTAGGTTCCATTTGTTGTAGACCTTAAGGTTTAATTTCCTTTCTTGAATGTACATTTATGTGATTCTTTTGGGTTGACCTTGTAATTCGCTCTAGGGTATAGTTTTACTATTTGATTGTCTGTTACATTATACACACATAGATTCAATTTAGAAAATCAAAGAGCACTCACTTATAATTACATTTCACTTGATATCAGCCTATCAGGTGCATACGTGAAGTGATCAAAACAGATTTAGTAGGCTTGGTCCATGCACAGCTTATTTGGGAGATAGTTTTAGTTGGGCCACAATTAGGCCCATTTAAAGAGGCCCAGTTTTGGGAGAGACAGTGAATCTAAAACATGAGACGACGAGATACAGTTTCTGAGGAGAGGGATTTGAATCGAGAGAGAGAAGCGAGAACAATAATGGATCCAGAGCAAATCAACGAGTTCGTTGTTGGTTACTTGAAGAAGAAAGGATTCAATAGCGCTGCTAAAGACCTTGAATCTTATCATCACCACAACAACAATGGTAGCAGTTTCACTTCTACCGATTATCAGAACGATCCTGACCTCACCAAACTCATCCGCTCCTTTTCTCAGTAATCAATCTCCCCACAATCTCTCTCTCGTTTCTGTTTTCAATTCGAAATTAGGGTTATATTTCTGTGTTTATGCATTTGTTTCTTTGTGTTTCGTATTTAAATTAGGGTTTATAATGTTGCTTATGTAGAGCTAATGGTTTAAGAAATGTGGTTTCTTTTGTTTTTCCAGACAAGAAGATGATCCTACTCGGTACCGTGAGGGTTACAGCAATCTAAGGTCATGGGCTTATAACTCACTAGATTTATATAAGGTGGGTTTTTTTTTTTTCCCTTGGCTGTTTTGTGTAGCAACATTTTGTATGGAACTGACAAGATGATTCTAATTTGTAGCATGAATTGCTTCGAGTTATGTATCCTGTGTTTATTCATTGTTACATGGATTTGGTGGGAAAAGGGCACACTCAAGAAGGTACTTTTCGATATAGCAATTAGATGTAATGAGTAAAGAGTGACTTATACTACTTATCTGATAAGCTATACTTTTTTGTATGCCAGCGAGAGGCTTTTTTAACAGCTTCCGTAAAGATCATGAGATGGTACACTTACGGGATCTTCAGAAATTGGAAGGTGTTCTTGCTCCATCTCATCTAGAGGTTTAAGCTAAACCTTATATGGTTGTATAATATTGATAATGGATTTTTTTTTTTTTTGTTATTGACTTTCTTATGATCTTGGTTCTTATCAGGAGATGGAGTTTGCTCGGTCTCTTAGAAAAAGCAAGGTCAACATCAAGATTTCTAAGGTAGACTTAAGTGAAAATTTACTAGTCGCTGTAGCTGTAACAGGCAAATGCTTCAAGGTTTCTGGTCTGATTAACTGAATTCCGTGACTGCAGACCTCTAATATACTTACTGAATGTTGCAGTATTCATATGATCTGTTAATTCAGTATCTACAAAGGACAAAATCGACTTTAATGCTTGGTATTATTAACGAGCACATCAATTTCCAAGGTAAATGTGTTTCTTTCTCTTATATATGCAATAGCTTGTAGCAGATTTTTAGTTTGGTCATGGATAATTTGTTGCAGTCTACTCAGGACAACCTAATTCCTCATCCGATGACATAGAAGCTGTCACCATTTTCGGTAGTTTTCAGGACACAGCTAATCACATTAATCAAAAAGAAATTCAGTGGGGAGTACGTATTTTTCCCAAAGCTTCTTCTCTTTTGTTTTTTCCGGTGTTGATACCTCATCCCAGGGAAGATAATATATATGCGAAGTCATTAGCTACATATGTGTTTTTCTTTTACAGTTGCTTGAAGACTCGCTAGAAGATCGCCTTGAGAAGACAGGAGGTCTGCTGTCTGATTCTGAGAAGGGACAAGGAGAAAGTAAAGACGGGGATGCAGATGATAGTAAGGTGATACATAGCTTCAACTTAGATCAATAATTTCTGAATTGGAAATCCCATTTTTACTCGTCAATTGATACTCTGTTCAGAAAAGATCCTCTGAAATTGGAAAGCAAGGCTCTTCCTTAAAAAAGTTAAAGAAGGACAAAGCGGGAAATGCAACAGCAAAAGTTGCACGTCTGGAGACCATTACGGTGCCACCGGCCCCACGTGTAAAACCAGAACTTGCCTTGCCAGTAATGTACTTTCGAATCCCTTGCCCATTTTTTTGTGTTGGGATTTGATGAAAAAGGAATGAACATTTGATATCTATGGATGATGCATGATTGATTAGGAGAAATGAATATAGAAGCTGTCAAAGACAACCTCCTTTAACATAAATTAAGTGTTTTCCATCTCCTTTTCTTCTCTGTCAGGTCTACAGACGTAGAGCAATCCATCCTTGAAGACCTGAGAAACCGTGTACAGTTGAGCAGTGTCGCAATGCCTTCAGTCAGCTTTTATACACTTGTGAATACTCATAACGGGTAATGTCTACCTCTCCTCCTAATTTTAACTACTTATTTGCAACTTGTTACTCACTCTCTTATTGTCCCCCAGGTTAAACTGTTCATCTATATCTCATGATGGATCTCTGGTTGCTGGTGGGTTCTCAGATTCATCAATAAAGGTATGTAATTCTGTGAAGGTTGTGATATGTTTCCTCTTTTTTCTCATCCTTTTTAAAATCATGCCTAAGTGACAATTATGGTGTTCAGGTCTGGGACATGGCTAAGATAGGACAAGCTGGCAGTGGTATGTCTTTTCTCTGAAACAATGATTTTTGTAATAACCTTCATTCTGAAAGATATATAAATGACGTCCACAATTAAGAATGATATTTATCTCATACGTTTCGCTTGTTGTTTTTGTTGATATTTCATTTTGATTGTTTGTGTTTCCATGAGAGTTATAGACACTAAGCTGTCTGGTTCCAGGTGTTTTGCAGGGTGAAAATGATACAAATGATCAAATCATGGGACCAAATGGCAGAAGAAGTTATACATTATTACTGGGTCATTCAGGGCCAGTTTACTCGGCCACTTTCAGTCCCCCTGGAGATTTTGTTCTATCTTCTTCAGCAGATACAACAAGTATGTATCTGTCCATCACTCTACCAATCCATACACTGGCTCATTAGTTCAGACTTTTTTTTAGTTACCCACCATGTATTCATAAGTGCAGTTCGACTGTGGAGCACAAAACTAAATGCCAATCTCGTGTGCTACAAGGGTCATAATTACCCTGTATGGGATGTTCAGGTATAATTATTCAATTTTACACATTACTTACATAACCTGCAATCTATGGTGGCTGGACATTTATGTATACTCGTTTTATGGTGCAGTTTAGCCCTTTTGGTCATTACTTTGCAAGCTGTTCTCATGATCGTACTGCACGGATTTGGTCAATGGACCGAATTCAACCTCTTCGGATAATGGCAGGGCATCTATCTGATGTTGATGTGAGTGTCTCCCTCATCTTCATTGTTTGGGTTTTATCTTGCAAAGGTTGGATCATTTGAGTTGTTAATTAATGAATGAATAAATTTCTCTAACGGTTTAGTATGCAATTGAAGTCGTTAATTTACCGCTTCACAGTTTACAGTGGTTTAGCTAACATTTTGCATTGTTTATCGACTTAGATTAGTACCCACTTTTTATTTTAACGAGACCCTGACAGCCATTATTTATAAATCATAAGCTTAACGGTGGATTAGTTAACTTTTTGGATTGACATTAATACAGATGAGTAACTTCAATTTTTATTTGGATACATATTGATGTGACTTTCTTTGTACTTGTCAAATGCATTTGATTTCAGTGTGTACAGTGGCATCCCAATTGTAACTTCATTGCAACCGGTTCTAGTGATAAGACGGTTAGACTCTGGGATGTGCAAACTGGGGAGTGTGTCCGGATATTCATTGGGCACAGGAGTATGGTCTTATCATTGGCGATGTCTCCAGATGGGAGATATATGGCCTCCGGTGATGAAGATGGCACCATAATGATGTGGGACCTCTTATCAGCTCGCTGCATCACTCCTCTCATGGGCCATAATTCATGTGTCTGGAGTCTCTCTTACAGGTGAGAGATCGAGACAGGAAGCATATAGTTTTATTTGATCATTCAATTTTTATTGAGTTAGTGAAACCCTGGTCAGCCAAGTATTGATTTTGATTAAAATGCTTATAATCTCTGGGTTTCTTCTAGGGCAAAATTGTTTTAAGGGTAGTTCAGGGTTATGAACTAGAGTGGGGTGGTGTGGCTATTTCTATTGATTCCACAGTGGCTTACTACTGAACTGGTAGATTTTTCTATATCCACGCATAGGAGTTCTTGTCATGGGTTGTGGTAAGTTGTATAGGCCTAATGTGTTGGGTCGTTAAAGGGATGACTGGTTTTGGTTGGTCAAGTCCACTTGCTTGGAATATTGAAACCGCAAACTCCACTTCGATAATCATAGAACTACTACAATTTATGACTAACTTGTTTTTCTGTTTCAGCGGCGAGGGCTCTCTTCTGGCTTCTGGATCTGCAGACTGCACAGTGAAACTGTGGGACGTCACCTCAAGTACCAAATCAACAAAGGCCGAGGAAAAGTGAGTTTGCTCCTTCCAAAGTTGTATCATTGTTCTCTTTGAATAGTAGATTGTTTTGTTAAAACGACTTATCATTTGTCGTTGATCAGGAATGGGAACTCCAACAGGTTGCGCTCACTCAGGACTTTCCCCACCAAGTCCACACCAGTTCACGCTCTCAGAGTAAGTTATACTTTCTTCTTTACTAGAATTAGTTCCACCATTCTCGAAATACCGTAATATATTTCTCATCGCTGGATTCCCTGCTAAGTTTATCATCTTGTGCTTGTGAATAAATCAACTCTTTCCAAAAATTAATTAGAACCAAAGTTTCAGGTTGTGTGCCAAATAATTGATTCATCATATAGAACCTTTCCTCTTTAACCCCTAGAATTGCAAAGCTCGTTGATCAAGCATACACTAAAACTCTGGTTTTACATCGATGCAGTTTTCTCGGAGAAATTTGTTGTTTGCTGCAGGAGCACTCTCTAAACCCGCAAGCTGATCAAAACAATGGTATCAGATATTTGTACTCTTAACATTCATACAAGCTGTTGTAGATCAGAAGAAATCAGGTGTAGAATAGTTATCTCCAAAGATTATTTGTTTGTGGCTTTTGTTTCTCATTTCTAAATCACAAAGATGTTGAGATTCTTTAAGTAACTACTCCTGCTTATATATGCCATATGAGTCCTAATACTCTGTAATTCCTAAAACATTTATTATTTTCAAATGATATTTACTTTTATATCAAAAAAAAGTTTGATTGGTTTTTCGTTTTGGTTAACCAGGAATAAGTCTACTGGTTGATCCATCGCCATCAAAAACATCGATTTTCAAGCTTTCACAATAATCAAGACAAAATTTAAGTTATAATTTTGTAGAGTGAAACATATATCTAATAATCGCCAAATAAGATTCATCTTTTTTATTTTTTGTTAAAGAAATAAGATTCATTTTGCTATGTATGATCCAATATATGTGTATTCGGGACTAACTAATTCTTTGGTTATTGTTTGATGGTTGATTCATGATGATGGTAGTCATTGGGAAATGTAGGGTGGTGGAGCTGGGGCTTACGAGCCTGATACCGAAAATCTGAAAAAACTCGATCTGAACCCGAACCCGAACTGGACCCCAACGCCTAGCCCTTCCAAACCTACTCAAAGTCAATAACACAAAGAAGACCTACCAACTATTCTCAAAATTCTTAGAACGTTTATGATATAAATATGACCACGTAACTAGTTGATAACCAAGTTAATGGTTAGCATAAAACCATCCTCATTGGTCATCAAAATAAGGGTGCCTTTATTGTGTGAATAGTAGAGATTTTGTGTCTTCCCGTAGATGCTTTAGAACCATTGACCTCTACTATTCACATATTAAAGATACCTTATGACCAATGTGGATGGTCTTGTTTCCGAGAGGTGTAAAATGAGAATGTTATCTCCCAAAAAAAGGGACATCGTGTGTTGAGAGAAATCTTTCTTAAGACATGGTTATGTGGCATGCTGTGAATTATGGTTTTTCTTAGAGAGATTAAATCAGTCCCAATAAAAAAATTATACAACATATTTTATGTTTTAGAAACATTTATTCTCCTAATTTCTAGAGACGGTAATATAGTACTGAAGAAAAGAAAAAATATGTTTTGAAAGACATTGGCTTCAAAATTTTGGATGAGACATGAAATCTACCAAAAGTAGATTTGGTTGTTTATGTGACTAGACAATTGTCTACATTTGGAATTATATGTGGGGGCATGTGTTACTCGTTATCTTATATGATCTCTCCCAGTCAGTTTTCTCATTACTTTTTCAGAAACAAATAAAGTTATAACATGATGCATATCTAATCCATTTTCTAAACTTTCTCACAAAAAATAAATCTAAAATTTCAGTGTATAACAACACCATAGCTATGGAAAAAATTTCCAATTAGCGGAAAAATATAATAAATTACTGTGTACTAATGTATATTTTTATGGCTGAGGGAGCCGAAACCATATCCAACCTAATCATCATAATGTGAAAATTGGGTTAAATTTTCCGTTTTTTTTTTTATAAATCTTATGAGCTCTAATAATCTTGGACAGACTCAGAACTATATGATTATGTAATATACACAACCTTCTGTGGGAAACCAACAACAAAAAAAAAGCTTTTTATCAATTCAAATGACACATTCACTGCTACACCACAGTAAAAAAAAAAAAAAAAAACAATTCATCATTTCTCATCGAAATAAATCTGTCATACAAAAATTTCTCCAGAGTTTTTTTTTGTTTTTGTTTTTTTTTGGTATAAAATTCCAGAGAGGTTACTAGTGGGAGTAGTGTGCATAACTCCAGGAGGTAAGTACTCACAGTGGATATTATTTCTGCAAGTGATATAGTATGTCAAACTTTCGTTTATTACTTTTTAGTTTTTTAACCGCTTAAACAATTCCACTTTTAGAAAATAATCATTGCAATTTGCAAATTTGTAACAGTCGCTTTAAAAACTTTTATTGAATTGAGTAAATTTAGCTAATCATGTAAACTATTAGATTATAATAAGGCCCAAAAAACTTAGATGAACCCAGTTACTGTTTAGTACTTTTTTACTATATGATAATTACCTATAGCATTGTCAGATTAAAAAAATACACAAAAGCTTAACCAAACAAAATAATTTGAAAGACGAATCAAATCTCTCTACATACAGGGAAAATTATGAATAGATACATGTCACCATCTGTTTAAAGTAAGATCCAATGTTCTATATCTTTTAATCTGATTGATGTTAACTATATCATACTATAATAATACTATTACGTAGAAAATTAGTATACTCACTAAGCTAACCAATAGCTAATACACTTTGCCAATTCACAATTCACATTACTCATTAATGTAACAATTTATGATCAATTTATTGAGGATACAATACATTTATTAAAATTAATTTCTTAATTAGCGATTAGAAACTGAAAACTCTGAATCAGCTTTTTCTCATTTTTGTGTCGGCCATATGTAACCTTGGACCCATCAAGTCATCAACTAGGTCGCAATTCACATACGACAAATACACAAAACTTTAAACCAATAGATATTTTTTATTTCATTACAAGCTAAAGTAAATCAAATTTAGCTAAACAAATTTAAGTTAAACTTTTGAAATGTTAAGTGGTTAGATTGTTAGGAATTATTATATCATATGCTCAATAGAATAACTTTTACTCGTCACTCAAGTGGGTTTGATTTTGCCGATGTGGCTTCCAAAATAAAAGTTTCAATTGGTTGAAGAAAGTGACTTTTGTCATGCAACCTAGTTGTATCTCATGATGTGAAATTAAGTGGGAAACCAAAATTCATATTGACAAATCCACTAAACTCATAAGATGATAAAGAAGAAGAGCGTGTGGAAGTTTCAAATATCCTTTCCTTCAAGATTACACAAAAAGAAAAAGATTGATCTCTCATAAAGACAAACTATTCTTTAAGTCATATACATGGTCTACAATTTCTCACTAAGATACAAAATAAAATCGACAAGTATAATAACGAAAGAGTTTTTTCATACGAGTGGTTTACAAGTTGTTCTATTATTAGACCCTCTAATTGATATGTTCTAAGTTCTAAGTGAACCAAGTGGTTTGTCAAAATCAACGATCTATTCTTACTTGAAATAATTGCTCGATTGTTACAAAGTCCAAACAACCAGTTATTTTACTTTGTGATTAGTTTGAGCTTTGGTCTGGTCTCAATAGAGGACAAAAGAAAGAATAGATGAAGGAGAGGACCACACGAAAAGCCAAAGGAGACAGAAATGGTCACTTACCTCGTGGAGTTACAAAAAGTAGACATAAACAGACCTGAACAAATTTGGATGGTCCATAAACAGTACTCTTCCTTTTCAATTTATTGTCATCTTTCTATTCTGTCATTTCATTATGAATCATGATGTACTAGTTTCGTTACTATTTTGAGAAACTGCTTCGTTTTCAATTGTCTTTTGTATCCTTTAACTTCTTTGTCTCTTAACAAAAGAAAGGTTCATATATACTCAATTATTAAGGATTCCTTAACAAAAAAAAAAAACCAAAAAATATGGATTACCATTTACCAATGGTAAAGTAGTCATAATTTATTTGGTTTTACGTTAGATATTTTATCATTCATAAACTGAAAATCTAAAAACCCAAAAATTCTGAACCGGAACCAAACCGAAATTTGGATTCTACACCCTTAATGTATTGGTTGGATTATTGAAGGAGGAAGAAGCCAAAAAGGGAAAGGGTCATATCTTATAGACAGAGAGGTATTTAGATGGTGGAGTTCCAATCAACTAGCTTTAAAGTGTTTTGTGAGAAGGGTGTGACAGCAATCCAAACCTACCTATCGCTCTCATCATAGTACTTTGGTCCACTTATTACAAAAACCTAAGAAAATGTTCTAGTGTAGGGTCTTATTTTCTTTCTCTATTCCTTTCTAATACCATCTACTTCTGCTCCCATTCACTGATATAAACCTCTTCCATAGCTATTATTAATAGAAAGAGATAGAGAAAGAGAGAGAAGAAATCATCACCTGAAAAAATCTTTCCCTTTTTAGCTCTCATGGACGCTTCAATAGTTTCCTCATCCACTGCTTTTCCATATCAAGATTCTCCAAACTATAGCCTAGAACAAAGTATCAAAGATGAAGAAAGAGACGTTCATGATTCTAGTCAAGAACTCAATCTCATCGACTGCATAGAAGACACAACGAGTATCGTTAACGGATCTACAACATCCACAGAACAAAAGCTTTTCTCATGCAACTACTGTCAAAGAACTTTCTATAGCTCACAAGCCCTTGGTGGTCACCAAAACGCACACAAAAGAGAGAGAACGTTGGCGAAGAGAGGACAACGTATGGCAGCGTCAGCCTCAGCTTTTGGACATCCTTACGGTTTCTCTCCACTTCCTTTCCATGGACAATACAACAACAATAGGTCTTTGGGGATTCAAGCACATTCGATGAGCCACAAGCTAAGTTCATATAGCGGGTTTGGTGGTCACTACGGTCAGGTCAACTGGTCAAGACTTCCATTTGATCAACAACCAGCCATAGGTAAATTTCCTTCAATGGAGAATTTTCATCATCATCAACATCATATGATGATGATGGCTCCTTCAGTAAATTCTCGGACTCATAACATCGATAGACCGAGTACCGCAGGACGGATTCTAGAAGGGTCACCGACTCTTGAAAAATGGCACGGAGACAGTGGATTGTTGTTAGGCACTAATCATCATGAAGAGCAGCAGAAGCTTGACTTGTCCCTCAAGCTTTGAGATTCTTTTTCTTGATTCTTGAATTTAGTGTCTTTTTACTGCTTTTTCATGTGATTGTTAGTACTATTTTGTGTATATTTTTTTCTAGTGAAGATATCTAATGTACATCTTTTTCACATATCTACTTTAGTCTGAGATTTGTAGACTATACAATAATGGATTTCAGGTAGACACCCAACAACCGTATAAAATATAGAGTAAAGGAACAAAAGGAGAGTATTGAGATCTGTGGGAAGATTTGGTTTCATAGTCACAAGAAAAAGGAATTAATTATTATAATTCAAAGTTGGGTTACCTAAAAGTTAGAACAATCATTCTATTTATTTAAAAGTTACTAACAAGACATTTAAACAGAACAAAACATATAGAAATAAAATATTAAGACAGTTGCTGTGTAGGATGATTGTGACACTAAAAGCAAAAGAGTAGTAGAAGAAAATTGAAACACAAAATCATATACATTTCTTCTATACTAAGGGAGTGTATTGGAGTTGGTATTTTAGGAGATTTGGGGGAATTTAAGATTTGAGAGATTTGAGTGAGTTTTTAGGGAATTTAAAAACATGTAACGTTAACTATAGCATCCAATGGGTTCTCTTTGTTAGACCCAAAATTGGTGTACACTAGACAACGAAATAGATTATTAGAAGGCCATCACAATATTCCATATGTAAGAAGACATTAAAAGAAAAAAACTTGTCATAGATGTTGCTTTCATCACCAAACACTTCACGCGTTATTTCCACAAATGGTCGAAATATTCACCAAACAACCGAGAACTTCTCTCGACTAATTGACATACCAACCAATCGAAGAACAAGCTAAGATCGTAAGTATAAACCGAAGTAAACTATGAAGACGGGAGTTTTGTCTGATGGACCCGAATGATCAACATTACCTCCCTGCCAGATTTTTCCCTGACAATTCACGGGAATCTTTGAGAGTTACAATAGAATTGAATACAAAATCATCGTCATCTATCGAGACAATCTTGGCTCTTGAAACATAGAAGATTTTTTTAAACAAACTCTCACAAGTGAAAACACACACATACACACATCTCTTTACTCTCCCTTAAGGCCTTAACCAGCTGCTTAATTAACCACTATATTGAGCGAAGAAAGATATGCATGCTTGTTTGTATCCATAAAGAAAGAAAAAAAATCTTCAGATACTGAACCAAAAGTGACAAAGCTCCATGAATAAATCCAAGAACAAAGTTAGACAATCACACATGCAATCACACATGCATGCTGCCATGCAGACCATGTAGTGTAACCAACCTGATGAGCCCTTCAAGTTATCTTCATAAGTTTGGCCCCAAAACATTTCCTACATACACTTGCCTGAAGACATGACATATATATAAGTTAAGCCTCATCAAATTAGGAAATAGGATTTATTATTGGTTACCAAAATAGAGCAAAATGTTGATCCACCCTGGAAACGAAAATCACATTTGTGTGAGAAGTCTGAGCTTGGGCTTTGGTCCAAATAATTTACATGGTATCTGGGATTATGCTAACTGGATACTCCGGGCATTAGTCGGAAAGCATTCCAAACTCGGGGTTAGGCAGTGTGGTAGTCCAACACCTAAGTGTTGACGACAAGTCCACATGGTAGCACTTCGGTGCGTTTTCCCCAGCTGACCGAATCAGTTGATCGGGTATATAAAAAAAATAATAATAAATAAATAGAGCAAAATGAATCTCCTTTCTTGGGCCAGCTGAAAACGACATTCTCCGACAGTTTTGAAGGTCCAGTGAGGGCCAATGGATTCTTGAATCACTAGATTCCAAATTTTTTTATCGGAGGGATGAATTTACAGATATTTGTAGTTGCCGGTAAAATCAAGGAATGCAGCTCAATCGTTCTTTGTTAGTGGGATATGACCGTTGTAGACCGTTCATTTATATATGAAAGTAAGATAAAAAAATTCTTTTGGATGATATGTTATATTGAATGCAGAGTGTTTTTGCTCTTCATAAATGCAGATATTATTAAAAATATGTTGTATGATCCATATGTTGTATGTGATCTATAAAAGAAGCGAGATACTGAAGAAAGACTTCTCCGGAAGAACATTGAAGTTCTTTCAGAAGGATAATCAAAGGAAAAGAGTTTGAACAAAAAGAATAATTCGATACGCTAGAAAAGTGTGATGACCAAGACTTAACTAATTCAATACATATTTGGATCTCTTTCATTGTGCAAGGTGAAACATTATGGACCTAAGAGAGTTTTTGGAGATTCCAATTGGAAGAAAAGATAACTAATCATACGTTATATACTTGTCCTTATATCTCCCTTGCTTTAGAGGAACCACAATTTCTACTCATTAATATGAATAGATACCGGTGTCTTTCTATATGGACTTGTAAAATTTATGGAAAAGCATAAATGAATTTCATTTTCATGAGGTCCACCGTCCACCGAACAACGTTATCGAAAAGACTACGGAAGTTGCAAATAGAAGTGATCGGCCCATAACGCCGTCGTCACTTTGACCTCCTTTCATTTATGAGCCTCTGACTATTATTGCCAATCATAACCAAATAAAAAATTATTTTAGATAATTGATAAACATGGTAATTGACAAAATAATCACTTGAATATAAAATACTAGTAACTTATATTATCATCACGAGAAGTTGGTCTCCAAAGTCGTTCTACAAATGGCCATGGCTAATTAATTGTCGAATTCATTAAATAGACATAGTTTGTTTTTTGTTGACCTTTTAAAAGCCACCTTTTCAAAATTAGTATATCGATTAATAAAGAAGTTAATATCTGATTTAACATTAAATTAGCTTTCTAATATCGTACTCCTCTGTTTTAGACTTTTTTTTTTTTGTTTCACAATATATGATGTTTTAAAGAAACAATTCAAGTTTATATGCAAAACATTAAATTAAACAGTTTTTTGACTATTTATATTCTGCAGTAAATTATATCATTGGTCAAATTATTTTTAATAGATATTAATTTGTATTTTTAATGTAAAAAATCAAAATTAATTATTTTTTAAAATTTTGTGCTTTTATCTAAAACATTTAATATTGTGAAACAGAGAGAGTATAACTTATCTTTAAAATTTAGTGGAAACAAAAAATACTAATATGTTTAGAAGAAATGAAGAATGATCAAGTACCAATTTAATAGGTTTTGTTCTGAGTCTAATGATCATTCCACTAATATATTAAACAATCTTTAAAAGACGGCTAAACCATTTTTGAAGAGTTATTATAAAAAAAAAAAGGCATTTGTCAAGAGTCCATTATAATATGGGAGATTTGCATATTAAGGCACTTCTAGAGAAAGATATTACATTTTAGACACTTTCCAAACTTGAGGCACTTCTCCTTCTTTTTGGAGATAAAAATGACGCTATTGCCCCTAATTTAACTAAAGACATGTTATACACTTTCTCTCCTCTCTCGTTTGATTAGAAATATTAGTTAGAAAAAAGTCCCAGCTAATCGATTTCTCTTTCTCCAACCACCATCATCGATTAACAATACACTCGGCCTCTAAGAACAACGAAGGATTCTCCGGCGTGTTTGAGCCACAACGTAGGTCTTGTGATGTCAGACTTCGAAGCTCTCTGTGGAACTTGTTTAGCCAAGATGAGCAACGAAACCTTCCAAGCAATGTCTCCGGCGGTGAGATTGAGGTCGAGCCGAGGAAATCTAGGGTTTTCTCATCTGGGTCGAAGTTAAAGTTGAAAAAGGTTTCGAATTTGGCGTTAGAATGGCGGAATCTGGTGGAAGCTGGCGAGATTCTTATAAAGGAATGTCGTCTGATAACATCAAGGGTTTGGTTTTAGCGTTGTCTTCTAGTTTCTTCATTGGTGCTAGTTTCATCGTTAAGAAGAAAGGGCTTAAGAAAGCTGCGAGTACTGGCACTAGGGCAGGTATAAATCTCTTTCCTCTGAATTTTGGTTTATGGGTTTCGATTTTGGGACTGGAATTGTGGGTTTAGAGTGTGCAGAATTATGTTCAACTCGATAAGTAGATAACAGATTTGGGATCACTAATTGTAATTGAACTTATCAGGATTCAATTAGCTAGCTATTCAGAGGTTGTGAACAGATAGGAGATTTTGTGTTTCCTCTGTTGAACTTCACTTAATAGTTAATAGCCACATTGCTTCAAGACTGTGTGTAAATGTTGTCCTTTAAGTTTCCTTTGGTTCATGAAAGGTAATAGACTGTGTTTGTAGGTGTTGGTGGGTACTCTTATCTTTACGAGCCTCTTTGGTGGTCTTAATAAGTTGCTATTGGGGACAAAGAAGCTGAGGCTTTGCAAAAGTCTAAGATCTCT
Organism: Arabidopsis arenosa; assembly: GCA_905216605.1. Classification (NCBI taxonomy): domain Eukaryota; kingdom Viridiplantae; phylum Streptophyta; class Magnoliopsida; order Brassicales; family Brassicaceae; genus Arabidopsis; species Arabidopsis arenosa. The sequence continues at coordinate 10,036,339 of LR999456.1, forward strand.
TCAAGTGGTCTTATCAGTATTGAGTCCACCAAAATTGATAACAAGAAAGAGAAGCCAACAAGTGGTTTTGATAAATCCATCAAAAAGAGAGGCGATGATCACTACAAGAAGATGGAGAAGATGGTGATGGTGGAGGTCGAGCTGAAAACGAAGGCGGTGGAGAAGAGTGAAGGGGAGACGGAGAAGAAGTTGATGTTGATGGCGGAGTGGTTAGAGGAAGAGGCGGTGGTGGAGTGGTGACTTTTACGATGACGGTGAAAGAGAGTAACTCCACTAGCGGTGCCGGAGAGTAACTCCACCGGCCTTGAATATATATGTATATATAAATGAAGTTTTTATTTTATTTCTGTATTTGTATATTTTTTTAAATCAATTTTACAAGATAGCCACGATTATATTTGTCAATATCCATGTCTAAGATAACCACAAAAAGCCATAAATTTTAAAATAGCTACAAAGCTATAGCTACAATATTTTTATGTTACAATTTGTGGCTAAAATAGATACGAATTCGTACATGGCTATTTTGTGTCTAATTTTTTATCATTGGTCTTTTTATGAATTTTTGTAACCAGGTTGAATAATTTATTAAAATTTTGGTTTGTTCATCACAAATGAAGACGACCATGTATAAATTTGTGTATTGATGTAAAACGACCATGTTAGTTACTAGATGACCATGTGGACTCGACTGGTTGGACACTCAATAATGGATAATTGTGTATTTGATTTGCTGTGAATGTGTTTTATCTCTCGGTAAACTTATCACTTTGTAAAATTCTCGGTAAAATTATCACTCTGTAAAATTCTCGGTAGAATGGATATGGCTCAGTAAAAAGGTTTCCGAATGGAAACATATATATGGACTCGTTATTTTGGACACCCAAAATTTTTTGTTGATTTTTCTTTCAATGTGCAGAGATCTCCACCTTCAAGACAATATATTGATGCCACGAGAATATGACCACATGAACATGGAACTTTGGTTTCTTTACAAACCAACAAAAAAAGGGCTTACTTGATTTTCTTTAATTCATGCCTAATTCCCTAGCACTCGCTCTCTGATGAATCAATATGTTAGATATATGTTAGAAGTTGACTTCATTACAATATTTTGCTAATCCACATGTACCAGATGTAACCGTATGGAATAGTAAGCAAAGTTTGCAAGCATCTTAGTATTTATAAAGAAACAAAAAATAAACAACTAAATGCAGAATCTCCATGGTTAAAAATAAACAACTAAATGCTATATAATGATGAGAGTGTCCATATACATAACAGCCATATAATTGACATTTAGATTTGTGATCTTAATACTTAAAAAATGACTAAATGCTATATAATGAAGTGACTGTCCGTATACAAGTGAATATTGGTCAAAGAAAAATGGATGATATACTTTGTTAACAATATAAACCCAAACCGATATTTAACTCCTTTTAAATATATAACACTAAACCCTACTCCCTACCTACTAAACCCAAACCGATATTTAACTTCTTTTAAATATATAACACTAAACCCTATCCCTACCTAGTAAACCAAACGGATATCTAACTTCGTTAACAATATAAACCCAAACCGATATTTAACTCCTTTTAAATATATAACACTAAACTCTAGATGTTTAGGGTGTCCATTTGTCTTTTGACCATTGGTTCACTTGTACATGGATACTACTTAACTAATAAAACTGTACTTTGTTTTAATTCTTTTTTCAATGTAGATAACTATACCCTAGATAATACTTAGTAAACCCAATCAATAACCATAACTACTACTTAACTAATAAAACTGTACTTTGTTTTAATTCTTTTTTCAATGTAGATAACTATACCCTAGATAATACTTAGTAAACCCAAGCAATAACCATAACTACTAGTTAACTAATAAAACTGTACTTTGTTTTAATTCTTTTTTCAATGTAGATAACTATACCCTAGATAATACCTAGTAAACCCAAGCAATAACCATAACTACTAGTTAACTAATAAAATTGTACTTTGTTTTAATTCTTTTTTCAATGTAGATAACTATACCCTAGATAATACCTAGTAAACCCAAGCAATAACCATAACTACTAGTTAACTAATAAAATTGTACTTTGTTTTAATTCTTTTTTCAATGTAGATAACTATACCCTAGATAATACCTAGTAAACCCAAGCAACAAAATCTTAACCCTATACCCTATTTCCCAACTTTATCTTAATTCATGTTTCAATATAGATAAGTATACTCTAGACCATACTTTGTTAACCCAAGCAACCAAATCGATATCTAACTTTCCAAAGTGCCTATATCGTAACCATAAAAAAATTGATAATTTTACCAAGTGATAAAACTCATTCGCATCAAATCAAATACATAGTTGTCCATTAATTAGTGTCAAACAAATCAAGTCCAACTGGTCATCTAGTAATTCACATGGTAGTTTCATACAAATACACAAATTTATACATGAACGATAATCTTCAATACATAAGTTTGTTTGCACATAATTAAGAAGCAAAAATACTGAATTTACCATTTGATTGATTTTCAAAGGGTAAGTGAAACTTTAAACCCTAAACCATAAATCTAAAACCAAAATTATTAAATTTAAATGGACACCCTACCCCCTACCTACTAAACAAAACCGATATTTAACTTCTTTTAAATATATAACTCTAAACCCTATCCCTACCTACTAAACCCAAACCGATATCTAACTTCGTAAACAATATAAACCTAAAACGAGATAAAAGTTTGGTTTAAAGGGTTAACACTAAACCCTACCTCTACCTACTAAACCCAAACCGATATTTTACTTCTTTTAAATATATATGAACGATAATCGGCAACTAAAAGTACACCATCCATTTTTCTTTGACCAATATTCACTTGTGAGTGGACACTACCATCATTATAAAATGGATCCATACCATATACGTTGTTTATTGATGTTTGTCCAAGCTGTGCAATCCATATGGTCATCTTGTGACTCACATGGTCGTCGTTTTATACCAAGACAGATGTTTACACAAACTAAACATAATACTTTTTTTAGATCTTCTCGATTGGATTTTGAAGTTCTAAATACAAGTCCAAGTTTGATTTTAATTACCAAACATCTCAAGATATAGCATAAATGAGCACAAGTTCAAGGGACTAATCTCTTCACCGGTGCCAAGGTGTCATAAATACACAATCGTCAATAGTCAATCTCGTTTCATTATAATCATGTTACGAGATTGAAATGATTGAAGCTGTGTAAATCCATCAATGGAAGGTAAAAGCAGAATCAGAGATGGCATGCCACAAAGGAGTTTCTCCGTAGCCACAAAGACCATAAAACACATACAAACTTTACAAGTCAAGAAGAGGTTCAACAATAATCTCAAGAGCCTCTATTTTATTGGTATCAACTTTCAAACCTTACCCACAAAACAGTTTTATTACTAATCTCAAGAGCCACTCTTTAATTGCTATCAACGTTGCTCTTTGATCTGTAAAGAGATATAGCCAAAAACGAAAGAATGAAAAGTCTAAAAGCCAAGAGAGAAAGAGATATATTTGGTCTCAAATAACATTTTCTTCACGGTGTTACCTTGAAGTATTTGTCATATATACCCACCATTCTCAAAAGTGATCTTTTCCTTATCCTTATATACCCTGCCTCTCAACTACTTCATTCAGGTACATTCACACTTCTTGTTCACTAATCTTGAGATCACTTGCTTTACCCTCCAATGATGAATCAGAACCTTCCATGATTCCAGACTAACCAAAAACAAAAAGCTACTTAGTACTGAACATGACTACATAGTTTCTCGTAACATCACAAAATCCTAAAGTCCACAAGTCTTTAATATTTGACAAGCAACATAAAAACGATATCAGGATACTAGAGGACCTACCGAACATCAATTCCTGAAGCTGAAAAGCTATTGATACCAACTCTCGAATCATAGGTTAAGATTTAGATTTTCATTAATTTGAAAATCAATGGATCAGCACTAAAACTTACACATTGTAACTATGGTGTATACAATTCCTAGGCTAAGATAGAAACAAGAAGATTGAATTGGATGAAAAAATGAAACCTTTTGAGCACGAAGGTGATCCTTTGACAGCTCGAATTGTTATTCATTGGATCTACCCTAACAGAACCACCACCACGGTTAAGTGACTGATGTCTAGATAAAGACCTCCACCCTCTCGAGCTTTCAATTTCCGCATCCAACCTCCGTGAGCCACCGTAACCACCAGAACAAACCACTTCGTAAGCCACTGTTACCACCGTTTCTCTAAGGACAGATCAAACCCTAGATCAGAGAATTTAGTAATCAAAAATCAAAGCTTTGACAAGAGTATTAAGACCAGATAACATTAGATACATGTCTCGTTATAAGAAATCAATGGTTTCGCAGCGGTTCGTGACAAGCAACGACGGAGAGGAAGTGGGTGGAAGCCATGGTGGATGAATTTCTCGACGAGAAGGGAGGGAGAAGAAGATGTGAAGAAGCCGATTAAGGAGATGTTGAAGAGAAGAGAAGAAGATTTTAGGTTTCTAAGTATCTACAACTACAGGAAAAGAAAAAACAGATAAGAGATTCAACTTTGATTTTGATTTTGAATATTGATATTGTCCTAAAAAGATTGATTTTGATTCTGGAAAGAGAGAGATAAAGAGAAGCCAAAAGTGTTTTTGTAATCTAAAATAAGAATTAAGAAAGATGACAAAGAGAGGTTTTGCTAACGAGAGACGGAGAGAAAGAGATAGTTAGAGGGTAGTGATGTCTATTCACATAGAGAAAGTGCCTTCTCCTTCTAAAGTGTCTAAAGGCACAAATATGTGGAGAGAAGTGCCTTAATATGCAATAATTCCTTATAATATCTAACCCCTATGCCAAGTCCGTTAATGATAATATTTTTGGTCCATTATTTTACATGAAATTTTATGCCTTTTCTTTATAATTTTTTTAAAATATTATTAATGAAAGTATTGAACAATGATCGTAAGCTCATATTTAAAGATAAATTCAAGTACAATATAAATACATTAATCACATAAAACAAAGAATCAGTCTATAATTATCAAGTAAGTCAGCGTAATTTCTTTTTGTTGTTTTGTTTGGTCAAAGATTAAAAAACGTAATTATGTTGCCAACCTCACGCCTTAACAGCTAGTCATCGTTTTGCTTAGAACGCACACAAAGACACAACTCCTGAGACATGGCTCGTGGCTTTGTCGATTTCTATTTATTTAATATAATTTACCTGTTTTACCCTGCTCTTCCTCATTTTATTACAAAATCTACCACCCACTTCCACGAATGATTCTTTGCGTCCGTCGTTGAAACGTTTTATTTAACATACAAGGCTGATTTCCATAGCTTTCTCTAGTCCCGGAAAAATTAACTGAATTAATAGTACTGGATCGGATTCAGAACCGAACCAAAATCGAACAAAAATTCTAAAATATTTGAATGGATCATAAATTCCAGAGCCACCAAAATATTTTGAGAAAAATATTAGTTACTTTTAGATTGAATAATCAAAAATATTCGAAATACGAGAAATGTCCAAAATATTCAAACATACTCTAAACAAATATTCAAAAAACACTCGAAAATATTCAAAAATATTCAAATGCATCACTCCGGAACCCAAATAACCAGATCCAACCGGAACCGAACCAAATTTTTCTATGTATCTATATGGATATCGATCATAAACTCTAGAACCAAAAAAACATATCCCTCGGAGTTCGGATTATTCAGGTCGGTTCCGGTTCTCGAGTTAAGGACCTATATAGGTACCGAACAAAATTCGGTTTCATTTCAGATCCGGTTCTTTTAGTTCTAAAGTTTAGGATCCAAACGAGTAGTTTTTCAGGTATTTTTAGGTATTTGTTACAGGTATTTTTGGTATTCTTCGATATTTTCGTCGGTTTTTTCTTTTTATATTCCGGATGTTTTCGGTTATTTGGTCTAAAAGTAACTAATATTTTTTAAAATATAATTATATTTCGGATTAATATTTCAGTTCGGTTCTGATTTAGAATCCATTCGAATATTTTACAATTCGATTTGATTTTTTGTTCATTTCTTTTCAGTTTGGTTCGATTCTAATATAATTTAATATTTTCGATTCGGTTAATTCGCTCAGGACTACTACAAAGTACAAACTATTACATTGTCAAAGATGATTCGTAGAAAGACAAAGTACACACTTCTCAGCTCTCAAGTAGTCCTCGTTGGCGTCGTTGACGTCAAAAACTCCAATTAATAATATTGGGGCAAAACGTAAAAAACATATAATTTATAAGGACCTAAACAACAATATTATACCCTAAAGAAAATGAGAGAAGAATGACAGAAAGCGGAACCCCAAAAAGAATGTAACTTTAAAGAAAGAAGGAAACATCATCAGAAGCTTCTCTCTCAGATTGACAGAAGAATAAGATTCGAAGCTCCTCTTTCTTCTGTTAAAGAAATATGTTGTGTAGAATGGTGGTGGTTACTGGCCGGAAAAAGAAACCCGGTTCGGTTCCGGTTTATCTGAATGTATACGATCTCACACCCATCAATGGTTATGCTTACTGGTTAGGACTTGGGATCTATCACTCTGGTGTTGAAGGTATCACCTTCCTCTCCTTTTCTTGGAAATTATTTGTGGGTTTTGGTTAAAGCTAGAAATTTTTGAATTGGGGATTGCAAATTTCTCATCTTTGAGAGCAGAATTTGGTTCCTTTTGAATGGAGATTTGAGTCTGTTTTAGCTTGAAGTAAGAGACTTTTTACTTTGATGTTTGATGGTTTGTTTTGTTTGTTTGTAGAAATTGAAATAGACTGGTTTCGTTTTCAATAGATTCCAAAACTGGAAACTTTTTTTGACCCATTTTTGGATTTAACTCTTTTGATTTTCTATGAGTTAATAATAATAATAATCAGAACCTGGTTTTATGTGACTTTTAAATTGAATTGTATATTATCTATATGTATGTCCAAAAATGAAGTATGTTTAATATTGAGATCTAGTTGTTGTTTTTGATATTGTGTTATTAATGTTTTGGTTTAGTTCATGGGGTTGAATATGGTTTCGGAGCTCATGAGCATTCGACGACGGGGATTTTCGAGGTGGAACCGAAGCAATGTCCGGGTTTTACATTCAGGAAGTCTATATTGATTGGAAGAACTGATTTGGATCCTGAAAACGTTCGTGCTTTTATGGAGAAACTTGCAGAAGAATATAGTGGAAATACTTACCATTTGATCACTAAGAATTGCAATCACTTTTGCAATGATGTTTGTGTGCAGTTGACTCGAAGATCGATCCCTAGTTGGGTTAACCGTCTTGCTCGCTTCGGTAAGAAGCTACAAAACAGAATATTGGCTTTTACTCTGTTTTAGTAAAAGCTATAAGTTTAGGTTTGTTTTTTTCCCTTTAGGTTTGTTTTGCAATTGTGTTCTGCCGGCGGAGCTGAATGAGACAAAGGTGAGGCAGGTGAGATCAAAGGAGGAGAAGATTCCGGAAGCTGAGAAGAAGAAACTTCGGAGTAGATCAAGTAGATTTCCACCTGAGCCTTCGCTTTCTTCATCGGGTTCTTTAAACCGAAGCAGAAGAGGGGAAAGGAGAAGACAGTGTCTTCCTCCATCACCAACTGTGAGTGTTTAGCTCTAGTCCTAGTAATATTATACCCCGCCTTTTTGTTTCGCAATTTGATTCGGTAGTCATTGTCCCAAGAAGTTGTGTTTAAGCTACAAGATATGGATCGGACAAATATTTTATTGATGGTAGTAATGGTATAAGATCTTCACATTACATAGTTTTGAACTATAAAATTATTAAGTAAAGTAAAGTCCAAAAGAGGAAAGTGAAGTCAAGTCAAGTCCACTGCGTAAGGACCGGGATAAGTTGAAGTGGAACTTTCTTAGGACAAACAAGTCCATATGATTCTTCAAGATCAACATCTTCTATGTTCATTCCTTCTGGAAGCTTCCAATCGAATCGGTAAAGAAGATTGATAAGAGTCAAGTGTACCAAAGCCATACCCATTCCCATACCAGGGCACATTCTCCTTCCACTACCAAATGGCAACAACTCAAAGTCTAGACCTTTGTAGTCAATCTCGCTATCCATAAACCTCTCGGGGATGAAAGCTTCTGGATCTTTCCAAACGTTTGGATTCCTCTGAAGAGCCCATATGTTGACATAAATCCATGTTTTCTTTGGTATGTCATAGCCTCCAATCTTCATATCTTTTGAAGCCTCTCTTGGAATCAGAAGTGGCACAAGTGGGTTTATCCTTAATGTTTCTTTAATCACCATTTTCAAATACTCGAGCCGTTCTATATCTTGTTCTGTGATATCATCTTTGTTTTTGATCACTTCTCTCACCTCGGCTTGCGCTTTCTTCAGAACTCTTGGATTTTTAATCAAATGTGTCATCACCCATGTCACAGTGTGGCCAGAAGTGTCAACTCCAGCAATAAGAACGTTCTGAAATAATCAAAGACAAGAATGAAACACTATGCAACATGTTACGAATGAATTATGGATTAAGAGGCTCCCATCACTTACCAGAAGAATTCCTTTGGTGTGGTTTCGTGTAAGTTGAAACTCTCCAAGTCCCATCTCTCCCCTTTCCATCTTTAGGAGCAAGTCAATGATATCATCTTTAATATTAGCATCTTCTAGGTGACGCTTTATAGATTCATCGAAAAACGAATCCATTGACGTAAAAACCGTCTCGCATTTGCTATGCAACCCCGTGATCCTATCAATGATTTTTCCAATAATCGGGAAGTAATCCGCTGCTGCGAAACTCCCCAGCACCTCCATGGTCCCTTGAATAACTTCCTCATAAGTATTCGCAAGTTTGCTCCCTTCAAGATTTATACCAAATCCAACTCTACAAATCACACTCCCAGAGAGTTTCACTAACTTCTGTTTCATATTAACTGGTTGCTCCAATGAAGCAGATTGTTTGATGAAATCGACGAATGAGGCAACTTCTTCTTGTCTTACATTTTGAAACGATTTTACCCTTTTCGCAGTATAGAGTTCAAGGACCGTCATCTTTCGTACTTCCCTCCAATACTTGCTATACGGAGAAAACGCGAGATCGTTTAAATTGTATGTGACTCTTGCAGGATAAGTCATATAAGGTCGCGAACAACAATCTGCATCAAACGTTTTCAAAACATCCTTCACCGTCTCTGGAGTTGACGCCACAACAGCAGACACATTTCCAAACTTTAGAGACATTAGAGATCCATACTTTTCAGATAATTTGAATAGCGAACGTTGAGGTTTTGATCCCAATTGGTGCAAGTTTCCAATTATAGGAAGTCTTCGTGGTCCAGGAGGTAGATTCTTCTTTGTTTTTCTCGTGTTCTTTGCAATGAGTATAAATGCAAAGAAAAAGGATACACCAATGATAAACCACCAACTCATTTTGTCTCCCTGTGGTAAAAAGAAAAAGAAGAGAGTATATAAAGTTAAATTAGTTTTTGACTGGCTCAAAGTTATATAAAAAAAAAAAATGTTCTTAAAGCATTAGACCTAGCTATTTGAGCTATCTACTTAAGGCCCTGTTCGTTTGCTCCTTTGGGATGTCCATCCAAATGGTCCATGCAAATGATCCATCTGACTAATCCATCTGAATGATGTTCGTTTCCATTTTTGGTGGTTCAGCTGGATGATCCATCTAACTATTTTTCTTTGAAACTTTGTTTGTTTGTTCAGTTGGGTGATTCATCTAGATGCTTCTGATAAGAAAAATGACTAAAATGCCCATGTTTTCATCTGCTTATATTTTAATTTTTAATCTAATCATATTAATTTTTATTTTACTGATCAAATACATATTTACAATCAAATAAATTTCAAATTATTATATTTGACATTTAAACTTCCATTTTCATGATTTTTTATATATAAGAACCAAAGCATATAAGCATATATTAGGTTTATACTACTTATATAAGCATATTTATACTAAAGTTTTAACCTATAGTTCTACTTAGCCCAACAACATTATCTTGCTTATGGGCTATACATGTTAAGAGGCCAAAACCTAATTACCCAAACTACACATGCTTCTCTTCTCTCGACTCTCCTTCTTCTCATGTCCTTCTACATCTTCTTCTTCTTCTTCTCTACAAGATCTTCAATCTTCTCTCTTGCCAATTTAACTATTAATCAACTATTTGATTCCAACACCATCAACCATCTGAAGCACAAACGAAGAGTATTTGCAGCCACCTTCCTTGTACCTCCAATGAGCTGCAAACCCAAATTCTGCTTGCAAATGCATCTCATGTGTACGTATTTGGACTTCAAGTGGAACTGTTCCATTGTCCATCAAGCAAGGAAGAGAATTTAAAGCTGGAAATATCATTGAAACACTAAAGTCTCTAAAACTGATAAGGAAACCATACACAGAGCATACAAACTACAAGCTAAGATCTTTGCAATGAGAATGATACTACAAAACGTATCTGAATCAATCAATTCCACATTGGATTCGATAGTTGATTATCGCTCTCACTTGTTTCAGCTTTCAGACACATAAAAGAGAATCATATTAGGTAGAAGCTTTCAGCTTTCAACAACAATACTTCATACATAGAAACATTGAGATAACAGTAAATTAAAGCATAGGGGCAGAGAGATGGAACCTATTAATATGGAAGTCTAGTCTTAAATAAGTCTTAAGCAATAAGCAATAAACTAGTTAACAAGAAGCATCAAACTAGTCTACACATAATCCAGATTGTAATAATGCATCAAATCCACGTAATATCATCACAGCAAGTAAATATCATTGAGTTATCATTGAGCATAGACAAATCTTCTACACAATCTGGCTCAATATCATAAGATTATTCTATTGTGCTCAATATAAGTTGGATCTGTGTGAGTAGTCTATGAAAATACAAACTTGGACAATCATTTTAAACACTTATCCAATCAAACAGAACAATACCCACCAATTAAAAACACTCGCAAAAGTAAATTTTCTACTAAAAAAGCTAAGTACACAAGAAGAAACGGATCCACAACAATCAATCTAACTTTGTCCAAAACGAGAGAGATAGAAGGGGAGAGTGAGAGAGATAGAGAACGTACGAGAAGAAACAAGGAAGAGTGGATTTAGGCAAGAGATAGGAGTGGATTCCGGCGAGAGATCCGGCGAAGAGCTCCGGCGAAGTGAATGTCGAGGAATGAAGGAGAAGTAGCCGCCGTCTCTGTTGGGGTAAGGTCGAGGAATGAAGGAGAAGTAGGTTTAGGTTTTGGTGTAATTCTTTTAATTAGGTAGGGGTATATATGACATTTCGTATTTTGGACTGAGTCAGCTCCAGCTGACTGTACCGATCAGACTCAGCCAGATTCTGATCATTTTTCGGATGAGTTTATTAAAAATCATCTGACTGATCCATCCAACTGATCCATTAAATTACTCTAAACGAACATCAATATTTATCTCCATTCAGATGGACCATCTGAATGGAGAAACGAACAACACCTTAATTATTTTCAGGTTTGCAAACCTATATAGTCTGAGAAAATTTATACTTTGTTTATTGACTTATTTATAGTGTTTACTATTCTGAATTATCTACCTTGGCTTATATTACGTAAAATCTATAATTCAACCTAATATTTCGCTTTCGATAGATTAATGTAACTTTTAGTTTCACATAATATTTAGATTTTAGAGAATTCATACATCAATTAAAAAAATAGGCAATTCTAAAAGAAAGAAGAGTCATCGATCACTCTGTAAGCCAAGACAAGAACACTTTTTTTTTTTTGATAAAGTAGACAAGAATACATTCCTAAATTGAATGATTAGAGAAAATATTTACTAGTAACTAAAAATAAATTATAAGAGAAACATCTAGAGACAAAGAGAGATCCATAGATTTACCTTAAACTTTTGTGGCGAAAGAGTTTACACTGTGGGAGAGAGAGAGAGGTAGAGAAGAAATGACTTATTATTGATCTTTTTTGGGATTGTGAGAATTAAGAAGAGACGTAGGAGATGTGGCTGCGTGGACTGGTTCCAAGTATGTGGCTGCGTGGAATGCTTTGAAGAATGAAGATAAGTTCACTTTTGTAATGAAGCCAAAATATATCTATTGAAATATATGTACACAAAAATCTTTTTAGATTTTTTTTAAAGATAAGATTGTAACATTACTTTTGTACGTCCTTTTTTCTAATAGGTTAGAGCAAAGCAACGAAATAGTTGAAATGTCATAATTTCAAACCAGATACATTGAACCCGAGATTTACGATATTTCATGTTTAAACTTTAAACAGCTACTTGGTGAAAGGATTGTGATGATCTCACTATATATAACAGCTGTATTAACGGATCTATGGGTTGTGGTTTTACAAATATCACTGATCTGCGAAATAGCTGAATAAAAACTATTGACAGATATAATCACAGAAATCGTTTTAACTGAGATAAATTTTGAGTTGACATACAATTTAGACATAGATGATAGTGTATACGAAGGAAATAAAAAAAAAAAAAAAAAATTGGGTTTGGTTTTATTTTTGGCCTATTGGGCTTTAGTCCAAAACCTGGAAGTATAGTTGTGGCCCTTGTTTGAAAAATCGCTAGGCGCTAGTCGGACGCTCGGTATGGACCGAGCGATTAATCGGAAAATCGGATTAAAATTGGGGATTAATCGGGGATTAGTTTTAGGGTTATTTTAATATTTTTAAAACATATTAATCTAATAATATTGTTTTCATAATTGCATTAAACACATAAAACTGTATTTTTGAGACAAATGTTTATGATTTTTATTACAAATTTATGATTTTTATTAAAGTTTGAACATAAGTGATTGTAAAACATCACAAACTCCCAATTTAAATGATTGAATAACAAAAAAAAAAAATTATACTTGGAATCTAAAAATAATCGGGATGTGTAAGATTAGGTGAAAAGTAATCGGATTAGGCGGAGAGTAATAGGGTAACTGATTTTTTTAGGGGATTAGTCATTAACCGAGGCGGATAGGGTGGGTCTAGCGATTAAGCGGGGAGTAATCGGGCTAGGCGAGGCAGCATTAAAATCTGAAATTTTCATAAGATAACAAATTTAGGGAAAACGTTGGGTACATATGGTCAAAAGATATTAAAATGACGATACATACCATATCGAAAAATGAGAGACTCTACAACAAGGGTTTCCAAATCTGGTTTGAATCGAGAAGTTAAGTTTCAAAGCATTTTGAGTTTTTGAATTTAAATTTTTTTCTCAAACAAAAGTTGCACTTGTTATAAAAGCGATATTTTTCTTATGAATCTTTTTTTTAGGTGAGTATATTTTCTTATGAATCTAGTTTAACATTACATTCAAAAAAAAAATTAATTTTTTTTAATATATTTATCAAATGTGTGAATAAAAGTTTTAAAGTTATAGTTAAGAATTTATTTTTATATAAAAAGGAAATATAAATAAATATATATATATATAAAGATATTAAGAAGATTTTGTAGAAGACTTGCTTGGATATATAGTGTATAGGTGTTGTTTGGATCCCGTCTCCAAAGAGCGGTGGTTACCGAAACTTTCTCAATCTTTCTTCTCCAACCTTACCCAACTTTAGAACTGTAACCAACATTCTTCTTGCCGATGAGCAAATCCAGCTTGCTCTTCTTGCGCCGACGAGAACCTCGGTCATGAACGTTTTTCAATGTCACTTAGTCTATTGACCGTGACCATTGCATTGCCTAACGCTTCGTCCGTAGATAATTCTTCGACAAACTGTTTTATCACTTGCACCAACTTGATACCTAGCTTTGTTCTCCAAACTTTCATGGATCCTTCGTCGAACTACTTTAGCTATCTTTGTGTAGCTTTTGCTTTAACATTTGTTTGCTCCGTTTGTAACCTTATTATCCTAGTACATTTGGTTACTTTGAATCTTGTTCCGTTGTGATGAATGAAAACAAATATTTGCACAAAAAAAGGTATTGTTTGGCTATCAAAATAGTAGTATAAATTTTTTAAAACTTGTTTGGCTTTTTAATAAGTATGACTTTAATAATTAGACCTTTTTTTTTTTTTTTTTTGGTGATCAGACCTGTTTATTTTTAATGAAAAGGATTATGTTATTCTTTTAAAATATTGACAAAATAATGCTAGTTTATAAATGTACTTCTGGATAGTAGGATGAATGAATGTTTTGTGACAACTTAAAACTTAAGAGTTATTACACATTAAAGTTGCTATTTCGAAAAAGGGGAAATTTTGAATATTTATTTTACACAAATTTTACGATTATGTGATATTTAAACAAAACTGCGGCGAGCCCAAGCGACTGTTTTGGTTAATTGTGCTCTGGCATATCCCCGATTCCATATATATTTTACGAATCAATTACGGATTTGCCATTTTTTATAATGGCATTTGTGAATTTTTCCCTTTTTGAATAATTTGTGGATTTCGTCCTTTTTCAAGCTATAAAAATGTGATTTAACATGCGTTTTACCCATTATGTTTGGGTTTAGTTGGTTTCAATTGTTTTTAGGGTTTAGTATTTGGTATAAAGTACGTACTTTTGCAAAAAAAAAAATCGTAAATACGTAAACTTTTAAGTGTAAAAAATGGCAAATCCATGGCATTTTCAAAAGATTTTGATGAAAAAAGCAAAATCAACAATAATCCCTATATTTTACACATTTAAAGTAATTATTAATATTATATAAACAAATTTTTTTGAAATACTAGAAACGTTTAGAACCTTAGATAAATGAGTCTAATTCAGTTTGATGCCCAGTTTTAGATTTATGTATCATGGCATATATCTTACAATAATACATCAGGACAAACATTCGAGTTATCGGATGGTAGACAGAAAAAACTTGTCATATTCACATTTAATATGAACGTAAAATTGCCCCCATGCATTTTTGTTTTTATCGAAATAGATAGGAAGGTAATGCACATGTGGTATTTAACACAAAAATGCAGCGTATTTGAATGTATGGCAGAGTCTAAGGAATTATCTACTAAGATTAAAATAAAATAAATTTAAACGATTTCATTAACATTTTTTAAAAAAATGTATCATTATAAATATACAGTAAAGATGTATGTGTGTTTTCAATACAACAAAATAGACAATCACCCATATATTTACGCGAGGTCATTTTTTGTTTTATTTATGGTGGAGAATCATATTTTAAGAGTGACGGTTACAACTGAAAAAAAAAAATAGTTTTACTAGAAATAGATAAACCAAAGAATGTGAAAAAAAAAAAAAAAAGTTTTCATATCTCCGATAATCATCAGTCCTACGTTGCACGGAATCGCCGGTGAAGCTCCGATTCCCGCTCCGGAATCGGAATCGGAAACGGAAGCGGTCGAAATCGCAAGGGAAGCGCGGTTCCCACAAAAAGGCGATTGGAAACGATTTAGAATCGTGCGGTTCTGTATTGGAAGCGTGATTAATTTATATCGGAATCGTAGTCGGAATCGTAGTCGGTTTCATCACACAAGCTAACTTGATCAAATCATTAAGACATGCTAACCTTCCCTTTGGTGTAAGATTTTCTATGCTTTGGAAATAACTATTTAGAATACACACTTGATCAAAGCCACCTTGACAAGCATAGCATGAGCTACATCAACACAAAAAAAAAAAAAAAAAAGAGTAATTGGATGTTAGTCAAAAGGAGTTTCACCATATAAGTCCATGTTTGGTCGTCTTTCAAACCAACACCTTCACATGAGATTCTACATTGCTCAACACCATCATTCTCTTCTCCATTATTGCCTTTGACCACTTTCCTGCTTATTTTTTTATTTTATTTTTCTATATATGTATTTATACATATACACACACGTAGAAAGATAAAATTAAAAGATATCTATTTTGGGGTAAACTAGTTGTCAGCAACTTCGATCGATAGATCTTTTGGGTGTCGTACTTTTTGTTTTAACCTATCAATAAAGAAAATTTTACGTACAATAAAAGTTTTAAGTTACTTTGTCAATCATTCACGCATTGTAAGAACTGTGGAGATGAAAACAGATCATTAGTATGTTCTTACTCTCATGTAGATGTTAAATCAATACTTTTTTTTATCTTAGATTCGTAGGTAAATTCTGCGACTAAAAATCTTCGTCTCTCAATTCACTTTTCAGCTAGGGGCATATTTTGAGTTAGGACTTAGGATAGTTTGTTCGATTCACTGTCGTATAAAACTCAGAATAAAGGCTTTTACTAATAAGAAAAAAAAAGCAAGTAAGAATTAAGACAATTTATTATTTCCTCTGTTTTAAAATATAAAATGTTTTGGCTAAAAGCATAAATTTTGAGAAACTAATTAATCTCATTTATTTTTGTGTTTTACATTAAATATACAACTTAGTATCTAAATAAAAATAATTTGACCAATGATAAAATTTAATGGTGAATAGAAATAGTCACACAATTGTTTAATTTAATGTTTTGCATGGAATTATTTTTTTAAAACATCTAATATTGTGAAATTAAAATAAAATGTCTAAAACATCATATAATTTGAAACAGAGGGAGTATCTTGCAAGGCACAATAATTTTGTTTGCTAAATGCTCACGATTTCTAAGCCCTATCATTTGTAAATCATATAACTAACAAATACTAATTAATGTTAAGTGTATTAAACTCACAAACCACCTTGGAATTAATTCCTTTTGGCATTGGCCTTAAATAATTTAAAGTATAATTCTTAAGAAAATTTTGTATTAACAAGATTAATTTGAACTTAGCAAAACTAGACTTAAATAAA
Organism: Arabidopsis arenosa; assembly: GCA_905216605.1. NCBI lineage: Eukaryota > Viridiplantae > Streptophyta > Magnoliopsida > Brassicales > Brassicaceae > Arabidopsis > Arabidopsis arenosa. The sequence continues at coordinate 10,053,135 of LR999456.1, forward strand.
GGAGATTGTATTTACTTGTTGAGCTTTAGATCAGTGGTTAAGACATTTTCACAAACAAGCTGCTTAGTTCATATGATTTAGAAAACATTGATCAACCATATTCAAACATGAAAAACAACTAGGGATGAAGGAATCATGCATGAAAGATTTAGCCTTTGTCATTATCCTATTGACTCACATATACTTAGAACGAAACAAGAAGAAATGAAGAAAGACATAATTTATAGCCTACATATAAAAAATGTTTTTAAAGGAGAGATTATCCATCATCTTCACTAATATCTTACAAAAGAGGTTATTAGATCCAAAAGATGCTTAGTAAATCAAACTAAGGTGTAGAAAGTTTAAATTTTTTAATATACAAAAATCATTGATAATCGGATCGGATCCAAGATAAGTTGGATTGAGTTTCTGGATTAAATGGATTATCATTGATCATTAATGACAGTCGGTTAATTTGGTGGGTGCTTGCCGAGTGAGTTGCTAAATGTGACAGTTGGAGTGTCTTTGTAAAAATGGCTCGGCTAGAATGTGACAATTCACGGTGGTAAGTATGGCAGGTTACAGTCTTCAAATAATTAGGCTTTTTCATGTTCTGTTTCCATCTAACTGAGTAAGCTGACCGATCATGGTTCTTGGTTCTTTTGTCGCTCATGTCATGTCTGGATATCTGAGATTAGTGTAGTCGTCGAGTTGCAAGCTCACCGGATTTTCTAGTGTACTTGAAGCATGACACCATTTTGACTAGTCGTGTGAAAGTGAAAAAAGTTCTAATGAAAACCAAAATTGAGGAGAGGGCTAATCGATCATATAATATTTATTCTTATTATGATATGTCCACAAAGATGTGATAACATAACCACAAAGATTAAAAAAAATTTATATATATTTTCGTTTCGTTTACCTTAATTAAGTGAAAGGCAGAAGTCTATGGTCCCTTAAAGCTGCCACAACTGACTCTTGGAATTGGAAGTCTTTACTGAACCTAAGGAGCCTCGCTGAACCGTTTATTCGCTGCAGTTTGGGCAATGGCAACAAAGCAAGCTTCTGGTATGACTCTTGGTCCTCTTTGGGCCCACTAATCAATTGGTATGGAGAGAATGGTCCTAGAGAGATGCACCTACCTGCTCATTCTCTTGTCTCTGCCGCTTGTGATGATTTAGGCTGGAATCTTCCTCCTGTTAGATCAACGCAAGCTCGCACCCTCCACTCTCTGTTGTCTACTGTCAATCCGGCCTTTCCTACTAATGGTGAGGATACTTTTTGCTGGACAGTACAGGGTAAGAGTTACAATCATTTTCCCACTGCCAACACTTGGGAATGTATTAGGCCGAGGATTCCTACAAAAGTCTGGGCTTCCTCTATCTGGTTCAAAGGCGCCACCCCACGGCATGCTTTCACAATGTGGATGGCTCAGCTGAATAGGCTCCCAACCAAGAGTCGGATGACGTCTTGGGGTCTGCCCGTGACCCCTACTTGCTGCCTCTGTTTGAACTCCGATGAGACTCTTGAGCACCTTTTTCTGACTTGCCAGTTTAGCCAGCAGGTTTGGAGCTTAATTCAGTCTCATCTTCGCTTGCCTTTATGTGTTTTCTACACTTGGTCATCGCTCATTTCTTGGACAAGGTTGAGAACTGATTCCTCTCCTTCGATCCTTCGGAAACTGTCGAGCCAAGCCGCTGTCTACCACATCTGGAAGCACCGAAACAATCTGATCCACAATCAGATCTCTGCTACACCTGCTGCAGTTTTTAAAACCATTGAGAAGGAACTGCGAAATACAATTACGGCTAGAAGAACCCGAAAGCATTTCAGGAACTTGATGCCGCTTTGGATTAGATAGTTTGTTGTCTGACACACAACAATTTGTTTTTGTAACTCTTGTTTTTTATTCTTTTTTGGCAAGGTTGCAACCATAGGTTAAGCTCTTTTGTAAAACCTCAACACTTCATTTTATATGATATTAACATTCCTATCAAAAAAAAAAAAAAAAAAAATTAAGTGTGGTCATGAAAAGGAAAAGATCTCACTTATGTATGCATGGGCTAACGTTCGATATATGCCAGTATCTATAGAGAAACATGGCATTTAGTGTTTTAGACATGAACATCTAACGGGCATGCAGACATAGAGAAACAAGCGTTCAGTAGACAGTAGTGTTATTAAAAAAAAAAAAACAACGGGTCCTTTAGACATGCCGATCTCACGAAGATACGCGGACAAACGTTTAGTGTTTTCAAAAGATCGAGAGAAAGAGACTTGAGCCATTGATTGAGATATTCTAGTTTGCGTTATATGTTTCTCAAATCACATGTTAGAGAGGAACTTGTGTAAACCTTTGTAAATGTTGCATGGTAGATGTTAAGTCATATTTAATTTTTAACGGTTTTTAGGAGTCGTTTTGGTGTTTATTCTTGATTCTTTTTGTCGAAAACAATTAGTTTTTGGTATATTTAGTATTTTTCAGGTTTCTAGACCTGTTTGGGTAAAACAAAGAGATTAGGAGAGGAGTAAAATGCGTTAAGTGGAGAGAAGATTGAAAATCAAGACCGACCGGTTGGAAATTTGTACCAGTTAGTACCAAAGACCTTAGAAACCGATTGGTTACACTCTTGTACCGATCGGTTTGTATTTTTTGAAACTTCATTTTTTTAAGTTTTAGGGCTTCGACTCATTACCTATAACTATTCTAATATTTGTGGCTGCAGATGTATGACTTTTTGTGCGATTTTTCTAGTTTTCAAAGGTTGTTCTTCTTTCATAGTTTTGTTTAAAATTTCCTAAAACCCTTTGCAAATCTCTACATAAACTCTATGATCTCTTTTTTTTTTTTTACTGTGATCACATGCATGTACTTTGGTCATTTGTGAGTAGTCTAATTATCATTGATCGAATTTGGGGATTTCAAATGGTAAGTTTATTTAATTTACCAGTTATTTTATTGATAGGATTTTTCTTTTAGTTATTTATCTTTGATTGTTCTTTATTATTTAGTCGAACTAGGCCGATTTAACTATTTTCCTATAATCGAATTCATTAAACCATCAAAAATGGTGTTGAATCTATTGATCTATCATTACAAGGTCAGAGCTTCCTTAGCCAACCAACAATTGATGTTATTGTGCTTTGTGTATTGATTGAATTAGGATTTTAATGCTTGTTAGAATTTTCTGAAATAAACGAAAGTTTAGTTCTTAGAAAATATCTCTCATAGTTTTTATTACATGCGAAAACAAGATACTATAAATAAATAAAATAAATTCAAGAACGAATCTTAATGCTTTCCTTAATTAATTTAAATGTTTTTAAATGAATTCCCCGATGATTTTCCTAGACTCAGTGTTCTCTTTATTATTTGCTTTTATTTATTTATTTATAAAAATAGATCTTAACTTTGAGAAAACTAAATAAAAATAAGAAGCACTCGCACAGTCTTGTATTGAACCCTAAATTAATGAGTTATGTTTTGTTCAAAGAAAAAATGAGAGTTGATGTTCAGAAAAATATGAAGTTATTTGACTTGATTCTTAATGTTTGTAAATCACTTATATTACAAACGGGAGGTTAGCAACTTTACATAGTTAACATATGATTTTAAAGTTTTAAAATATGATTAGTCTCAAATTATCGATTTATAATTTAAAATTTTCCTTGAATTATCCTCTTGCATCTCAATCAATTCAATAGGCAGGCTTTACTTAGGTTAATTCTGTATGAATTATGATCCAAGTCTATAGCGTATCAATTAATTGCTTATAATTAACTCTCCTTTTCTTGATTCATTTTGTTTAATTAATTATTCAATTGATTATTCTAATCAAAAGAGTTTCATTCTTTTTATGACAAGTTGGAAGTTATGAATTTGCATGCTCCAACATGAGAGCTAGAAGAAAGTGTATTGGGAGATCGACGTCTCTAGTTCTCGTCAATGTGTATATAAGATAGATTTTCATAAGTCTTTATTTATTTGGGGAAATCATACGTGAACCCTATCATTATAGGTTTTCTTTACATACTGAATAAAAATGCTTTCATTCACTTATTTCTTAGAAAATAATTAATCTATATATCATTTTAACCTTATATTTATTTATCTAAAAAGAAGTCAAATCACAAAAATTGCATCCTAGAGTATGTATTAATTTGCAGGATCATCGATTTGTCAACTCTTTTTAAAAAATGAAGATAATTAACTTAAACATGTTCGAACTCATAATCTCTATAAAATATGATAAGTAAAAGTGTAAAACAGATGCACAACTAACACATTTATCAAAAAAAAAACTAACACAAATAACTGAACATGTTTTAGAAATAAGCTCAGGAACAAAAACCATACATATATGTGCAATACTTTTTGGTAAAACAAGGGTGAACAAAATACATTTACATTTACTACCACGAGTTAAATACGAAAATAAATATTCTGTAACAAGAATGGAAAACATACGTTTTCATGTGAATCTGAATCGCTACTTTTTACACATTTATCTTTATTTGGTTAGTGCAATGAAATTTTTATTGGGACAATAGAAAAGGACCTTCCTTAAAGGAAAAAAGGGTCACAGAAGTTCAAAGAAGTAATGATGAAGAACTCACAAGCATGCCCATTATTTTAAATCTCACCTTTGCTGCTCCAAAATGCTTTAAAGAAACAGAATAATGAGAATAAAACTACACTTTTATAATTTCCTCTTCTTTATTTATTTACTTTTTTAGAAAGGTTGTGGGGAAACAAAATCAATTTCCAAACAGTTACGTCGAATTAATCATTATAAGTTTTATTCGATAGAGACCTCGATCCAAAAAATAATATCACGTTGAGATTCTAATATGTATCGTTTGACAAATTTTGTCCCATATAACTGGTTATTTTCTTCTTTTATTTTATTTGTTGTTAATGGATCTCAGACTCGGAGAGTATACATAGTCACGCAGTCAATATCCGATTGTTACCAAATCAACTATGATTGCATGCATGCCTACGGAACTTTGAATAAAATAGTTTAAAACATCTTTAAAAAATGTATTTCTTTTACCTCAAAAATTTACTTTTGGAAGTACAGAAAAATATTGAGAATTTTTTTTGATTATGAAATCTTAAATCTGAAAATAATGAAATTTATATAGACAAACAAATAATCTGTACCATGCAAATAAATCATCTGTAGATTACTAGATTTGATAGAAAATAGTTTTTCACGATTTGACAAGAAACCTTATCAAATATAAGAGGACATACAATTTTGTGCTTATAATTTGAGTAATATAGCTAATTTAATTTGAGGATGATCAGATTTGCGGTATATTTTTTTTTTCTTTTAAGGATTATCAAATTTATAGTTTCGACAAATAAATCATCTATTGCATGCAAATAATTAAAGGGACAAGAAAATCTTTAAATCCAAATAATTCCTAACGTCAAATCATTTGTCTGCTGCAATTTAGATGCATTGCATGTGTACTGGTTATATCGCGACGAGCTTAACCATGTTGAGTTTTCCATTATAGTTATTTTTTGTGTTGTTTTGGCGTATTGCTAACAACTGATATCGTGTATATGCATGCAAGAAGAATCAACCGATCGTCAAGGATATTCAAAGCCTGCTCATGTTATGTTTTCCATTCTTGTTATACAATATTTATTTCTTATTTAACTCGTGGTGGTAAATGTAAATGTATTTTGTTACAAAACAAAAAAAATAGTGGTCGGAAAACAATAGTGTTTTTTTTTTTACTGAAACCCAAAAAATAAAAATACAAAAGGAGACTTGCATAATTAAGTTCTATGAGAAACCAAATCATATATCAAAAAACGATGGGAGGAAACAGAATACTTGCAGTCAAACATCTATTTTTCAATTTTGTAACTATTTGACGGATATTTTATGTAGCTAACAAATTTTTTTTTCTATTTTAATATAAGGTGCTGGAAAACACAAATCCCTCTAATTTAAAAGTTGGATTTTATGGTCGTCAAGCCACAGCTAGGGACACTCTTTTTCTACTTAGCAGCAATCCCAAATTACCAAAAAACAAATAAAAAAAATAAGGCCCACCGTTGAAAAATGAGAACATGCATGGAACAAAACCAAAAGCTAACTCAAAATATTCAAACACTCATCTCTCTTCTCTACTTTAGATATATTTCTTCTCATTGTTGTATCTTTTCACTACATTCAATCCCCACTTTTTCACACACGAACACGTGTAATATTTAGTTTTGGTTTAGTGTTCAATTGGTTTACATAGAGACATCAGAAAACGAGACAAAGAAATTGATAACATTTTTTTATATCATAAAAGTACTATACATTACATAGCATATGATCGATTGCTCTTATAGAAACTAGAATCAATGTTTCAAAAGAGGCCAATTCAGATCAAAATGTCTTGAAATTAATTAGCCTTTTTTTCCTCCTCCTCTCACTACTACTCTCATCATCACTTACGACGCCGTTTTGTGGAAGTAAAAATAAAATAAAATAAAAAGAATACACTAAAACGACAAGGCCATTTCTCACAGCGTCTGAGTTGGTAAAACAGAGCAAAGCTCAATGGAACCGTAGTGAAGCAGCTCCTCAATCATTTGCTCAATATGATCTTCCTCCAATGGCCTAAAATTCTGTTGCATATTCACGTTACCATCTTCCCACTTGATCTCTGTCGTCTCCGTTACTCCTCCTCCCCTGTTAAACTGACTTCCATTGACCGTCACACCGTAAATGTCCGGGGATTGTGATCTTGCGGTCTGCGTTTGCGTTTGTGTTTGCGTTTGTTTGGTCATTTGAAGAGAAGCCATGTAGCATTTGTGGAGTTTAGCTGTGAGTGTGGCTGAAAGAAGCTTGGAAGAGGAAGTAGGAATGGCATTAGGGTTGTATGGGAAATTAGTCCGAGCTCTCGGGCCGCACATTAACCTCGCCGCCTCGTCGTAGGCCCTTGCCGCATCTTCCGCGGTCTCAAACGTCCCTAGCCAGATTCTTGTTTTCCTAAAAAAGTAAAAAAAAAAAAAAAGTTAGCACTACTAAATATTATGAGACGATTATAGGTCTAAGTCCAGAACTTCTTAGTAAATAAAAAAAAAGCAACCGAGGGTAATTTGGGAATTTGAGGGAGGGAGGGTTTACAAGAGTGGGTGACGAATTTCGGAGACCCAAGAGCCCCAATGCCTTTGTCTAACGCCTCGAAACCGTTGTTGTGGTCGTGCCATTAGTGTGAATGGTAAATGGGAACAGAGTTCAGGTGAGTTTAGTGTGTTTGTGGAAATGTTTTGAAAGAAGAGAGTGAAGAAAGAATGATGAGAGTGAAGGAGCGTTTTAGGAAGAGTGAAGGGTGGCTATAAGTAGTGTTGGCTTTAGCTTCATGAGAAAGAGAGAGAAATGTTTTTGTGTTAAAATTTTCTTTGGCAATTAACTGGCAATCAATTTGGTCCTAAATTGGACCCACACCATTACCAATACGACCCAGAAAATCTCATGGATTTTGTTTGATGTGTGAGAGAGAGAGAGAGAGAGCTATATTAATTAATTCCTTTGATTTAAAATTCTTAAATTTACTTCATTTGTTGTATTCGAAGTTGCTGCGACATGGGCAAATGGATTATCTAATTCTGTCACATATTATAGTGAAAATTGAAAGCTTCGAAAACTACATGCTAATCTGTCGGAGAATATTTTTTTATTTAGAGATATTTTTGGAAAGTATTTTCGTAATTTATCTACAAACTTAAAATAGAATCAAATTTATGAACAAAAAAATTATCACAACTATTGTAAGAGTTTCATAAGAATTTTTTTCAAAAAATAATATCAACATATAAGTTAATTAAAACGGTTTTAGAAAATCCAAACCGGGGATAATTTATTTTTTCTTAATCTTACTCAAGTTCCTTTTTTTTTGTTTTGTCCTAAGTTACATATATTATACTTGAACAAATAATAGTTTTATATATATCCTAAGTTATGGGGTTATTTTTAAGGTAAATTAATAGATAGCTATATATCTACATATTGACAACCCTACTTATATAGCATATATATATATATATGTATCAATTATCTTTATTTTCCAATTGTGAACAAGTTGGATCCAAAGAGATTTTTTGGCTGCGGTGAAACTTCAAACCCACTGTACCTATTTTCACATGGGTTTGATCATCACAACATGTCTCTATATCTTAGATACTGCCAAATTTTTCTAGATTTTTCCCCAACTAATTAATAATAACGATTAATAATTGGAATATAAATAGTTTGATAACTAGTAGGACTCTTTCATCACCATTCTTCACCCATGTGAGCCTTCGATAATGACTCAATCAAACACCCAAAACCATCCTTTTTTTTTCCTTCTTTAATATTATTTTGTTATGTTATTATTGAAACAAACCTTAATGTATTGTCATCATACCCATGATTTCTGAGTGCACAGTTTACCTACGAGTCTGCGACCTATTCAAAAATAAAATAAAACTCGTAATACATTATTTGTCAATTAAAACAATATAGCTTTACTAATATATAAATAAATCGGTGATTATGAGTCTATGACCATTACTAAAACTTGGAAAAGAAATAATGATATTATATAAACTTATCCACAATTTTTTATAGTAGTAGTATATGATACTTGTATAGGGAATGTCACATTGTAACCACTTCTGCTTCAGTGGGTTTTCTTTTTATAAATGAATTTTGTTTTTCTATAATTTATATTTTGTTAAAAATAAAAACTTAAATTTTCTGTAAAAAAAAGTTTTCAATTCAGACAATATATCCTTTTAGAGTCAATAATAATTGGAATTAGAGGTAATAGAAGAATATGTTGGGCAAAAGAGTGTGCAGGTAGAATGGATACATCAAAATGACAAGTGCCAAATATTATTGGCTGATTCCAGTAACATATTGATGAAAGAATCTTAGACCGCAATTATGACAACAAGAAAAACCACTAGAGAAGGTCATTAACTTTTTATCAAATAACTGATCATTTAACCCTACTAATAATCATTGTAAACCCTAATGATTTATTTTTTTTGGTAATAAAATTAAAGTATATGTAAGAGCATTTTAACCCTAATAATTAATCAGCTAATGCGTTCTCTTGATGGTGTACATATCAGTAAGTTACATAGGGGAAATATATGTACCTTTGAAATAATAACATTACTACTACTGTAACTTTATTAATTAGACAACAAATGTGTTAATATGTGTAGTATAATCATTTTTACTTAGTTAACTGAGTCTTTGTTTGATACGTGGTTTAATCGTATGGGTCGATCAAACAATAAAGCAAAGCATGTGAGAGTGAGAAGCTCAAACAAAGACTGTTTTTATCTTAAGTTGTATTGCATGCGGATTTTGTCTCTTTGTTACTATTTTTGGCACGTATGAGTAGATATGCCTAATTTTCCAAGTTTCAATTAGTACCATACTTCTGAAAGAGAAAGAGAGTACTCAATATCTATCTCCAAATGCATGGCATGGACCAAAAAAATAGATTAAACAAGGTTCATTAAAATATATTAAACAAGCTTGTACAAGAAAAACCGTCTTAATTATAAATTGTAAATGATGCAAATATGTAAGATGTACACCCACGAATCGAGCTCCGATTATGCAAAATTTTATAAATATGAATTTAACATGCAATTAGATCATATGCTAATATGTCTAGATTGTTTGTCTTTATAGCATAGAGGGTCATCATATGTTTGGTCAATCATATTATTAGCTTATCTTAATTGTTTTTTTTTTGTGCTAATGAGAAACTTGAACATTACAATTATCTTTAACCAAAAAAAAAAACATAAAACAATTAGTGTTTTGGGACTACATACAAAGTTATGGGAAAATCAGACAAGAATTATGAATAAATATAAGTAGGGCCTAGGTCGTAAACGCGTGACATGGGACCCATAACGACATAGATAAACATGGGTGATGAAATGGTTTTGATTGTGATTCGTGTCTTTTTCTTCATTCAGCTGTAAATTAACTAAACAAACCAAAATCAATCTAGTATTCATTCAGGAGTAATATATATTTTCTCGAAGAATATATTTGCTCGAACATATAGTTTTGTGCGTTGAATTCTAGTGACTTACCATATGAAGAAATGGGATATGTTAGCATATACATTTTAGATCAGTTAGTTTAAAGAGTAACTATTTGAATGATTATTTGAGGTCACTTCTTTATGTTTTATGATCATCAATACAAAAACCATTAAACAAAAAAACCAACTTCCTCCAACACTTGTTTGTGAAGTCAAACCAGTCCTTTAAATGTCATAGATGATTGAAAATGACTTTCTCACACTATTTGCGCTGGATCTAACGCTAAAATTAGGCGAAACCATACCGAATGAACAACGATAGATTATGATTGAATTCATATTCGGTTAAAAATTATGACTGAATAAAATATCTTAAGATAGATATACAAAGATTGGAGGGAATAAACATTAGCTAAAAAGTTCCATATCAAGATTATAAATATCGAAAATTAAAATAAATTGTAATTTTTGATAATAATAATAAAAAAAGATAAAGTGTAATTACGAAAAAAAATTGTAACTACTACTTATTTTAATTGCAAAAAGAATTTTGACGAAAGTATTAACTACGCATGTGATTTAATTTGTAGATAAATGTGAAATAATAAGGTGACGTCCATATCAAAGACCGCCATTCTCTCGTCCCATTCCACACTCAGTCACATGCAAATATGGAGGGTCCATTGAATCCTCAACAAAAGGTCACACAACAAGACTAATATTCTATAGAACAAATGTAGTTTAAATCATATTAAATATATTATATATATATATATATATATATATATATATATGTGCATATTTTATTTAATGGATTGGAGTTAATTCAACATGGACTTTGGAGGTTTCAGAGACATTGTTCCTCAGCTTGCATACACACATGCAGTATCTTTTGGTGTTATCTATGCAATTTTATGTTCTTGGTACAAGAGAATCTAATCTATGTTGACAAAATTTTCTTATTTTAGTTTTGAAAACTGAAAGAAAACAAAATATTATCAAGTTTGTTTGCCTTTTTGTATATTATGTCGGAGGATCAAAAATCTCACAAACATAAAACCACAAGTACTAACTGGTGACTCTTGTCATTTCAGTTATATGGTTTGAATGTTGCTAATTGTTGGCACTAAGCAACTACTTCCGAAAAATGTAACTGCTCAAAATCGTTTTTCGATGAATAAGCTTAGGTCTGACTTTAAAGATCAAGATTTATAAGTTACGTTAACCAATGTAAGATACAAAAAAAATGCTAAGAAAAAGCTTTGCATGCATCGTGTAGTTTGCGCTTAAATTGTTATAATTTATTTAATCTATCTGGTTCAAAATGTCAAGATATTCGTATAGAAGAAAATCAAGTTTATTTTTGTACACCACATAACAGAAAGTCTATGGTGCGTAATATGCAAAAAAAATTGAGTTTTAATGTTCAGTCCAAAAAAAAAAATGTTGAGTCAAGTATTTAAGAAAACGCTAGATCCTAAATGAGATGGAACCTAACGTTAATACCTAAAACGTTCAATCGTGGCTTAAACGATTCCAGGCGGTTTAAATATTGACAACATAAAACATTATATATTACTTATATATAGTAGAAATATATAAAATATCATATTTCATAAACAATAAAATTCAAATATCATAAAACTTAAATATATATTTTAAGCTAAAACGACATAATTTATTTAAAGATATAATATAAATATCAGAACTAAAACATTAAAAAATTTCATATATGAAATTTAGACAAAAAAAAATCCTTTTAAGAAATAAAACATTATTGAATTATACAAAAGAATTACAGAAAAACATTCTTATAATTCATATTAAACAATATGAAATTTAATAACCATATATATGAAAATAAAATTCACAAATTAAAATCTATGATAGAAACTGAAAAATATATTGAAACAAAACAAAAAAATAAATTAATTATTGATTAGTGACTTTGTATGATCACCTCGAACCGCTTAGAAGCGTTTAAGATCGCATATAGCCGTATTATACCGTTTAGTAAACAAAACGTCCAACTTCAACACCTACAAAGTAATCTCCATAATTTATAGATGTCTAACGCCTAAACGATCCGTAGAACGCTTTTTAGAACACTGATTCATTCATTTGTACTAGTGGTTATCGTTGAATACTCATTGATTAAAGTTTTTATCAGTGAGTATCTAAGTTTATTCTATAGTTTTTATATTACTCCTATTTTAATGTTTAGTCATTTTATTAATAATCAAATAAAACATCATTTGACTCCTATAACTCTCACATGCATAACCGAATAGAAATGGATTGCAATTAAACGATAACACTAGTACAAATTCTCATCAATGAATTATAAAACCTAGGACTTTAAAGAATAGAAGTAGAAGTGAAAGTTGGAGAGAAGAAAATAATTAAAAGCTCTCCAAGAGAACGCGGTTTTGGAGCAAAGTGAGAGCAAGTAAATGTTACATTTGACTCCAAAAAGACAGAGAAAATTGAAGTGTGACTTTTTGTCATTTCCATTAACCGCACTCCATGGGATCTTTGTTCCCTCCTTATCTCTTAATTCGTTGAAGTTCTTTTGTTCTTATAGACATAAATACAAAATGCTTCTAGTATATCTTGGCCACACAAAAAAAAGTTATTTTGATTATATATAATAAAAGAACATCTCGTAATTTTGTAAAATGAAAAATAAAATAAAATTGTGATTGATGTCATTGTCTCTTCCCTTCTTTTTTTCAGTTTTACATCATTTTTTTATTTTGTTATTCATCGAAATAAGAATTCTTAGAAAATTGATTTTCTCTAAGCTTGAAATTGAGATTATAGTGTTATGCAAAATTTTTAACCTAAGAGCATTTTTATTTGTAGTCTTTCAATAAAAGACTCTCCAAAAAAATGATTTATACTGTTTTTGTTCATTTAAACTGTCTTTACTGGTCAATTAAAACAATTATTTTGTTTCAGTAACTATATGATTTATATTCATATTAAAAATCTTTAGAGACGTTTTTTTGTTATTTGCGTATTCAAAAAGTATTATTTTATACAAGATATAGTATACAGTGAATGGAAGGGGAAATTGGATTCACTAGGCCATGTGATATTTTGATGTGAGCTTTGGAACAAGGTTTGAATCTCCCAATGGAAGAAGAAACTATTGACTTTGTCGTTAGATAGTGTTTGTTCTTTCAGTTTTCACGTTACGATTTTATTTTCTCCTGTCACTCTCATGAGTCTCATCTCATCCCATAGCAGCACCAGCACATGTACGTCCATATCTAACACACTATATAAATCGAGAAACCGGCCAAAATCAACCCCAACTATTTTCATGCGGCCTTTTTTAATCCAAAATCTGATTTTCTGCATTTATCAACCCGAATCCACATAAATTTCAAATAACAAACCTGAACTATGTAACCGTTAACCAATTTCACATATACATGTTATTATATAATGTAACAAACATGAATTATGTAACCATTAACCAATTGAATAAAATGAATGATTCATATAAAAAAGGGAGATTGACACAAATAGCCCCAAAAAAGTTGTTTTTTCCAAAAATAGCACCTCATTTGAAAAGCTCCACAAATAGCACCATAAACTTCAATTAAACTTAATGAAAATATAAGATAGAAAATAAAAAAGAGAGCAAACACTAATCTAATATTAGATTGAATCAAAATTGTTTTAAATAGTGGAAATATATACCCTAATTTGGAAATAGGGAACCCAAATATAATACCACAAACTAATATTAAAATAAAAATCTCTTTTAAATGGTGAAAATATATACCCTAAATTGGAAATAGGGAACCCAAATATAATACCATAAACTAATATTAAAATGAATCAAAATCTCTTTTAAATGGTAGAAATATATACCCTAAATTGGAAATAGAGAACCTAAATATAATATTTTAAATTTATTTCTAATTTATTTTGTTGAATAGCTTTTATATAAAAGTTGTGGTATTATTGAAAAAAAAAAGCTAGTGATAAAATTTTTAGAACAAAAACACTAATAGTAAGTTAACTAGTGCTATTTTTGGAAGTTTATGGAGTGTGTGCTATTAGGAATTTCTCTAAAAAAAAATAGATAATTACGACTTAACAATTCTAATCGACATTAACAAATACAAAAAATAATTAGGTTGAACTAAACTCTTATTGACCGACCAAAAACCACACAACTAGAAGAAAAGGTTTCATGTATTTGACGTATTGGTGAGAATGGGTCAATAAAAATCAATACGTCTTAAATGGGCCTAGCCCACGAATTGATTTACGCAATCCAACATCTTAAACCGGCCAATCTATATTATATATTATTCATCACCAATAATATATTTAAAGTTTTTTTTTTTTGGGTTCATGTCATGAAGCATTTTTGGATTCATGTCATAAAGCATTATTTGAAATTTTGAATAGTTTGAATATATTGTGTACCAATAATTTGTAAATGGGCTACAACTATAATTTCACGGGCCTAGCTAAATCTTTTAGTGGCATTCATCGTGGTCTAAATAGTTAGTTGGTTGCCACCCCTAAAGCAATTATTAATTCGAGTTAATGAATGATGAATGAATGTATCATGTTAAACCCATTAGAGACAAAAAAAAAAAAAAAAAAAAAAAAAAACTCATAAATAATTTGGTGAGCAGAGTCGTTGATTTGTGTATCATGTACTTTTTTGGGACTTTTTTGAAAGAAGTAAAGAAGTCTGCGTCAGTGGTTGATGTGCTACAATCGGATGTGGGTACTTTGAAATCCAATTTCAACACCATTCTCTCTGAATTGACTAAGGTTGCTATTGTTCACCGCTCACCGCTCACCGCTCCCACACCCAAGTGATTATGATTTGTGCGCATTAACTAGATCTCAAATCATTAATCTTTTGTTAACCTTGTTCATATTTTCTCTAATTTTATTCATTTTCTTGTTTCCTTGCAGTAATCCTAAAAGCAAATTAAAATTATAAAAAAAAAAAAAAAAAACTTGGGTGGCGATGTAGACCTAAAAAAGATCACAGGTGAAATGATTAATCCTCCACAAAATCTGAACTTATTTCTATATATATGACAATGAAAAAATATAGAAAGAGTTCTGCTTATTTATGAAGACGTTCACATAATCACACATATACACATCACTTAATTTATTCTTTTGTGTCCAATCAAATAATACAAGTTTAATTCAATACTCCCTAAAAGCTTGTATTATGTAATTTTACAAGAGTTTTGGTATATGAGATTTGATAATTATAATTTGCTCTTTGTTCTTTGCTTAAACAATATGTAGATCAGTTACTTCGTTCGCTTACAATTCTCCCACCAAGTGATGTTCGATGAGTAAATGTTTCGTGCGTTTGTGATAAATTGATTTTCAATCAGTTGCAATTGCGGAGAACCTTTTTATTTGTCAATTACTCGTCATTGTTTCTGAGCAAATGCTAAAAAAAAAGATTGAGAGGTTTCAGGGAAACAAAATAATTACTGAACTGAGGAGAACTTATAGGAAAACAAAGGTATTAGCTCTATTTTTTCATCAATATAGGTACTAGTTCTTTCTCTTCGAATCCTAGCTTAACTAATAACATTCTCAACCATACTACTTGATTTGTTACATCATTTAGAGTTATATATTATGTTTTTGTAGAAAGATTTTGCTATCATTTTTTTGTTTTTGAGTTTTTTATGAAAACACTCGATATCCAAGGGTAAAACAATAACTGATTCTCAAAATTGATTGAAGATGTGCAAATTCCTTCAATTTCAAACCAAAATTAACTTGTTTTAATATCATTGACTTCTCCTTTCAAGGCTCAAAAGTATTAGCCATATATAATCTGTAAAAAAAAAACAAAAAAAAACATCAACATTATTATCAAAACGCGACCATCAAGAACAACCTAGCTATCCTTACGAAAATCAACCTAAGTAGATCATTACCAAAAAAATTGAGAGATTAGTTTATTGCAATATTTGCTTCCAATGTACTCGTAAGATTAATCAACAACGCAAAACTAGAAAAAATTACTGTCACATATCATTAATACCACCAATCTAAACTGAAAATATCAAATAAATACTATAAAGATGAGTTGTAGTTTTTATGTCTTCTTTGCACCTCGTATAATCTGAATCCAAAAATCCTATATTTGTCTTTCCAACTTGTTGAAACTTTAGACAAGATCCTTTTGATAATGATGAAGTTTAGGTTATTGCATATAATATACTCTTCAAAAATTACTTGTAGTAGTAAAATCTAGAAGATTTTAATTTAATCATAATATTGGTTTATATATCACTAATATAGCCATGTGAATATGTTGTTTTGAAAATGGTTTGTGCCACGTTTTTATGTGTGACATTCAATATCGATGTTTTATATGTGATGAGCGTTTATGTTGATTTGAATATTTTAACTGTCAAAAAGAAAATTGTACATATGATTATTAAGTATTAACACAAAAAAAAATTAGAAGTACTTGTCTAGAAAAATAACATTGTATCCTCATATGGATAGACACGTTTTATGAAAATGTATGATAGGATTTGTATTAATAACCATATATTTTTCGTTTTAACAATTTAAATATTCTGTAGTCTATTTTTTTTGTCTAGAGAAATATTGATGTATCTTCGAATGGATAGACACTTTTTCAAAGTAAAGAACTATTGATGTATCTTCGATTGTATTAATCTAGAGCACAATCGGTGCAAATGTTTTATTATTAACATGTACCCAGTAACTTAATTACAACCTAAATTTATGTGCATTAATAATGATTTGAAACAGTTCAGTTAATATATATTGTTATTTTTTCCATTTCACTGACATTTTTTTCATGTGTTTGGTTAGTTATTCTTTTTTGTTGTTGTTGATTTTAGAAGGCAAACAAAAATCCCAAAATCTATATAATACACCTCTTTAATCGTAGCTATTCTCATAATATTTCAAGTAAATTTGTTTTCAATCCAATCTAATTAAACTAGTCAAAATTTGAATAAGACTAAAGTATTAATTGCTTATGTCCCACTTAATTCTCCCACATCTTCACACGTACTAATATATTATACATATATATCAATTAAATAAAATATCAGAAATAAAGAATTATAACAAATAAAAACGAATTTTTATAAAATCTCACCATCTTCTTTCTTTCTCTCTCTCTCTCTCAAAGTTAGTATCTCAGTACCTTTACGCTTTGTCTCTATCTTCTTCTTCTTCTTCTTCTTCTTCTTGGATTCAGAGAATGGTTTCATCAGATGATTGGACGAAGTGTGCGATGAGAGATGGAGAAGTGGTGGCAGAGCTTTTGGTAAAGCTTAAACAAGCCAAAGTAATCAAGAATCCTATTGTAGCAGCACTCCGGTGGGGAATCCAGCAGCCACGGTCTCGGTGTCCGAGAAAAGAAACTGAATCTAGATGTAGTCCAAGTACACCACTATCTTGGAGTGGTGGTTGTGGTGGTTCTTCTTCTTCTCCATCTGGTTATGTCGATGGTTACGAAGCCACTAGTCGTCAAATCAGTGCCGTTGGATCTAGATCCAAGGTTTGTTCGTGTCTTTATTCTATCTCGTTTTTAGCTGATCTGTTTGTTCCACTTCTCTGTTTTGAATTCATGACGTAGACTCGTTGATCTCTTAATTCGACCTAATTCTTGATTTGAATCGTGGAACACAAGATTCTCTCAGTTATACAACATATCAAAGATTTAAGATTTAAGCCAACTTTTGTAAATGTTCCTCTGCTACAAGATTCCATACGTCTTTTTTTTTTTTTTGCTTTCAAGAAGCTCATTGACCAAAACCAAAAGCATCATCCTTCGAGTAAAAAAAAAAAAAACCACTTAGTGTTTTAACTAGAGAGGGTTATTATGGTCATTTTCTTAAGGTGGCCGTGTGATATGTCGTCGTTTTACTGTTTTTGTTCGTTTGTGAATTTGAGTGGTAGCAAGTGGATGGTTTGAAGAAAGAAGAGATTGATTTTAGTGATTACATTATATGCATAGATTGTTTTAAGGTATGTATAACATTTGAAATAAGCTGAGGAATATCATTAGTTTTGGGTTATATTTGGTAGTTTGATATTATTTGGGATTATTTGTGTTTATAATTTGCTAATGAAGAGTTTAAGGATAATTTTGTGTGAAGTTTTGTTAGGTTATCAACCTCAATGACGCGTTGTTTAATGTTTTTATGGGTCACATATGGGACCATTTTCTCAACATTGAATTTGTGTGTGTGGGGACTTTAATTTTACTTCTGTTTCTTGTGACTCAACTTTATTATTCTTCATTTATTGAACGTTCTTGTTCTTACTTTTCGCAGGTTCTTGTAACTTCAGATTTGGATTTTGATGTCAAGAGATTACAGAGGAAAAAGGTACCCAATTCTTGAACTATTCTGGAGTATTTTGCAAGCAATTTTCGGTTCTTGATGATATCGTCATATCGACAATTCTTTTCAGCATTAACTTGAATTGCTGTACTTTGATTGTGTTTTTGATAAGCAGAACATTGCATCACTTAGATCACCATTCAGCGAGCGAGGCGTCGAAAACAATAACTTGAAGAGAATGAAGGTGAACACACATATTTTTCTACTTTAATCTCTTTCTCTAACTTTTGTTGTATGACTTGGTGACTATACTTAAGAACAACTAAAATCCTTTGGTTGGTTCTTTTTATTTCAGATGAATCATAGTCAGAATTTGGCAGAGAATGAAAATCGCAAGGCGGATGGCAATTTCTTGCTACCAGATTTGAATATAATGCCATGTGACGAAAATAGTGATCATTATTCGTCTTTGGGTGTGGAAACAACACTATATGGGATAAGGATTATAAGTTGAAAGAAACTCACTTAATCATGAGAAGTGGTTTTGAGAATCTGGTTCGATCAGAGTAAGCTGATTTGATCATCTTTCGCTCGGCTTTTGAAAAGGGTTCGCGCCACGCAATAGCTCGAAAAGACCAAAGATCTTCTGTGTATAAATTCCTCAAGGAAGTTTCCATTATGGGGTGGCATCTAATTTTCTATAAAGATCATCAGCAATGTGTAAGATAGATAAAACAAAGAGAAGAATATAATTTCTGATTATTTCTTTGTAGCAAGAACAAAAATAGATATTTTGTATTGATTGTCTTATATTATCACAAGGGATAAATGTCTCTTTTCAATAAGAAAACAAAAACAAAGGAGTAACACAAAACCTAAAATGTCACTTTCAACCACATTATCCATTTGTAAAAACTAAAAACCGAAGAAAGATTTAGCCTTGAAACAAATCAAACCCAAATATATGTCCAAATTGGCTCAATAAGATTCATATTTCGACCCACAAAAGAAGCCTATTGGCTATGGGCCTTAGGGCTGAAACAACTAATTATTATTATTTTAAACTTCCACCAACTTCTTACGTTAATAACAAAAATGGCATTGGTTTTAGGCTTTTTAGCCTAAGCATATAAAGAGATAAACTCAATCGTAAAAAAACAAGGATTTTAGGAACGAAAATGAGGATTTAAAAAAATCTGAAAAACATTTTACGAGAGAAAACATGTCTAAAAATTTAACTTGAGAAAATTGTAGTATTAATACTCAGCAAACTCTTATGTGTCAATAAGAGAATGTATAGTTTTTACTTTTTTTTATTTAAGTGGTTTACAAGTTACCAACTTACCATGCATGATGCATCATGCATGTAGAGATGTATCATAAAGCAATAATAAGTAACATATTTGGAAAATGAACCGTCTACGACTACGGCATATGCCTACGACCCAAATTCAAGAGTTGCTAGCTACCTAATCCCAAGTTCAAGCACCACTATTTTACGATTATAGTATTATTACGACGTAATCTTGATTAGCTACATGATTTACATCGTTCAAATTCATCCTGGTGCAATTTGAAGTTTTAAACCCACACGTACAGTTCATTCACAATTTTTGACAATATTTATCCAATCTAGAATCTTGAATATCGTCGATAAAAAATGGATCTTGAATATTATGGTATGCTTTACGTAATTTTAACCAAATTAAAATATGTTTAATAAGCGTATCATTTTTCTTGGTGCTTTTAGCTTCATGATACATACAAGGTTATGGACTTAGTAGTTGAGATGGTAAGTATCTTCTTCTAGGCCTAGCCCGATGGGTTTGATATTTTTAGCTAAAACCAAGTCTTATGACCAAAGACTTTTTTTTTTTTCCTCATGACCAAAGACTTTTAAGACTAGTTTTGGATGCTACATCTGCGGAATAAAATCTGTAATGACAAACGTCTTTATGAATATCAAAATAATGCTTATATTATATATGCTTTCAAATCCTAAATGAGAACAGAAGAACCAGCTGGAATCTTTCAAGAATAGATTATTGCTTATCGTCTTTTCGATATTGGGTGGAGAAAGATGGCCTAAGATACTCAAATGTGTCGAATTCATAACCAAAAGTGAGCAAGCAATGTGGGTGTGGTATGGCCAAACGCAGAGAATTGAGAATGAAAGAAGAGGAGAGTGGAAGAGTGGTCCATAAAAGAATTGATTTTGAAAATTAAAAAAATACTTACTTCTCTTTGCTTTTCTCTATTTTGGGTGGTCCACTTTTCATGGTGAATAGTCTAATTTGGGAGTTTTAACTTTGAGGAGCATACTACTATATGTCTTATTCCTCTTGACTTTCATGCTCCTTTAACTCTTTCTTTTTTTATATTCCTACATGTTTCTTTGTGTTCCACTAGTAAGAAAATTTAAGATCAATATAATTTAAGATCAAGATCAAAATTTAAGATTAATTTCTGTTGAATTTAATTTTGGATTATTACATGATTTATGTGCTATATGTCTAATCAAAGTCTATTGTAGATTCAGTTTAATTTGCTCGGACTGAAAAACTTTTACTAGAGCCGGCCAAGAAGATTAGTAGGGCCCCAAATTGGACTTTTTTTTTTGTTCACTAAATATATTTTATACAAATTAATATACAATGATAAAGTAGAGCCATAAATATGTTGCATTTTGCTTTTTGGAAACAACCTAAATATGAAAAAGTTGAATCAAAATATCAATAATGTTGGGATTTCGAATCAATATTGTCTGTCTTGGTTCAATGGTTCACAAATTCACATCTTTGTTGCGGATTAAACATAACCAATGGGAAAGAAAAATAAAATAAAAAGACTAAATGTAAGAAATAATTTGAAAAGATCTTTATGTGGCATGTGTTTTTTTTTTTGCAGTTTTTGACATAACTATTTTATGTTACAATTTGATCTAATATAGAAAAAATTTGGGCACTTCAATCAATTTGAATATATGGGGACCGAGGATTATTGATTAAAAGTAGGGTATGTGTATCCAATATACTTTGAGTTGTTGGATATTAAGATATTTTTGTGGAAATGTTATGACTTTAGGTACATAGTTCGCACAAAGATGTATCATACACTATCTACAGCTAAAACATAAATTAAGATTGATCTTTATAATCATGCGCATAAGTATTTAATTTTTCAAAATGTAAAACATAAATTACGACTATCTAATATCTTGATCATGTAGTCAACTTTGGCGTCACCCTTCTCATCAGACCAAAATTCTCATCATTTTTTTCTGAAACAATATCCCTAATCATAAAAATTACATGAATTTATTAATTAGCGTATATATATATATAAGCCAAACTAACTTCTCGTTATTTTCGATCACTATAACCTTGATTCTGTAAATCTAGGAGTGCAGGACAATACCCTTTTGATTGTTGAACGGCTTCAAAAACTATTATACTGACAATATGCATTTTTGGGTTTCTAATGCTTGTCTACCAAACGATCGCCAAGAAAAACTGAACTAACTCTTTTAAAAGCCTAGTTATCCGAGACCAGATCCGAGCTCCTTTGGCCTTCCTCTTCTCACCCATGTTTTTTTCCTTCCCTGGATATGTATTAATCTGGTGCAGATTCAAAAGTTTATCTCTCTTTTTGGTTCAACTTTTTCACCTTACTTGCTGAAAGTTTATCTTTCCCTTGGATCCCTCTTTTTCTTTGTGAAATCGAAATTTCCCAACTACTACTAGGTTGTCTTCATGGCTTTGCTTGGAAGGTGGTTGCGTTTTATTCTAGCAGTGGATTTCTAGACTTCAAAAGAAGAGATTGTGGAGTATGATTTAAGGTCTCGTGTAGGAATTATTAAAGTTTCTTGTAGCATATGTGATATCAACTCTTTTAGGAATCTAAATGCAAATCGAAAATCATTCTCACGGTTGTAAAGATCTTACTATTTAGCGATAAAACTATGATAAAAATAACTTTTTTTTTTGATAACCGAGTGTCCTGGCCCCACCGAGGTGGTCCAGACTAGAGACCGAACCTTTACGGCACGGACGCACACCCGAGGGTGGTTCATGGCCAGGTAATGGTCTTCGGTCTCGGGCGCCAGAGCAAGTCCGCATGTAAATTCTCTGGTGGCCACTAGTATGTAGCAAAGGGGAATCGAACCCGGGCGTATTGGGATTACCCCCTCAACCACGAAATTCATCCTACCACTAGCCCACCTTTTAGTGGTTTGATAAAAATAAAAATAAAAATAAAAATAACTTTAATCACAGAAGTAATTATATATTAGCGTTTAATATTCCATTGCAAATAAATTGTTCCTTTAAGTGTTCTACTACATACTTTTGAGAGGTGTATCTTGTCGGCAGTATATATTTGTTGTGTAAAAATGAGATATTTATGTTGTCATGACGTACACTATTTGGCAATGAAGATAGACAAAGTAATGAGACTTGACTTTGACAAAGTGTATACGACTTTCTGCGAGTATGGTCGTTTAAACCCATCAAATTACATTAATGTTTCTGATTAGTATAGATTATCGACAAGGTTTAATGAAATCTTTGTCAATTAGCTACATTTCGTTTCCATCTCTACCCCACAATTCTAACTAACCCGTTTGACAAAATCTTTTAAGTACTCCACTGTCGGCAAATTAATTGAGATCTCTATAAATTTCATTTTATTTTCTTGCATTTCAAGTTTTCAACTCATACACTATTAAACAGTTTAAAATATGATTTTCATGATGTTTTGTTTTCGGTTCATATCTAATTTTCTAATCAAAACAATAATTTGTGGCATTATATTTTTAAGTTACACAAAAAAAACATGAAGACGATTTCATGTATTTTTATCGGTTTTAAGTTTTTGTTTTCATTTTATTTGTGTATTTTGTCAAAGCTAAATGAGTTTTTAGTGTCCCTTATATGTCTTTCTAGTCATTTCAGATTCTAAAAGAAGTGTGAGTCTCATTAGGTATAATAAAATGGGAATGCATTTCTAATTATAATTTTTGCACAATTTCAAATTTTGTCTACTCCTCAAAAACTGTCTCTCCTACAAAATAAACTCAAAACAAAGTGTTTATTCTCTTATATATATGCGACACATCCTATTTAGTATTTTACTGTTGCATAGTAAGTAAAACAGTAGTGTGTCATAAAAAAGCATAGATATTATTTCCCGCTTTTGCTTTTTATAATTTTATTCTCGTAAGTCGTAACTAAATTATTATATTATACTTTACATAAATTACGAACCCAACATATATCTCCCAAAGTTTATTTATTTTTTGTTATGGCTTTGACAGCCTTGTGAGAAATTTGGATGGATGTGTTCAGGCTTTAAAGAAAAGGACGCAAGCGAAGATCAAAAGGTTGTGAAAAGGACACACTTCCATTAAAATTAGTAAACGACTTATAAGCCTCTCTCGATAACGATGACCCAAAGGCAAACACATTTTATTGTTTAGTCACTGACCTATAAGTCTATAACAACATATTCACTGTTCGATAATCTCACGTTTTCTATAACCTAAATTATATCGATGATCATGCTTGATTTGGAGCTTAAGATATTACTATTAGTGTATATTACGTAAGAGTAGATTAAAAAATAGTGTGAAGTTGATTCTTGGTAACGACAATTTAGGTTCGAACTTCGAACCACTTTGTTTTGTAGTTAACCGAATAGTGTGATGAAATGGATAAATGTATATTGGTGAGCTAGACCGAAAATAAGATGAAATGAACTAGTGGCTTGTTATTATGAAAGTTTTACGACAATATATCAGAAACATAGTAGTTCTATTAACACCGAGTAGAAATTTAGGCAGTTCTATTTCTTTGTAATTTTTTAGTTTTGGGTTTCTTACACTATGGAAAATTTTGTGATCAACTTACAAAAAAAAAAAAAAACAGAAAAAGTTAAGAAAAACAACTCGTTATCGTTGTGTACTCAAGATCATTCACCAAATAATTTTAAATTACAAACAAGATGAAATTGCAATAAACCACAAAATGAGGTTAACAAGAAAAACATGATGTTTTCTACATATTTGGCGGAAATATATATATATCGATAAGAAATAAGTTTACTTTTTTTTTTACATATTTGGTTTCTTGTAGTCAAATGTTAAAACGGATAGTTTGACACGAAAAGTTCATACCATACCGCATTATATCACATACGTTAACAACATTTCTGAGAATTGATTTATTAGAGCTAATACACTAAAATTGTTTGAAAAAAAAAAAAAAACCGCCTAAGAAAACATGATGTTACAAAATGTTAGATCTATGATATTTTTTTAAAAATAAAAATGTTTATGTCTCCTTAGGTCCAAGCCGAACATTAATCATTCATCCCAAATGTAGCACGTAAAGAACAATAATGAATAATCTAATTTTTTTTTTTTTAATATACTAACGAACACAATGTATTGATTAGAGATCTAAATTCGATTTAAAGTACGAACCACACGAAACACTGAATAATTTTATAATGTCTTGGAAGGTCGGAAATAATATAATGGTTTTAAAAAAAATAAAAAAAATAAATAAATAAATAAATAAAAAAATAATATAATGGTTTTTCCTTTATGTCAGAATACGACAGATATAAAATTTGAAAATGTTTCATGAAAATGTTTTTTTGTCAGAACCAAAATTGATTTTACCTTAAAGAAATAAAATGGTTATATTGAGAATTATGTGGAGTAGTAGGCAGGGGACCATTTGGTGATAGCTAAACAGTTGGCTATTTATCACACCTTCTTCTCACCAACAACTGGAACCCACGCGCTATCTCGTCCCCACACCCATATTTTTCCTTTAATAATTATTACTATTTTTTCTTAATTTTGATAATATTTTAAAAAGTAATCAATCAGGATAACAGATCCAAATCGAAATATTCAATCCAAAAATCGTATTTTATCTTAAATCGAATCCAAATTAAGAGGAATTATTGGATCATAAATTTTAATGAATTTAGAAATATGATACAAACCATAAATTTTTTGTAATTAAAAATATATTTACTAATCTTAATCGAAATATTCAATCCAAAAATAGTATTTTATCTTAAATCGAATCCAAATTAAAAAGAATTATTGGATCATGAATTGTAATGAATTTAGAAATATGATACAAACCATAAGTTTTTTTTGTGAATTAAGAATATATTTACCTAAAAGAAGATTTGAACGGAAACTGAAATCATATCATCATTCTAAATTATGTTTTAGTTTGTATGCAATTATTTCAGATAAATCAATTTTATCCAAGCCAAAATATTCGATTCCAAAACCGAACTATATTTTAATATGGTTCATTCCGATTAATTTTTTGAAAGTATATTTGATAATTCAAATACAAACCGAAACCGAAAAAGAAATTAAAAAACGATCTCAAAACTAATTTTAAAAATAAAATAAAATTAAGATTATATGTAAAGTAACTAAAGTTTGAATCTAAACCAAAAATTAAAAACCTAAATCGAAAACTAAACCGAATCTAAAACCCGGTTTGAACATCTTAATTTTCTTTTTTTCTTTGTTGGTGTTAAATCAGTCCTTCCACTTTAATTAAGCCGGCGGCTGTCAGGCTAAGTCTGAAAAATCTAGGATTGGTCCCCACGTTTATTTATTTTTAATTTGCTTTTTCAATCTTTTGTCGTATCTATTGATTTTCCTAATTAACTTTTTTTATCATCTTTTTTTTCTTTATTCGGGGTTGCATCAATCCAAATGTACGGTTGGGATTCTCTTATCCCAAACGCATGCTATTGCTTTGTTGAGGGGACCACAAATGGTCCAAACTATGTGGTCTTGACGCGTGTCCTCTGTCTTTTTTGGCCCGCGCGAGTAGCGACGTGATTTATGGTCCCCTCCTCTCTCTCTCTCTTTAATTTTCTTCTTCATTACCGGCTATTTCCGGTTTATTGGTTTATGCTAACCGGTTTTATCCTCCGTCTCCGTTAACTAGAGGGAAGCTAGTTCTGTCATAATTGTGATTAGCTTCGCACTAATTTATCTGATTAAGAGATAAGAAAACTTCTTTTTTTTTTTTTTTTTTTTTTTTTTTTTTTTTTTTTTTGAGATAAGAAAACTTCGAAGCTGATTGATTCTTTTTTCGACTTCAATCAATACTTCGCCTTTTCGATGATTGTTGCATTGTTCTTCACAAATACAATTCCTTGTTTTTTCCTTTCATTCTTATGCTAGTTATATTTGATTTGGGTTATCTTCTTTAGTTGTGTTTGTATTTTTTCATGTTTAAATTCTTCGATGATCTCGTATATTTAAATTTTAGTGAATGATTAGAAAATTTTAACCTTACAAAAAAATACATTCGTCATATTTTGCCCAACAAGCAATTGTGTTTTATTTAATTTATGATATTTTTTAGTTTAATTGAGGTTGTGACTTTCTCACGCTCCAACCTTTACGGGGTTTGCTATGTACGTATCGCGTCGCTTTAAGATTTGTGGTTGCTTATTGTTATTATACATATATTTAATGTTTTTTTTCTTCTGTCATTATCCATTTGTATAAAAGAACTCCATAAACCTAAGTATGAGTTGTCGACAAAAAAAAAAAACCTAAGTATGAGTTATGAGTTAACAAAAAAAAAACCTTAAAATGAATCACTTGTAGGATATTCAGTCGATGATGGAGAATATTTCAATATTTAAACCATTTCAGACTAAAATAAAAATAAATCAATAGAAGGACTAAAAATCATTAGAAATATGAGACACCTCATTTTCGTGTTTCAATCTTCTAGTCACTTTTTTTTTTTTTTTGCTCTAAAAAAATTAAGACATTCGAACCCAATGTCAAAGAAATGACGATCGATATTAAAGAAAATTATAGTGATCGGCCGGTCGGTACTCGGTACCAAAAAATTTACTTGTCATCGGCACTAAAATTTTTGGATTGTGAAACTATAATGCTGAGTTTTAGAAAGATGTGACAGAAAATCAAAAAGAATATACAGATTGAAAATGAATATTAAGCTTCCTTACATACCAAAGTATCATAGATTCAGAGATAAAAAAAGAAGTAATATAAATTAAACCATGTTAAAAAATACAATTATATACTAATCATGTAAATAAGAAAAAATTTCTATTTTTCCAGCTATGAAATTTATATTTAGATTGTCGATTTTACCATTAATCTTATTACTTTTACCATTGTACTTTGCATATAAATTCAGTGCATTGTATGATCAATTGATCATGCATGCTTGAGTAGGCATGTGCTTGGACATGATATTACATAAAACTTTATTTTTGTTAGACTTTGCTACATGCATAGACATAAGTTTTATTAAATCTGTATAATATGTTATGTATATGATCGTGCATGCTCCTTCAGTTCAGCGTTTCACACGTGTAGTTTGGGACAACCTCGGCTTTTTTGGTCGAGTAAGATTACATGTGGCTCGACATTGATAACAATTTTGAATAAAATAAATTGATTTATGTAATCATTGGATGATTAGTGTACACATTTGATGAAGTTGTTTCTTCAAATTATATCATCAAGCACAAAGACAGTTTTGATGAACCATCCCAAAGATGAAGTTATCTATGTGACTATGTTAACAGTTAACACACATTTATACTATGAGTTAACCTAGACTTATTTGCTTATCACTTCTTATTAAACGCTAAAAATTACCAGTGGACACTATTCATCACGTTTTAAATTTAAATATATAAATTCTAATTGATGTTTTCAGTTTCATCCAAACTCATATAATTTTTTTTTTTTAACTACAATTCAAAAATCCTTAAACCTAATCCTTGTATTAAACTAGGCGATAATTTACACGGTGATGATCGCATTCGCATATACCACTCCCAAATTTTATACCATTTTTTCTCTTTAATAGCAAATACGAAAATACACTGCTCTAAAGATTAGTCATTTATGTCCAAAAAATCAAAAAGTTTTTTTACAAATTTTTTTTTTTATAGAAAATTATGTGATTACAAAAAATTCGTAAATTTTCATAATCCCATTATATAAAACGAGTAGGATTTATAAAAGATGAAGGTGTGATACAAAAAAATAAGTGTGTATAAATAAATAAATGTGTGTTATTCATCATGTATTTTAATAGAATTGAAATTCAATACTAATCAACTGTTATTCAATTAATGATTCTGAATCATGCTTTAAAATCTGGTGTTATTGGATCTTCTATTTGAAAATCATTCTTAATAGATTTAAAAGTTTGGTGTTATTCAACTAAAATTTTAAATAGTTTATTTAAATAAAGTGTTATTCGAAAATAAAAGAATTTTAAATTTTTTGTACATTAAGTCATTTGAAATAAAAAAAGTTTGGAGTTTCATAAGTAAATTACTAAAATAAAAATCCAAAATATACTCCAAAAATTTTGATATTCACACAAAAAGATACTTATATCAAATCTAAAATCTAAACTTTAGAAAATAGACTACATAGACTTTTAAAATTCACATAATTGAATTCTTAAAAACAATGTTAAATTTTAAATTTTAAAAATTGTAAAACTTAAAAAATTAATTTTGATTTTTTAATAACTTCTCGTAATTTCATTAAATAAAATGAGTAGGATTTATAAAGCAAAAATAAATAAATGGGTACAAACTATAAATTATAAACGAAATAAGTTAATTTGTTTCTTAGTGCCATAAAATACAGTAAAATCTGAGGGTGAGACACACGCGCCACCTTAGATACGTTGCGTCTTAAAACACAACACGTAGCAACTCTTTTTAAAAAGGAAATACATTTATTATTTCTCAACAATAAAATAAAAACACAGCCGAAGAAGGCAACGACCTTTCTCAGCCGTCAGATCTCAATGAATACAGTCGCCACTAATAATGAACGACTCAGATTAATCCATGTCGACCTACTTTCTTTAATTATTTTTTTGTCGTGACCTAATCTTCTATTTGTTGTTCATTAGTCACTTATTTTTTATATTTATTTTCTTAGGTCTATGTGGACCACAGTGATTGGAAAAGAAAAAAAAAACATTTTTGTCAACCATAAATAATTAACTTATTTTTTCAAACGCATTGTTTGTAGCGTACTGATTTATTAAATACTTTTTGCTTTTGAATATTTCCCGAAATATTGTATGGTTAATTTATGATGTCGGGTTTTTATTTTTCCCACGATATCACTATAGTAGAAAGTTTATAAATCATGGTTTCTTTTTTGTTAAATCAAAACATTTTATCAGTTGATTTGATAACACGAGGTGACATCAATTTTTGTTATATGATTGTATTTTATTTTCCTGATACAAAAGTTAATCTAAAGTGAAAATTTATATTTTTGCGACTTGTTAAATAGTTTCCAAAATCATAATAGTCTGTTAATTAAATATTCTTCTGTAATCGAAATTAATTATTTTTGGAAATTCGTTGTCTTATTTGATAAAAGAAATCAATTTTCCCTAGTATTTTTTTAATTCAATATAATATTTTTGATAAATAGGTTGCAAAAAATAAGAAAGAATAAATATCGGAATAAATGGTCATCTCTCGATCTCTCAGCTCTGTGCAAGTCTGAACACACCCACACATATATACATACACATATACACACCACAAAAATCAATTATTTTCCAATTAATAAAAAAAAAAAGTTTCTGTGTTTTTTTTTTTTTGATAATAGAAACATATGAAACAATCGTCATAGAAGCAGAAGCAGCAGAGATTCACCTTCTTCTCTTTCTTTCTTTATCTTTCCCTCTCATAAACAGGAAAATAATTTCAAAAAAAAAAAAAAAGTCAAGCCAAAACGATGGCGTTTCATCACAATCATCTCTCACAAGACCTCTCCTTCAATCATTTCACCGACCAACACCAACCTCCTCCTCCGCAACCGCCTCCTCCTCCGCCGCAACAACAACATTTTCAAGAAGCTCCGCCTCCTAATTGGCTCAACACAGCGCTTCTTCGTTCCTCCGATAACAACAATTTCCTTAACCTCCACACAGCTACCGCTAACACCACAACCGCAAGCAGCTCCGATTCTCCTTCCTCCGCCGCCGCTGCTGCTAACCAGTGGCTCTCTCGCTCCTCCTCTTTCCTCCAACGAAACAACAACGCAACAGCCTCCACCGTTGTCGGAGAAGGAATCGATGATGTCACTGGAGGAGCAGAGACTATGATTCAGGGAGAGATGAAAAGCGGCGGTGGTGAAAACAAAAACGACGGCGGAGGAACTGCGGCGGCGGATGGAGTTGTGAGCTGGCAAAATGCGAGACACAAGGCGGAGATCCTCTCTCATCCTCTCTATGAGCAGCTTTTGTCGGCGCACGTTGCTTGTTTAAGAATCGCGACTCCGGTTGATCAGCTTCCGAGAATCGATGCTCAGCTTGCTCAGTCGCAACATGTCGTCGCTAAATACTCAGCTTTAGGCGCCGCCGCCCAAGGACTCGTCGGTGACGACAAAGAACTTGACCAGTTCATGGTATATAAATAAATTTCGAGTTTTATCTTTTTTCTTATAAATTATAATTAACGATTTCATAATTTATTTAGCACAAATTTTAATAACACACACACCGAGTTAAAATTTACAAATTAGGTTTCTTGATTTTGAAATCTTAAAATCAAGATTGTGTTTTTGTTTGGGATAAACAAGATTAAAATCCCAATAAAAAAGAGCTTATGATATATTAATGGTGTTTTTTTTTTTTTTTTTAAAGAGATATAAGAATGGTGTTGATGGTGAAGAAGATACAAATTTTGTTCTTTGTCAATGTTTATTATTGTGTGTTTGAGTAATGTTTTTTTGTGGTTACAGACACATTATGTGTTGTTACTGTGTTCTTTCAAAGAGCAATTGCAACAACATGTGCGTGTTCATGCAATGGAAGCTGTGATGGCTTGTTGGGAGATTGAGCAGTCTCTTCAAAGCTTAACAGGTGAGAAATGAATCTTGTGAGCTCATGAATCTGTTTTAGGAATTTAGTAGTGTTGTCACATTGACAAGTTTTGTGTGTTTTTGATGAGTATAGGAGTCTCTCCTGGTGAAGGGATGGGAGCAACAATGTCGGATGATGAAGATGAACAAGTAGAGAGTGATGCTAATTTGTTCGATGGGAGCTTAGATGTGTTGGGGTTTGGTCCTTTGGTTCCTACTGAGAGTGAGAGATCGTTGATGGAAAGAGTTAGACAAGAACTCAAACATGAACTCAAACAGGTAATATCTTCTTGATCATGTAGTAGTCTATGGATTGAACTGTTTGCGATACGAAGTTCATGATCTAACAATGTAGAGGATTTGTTTTTGGTGAAAAGGGTTACAAGGAGAAGATAGTAGATATAAGAGAGGAGATATTGAGGAAGAGAAGAGCTGGGAAGTTACCAGGAGACACTACCTCTGTTCTCAAAGCATGGTGGCAATCTCATTCTAAGTGGCCTTACCCTACTGTGAGTTCTCACTCATCTAAAATCTCTTTATAACTTCTTCTAATTCACTCAGTGAGCCATATCAAATATTGGTTTGCAGGAGGAAGATAAGGCGAGGTTGGTGCAAGAGACAGGTTTGCAGCTAAAGCAGATAAACAATTGGTTCATCAATCAGAGAAAGAGGAATTGGCATAGCAATCCATCTTCTTCCACTGTCTTGAAGAACAAACGCAAAAGGTATATACTATATCAGTTTATTGTCTTTACATAACCGAAAATTTATTCGATTGGACTCAAAGTCTGAAACTTTTGTTTGGATGATGAAAGCAATGCAGGTGACAATAGCGGGAGAGAGCGGTTCGCGTAGAAACAACAAACATATGATGTGAATTGGAGAGGTGGAAGATGGGATTCAAATGCAGGGTTTAGGGGTTTAAAGTTTGAGAAATTTATGGAGGAGTTTGGGTTATACAGAGAGAGAGGGGACAGTATTAGAAAGTAACTTTTTGTGCAATTACATAGTACGTAGTTTGGTTATGTGATGCCCATATATTTTATTAAGTAGTACACAAACCAAAAAAAAAAGATGAAAAAAGAAGATTCAGGCTTTTGTTTAATGTTTTTTGTTTGTTTGCCTGCATGAGTTTTTAGTTATGAACCATCAGATAATCATCATCATCATCGTAATATATCTTGTGAATAAAGTTAGTGAGAGGAGAACATTGGGATGCACAAGTTTTCTAGCTTTTTTATTTCTTAAATACTGACTTTTTTTTTTTTTCTTCAAACACCATTATATTAAGATCTTCAAACACCAAATACTGACTTTCTATGCATAAGTTTTCCATTTAGTTCTTTTTCTTGTTTTAATTGTATTGCACCACTTGATTCGTTTTCTTTAAATGGATGTTGCGGACAAAGCGGTATAATTTGTCAGCGGTTTAGTCCACTCTATTTTTGGGGTGGATAACAATTTGCCGCGGACCAAGTTTATTTGTATGTAAAAACGGTTTGTAGTTAGTCAGCGACGGATTTCTTCTATTTTCTTTAAACTGTGCCACTACAGATTATAATTTATGAATAGTAAATAAAAAACGGTCCAATCTACAAACGGATTTGTTCGTTCCAACGGCCGTAACCATTCAAACCTTTAATATGTTTCACATTAACCGTACTTGTTCCATTTTATCTGTTTATTTTGCAGTATTTATTGCGATGTCACATTCCAACTCGTGATATTGGCTTGATAAGTAAAAGACATATATATACACGGTAGATGAAGACAAAAATAAAAACATACCCCATCTTAGATAATGTAGCTTGCTGCGTACTTTCGTAATTTAATATTTTGAAACATGTTTCTTTTCTAGTCAATTGTTTATCCTCATCTTGTTGTTTCGTTTTGTCACGTTTGTGACTGATAGCTACAAGTTACAAGAACGTTTTCGAGAGATTTTTCTATCGGAGTTTTTGCACACATGAACAAGATAATTAGAGTGTCCTTAATTATTTTGGCCGCTTGTCGAAGATAGTCAAAGTGCAAGGACGAACAACGTGATCGTCAAATTTGGAAATGGGCTTGTTGAATGATTTCTCCAGCTCTGATCAGTCGAATATCATTGGTGACGATCTTCTTGTATTCTTGGGAGATTCGAGGAAAACATTATCTTCATGCCACTAGGTTACATGAAGTTTAAGCTATGGATGTGGATTTTCTATTATTAGTTGTTTTCATGGATGATTCGACTGAATTTAGACATTTTCAGACCATATACAGAAACGTACATATATCTGTTTTTCAAAAGTTTTTGTCATTAGCATGCTTTTCATAAGTTCTTGAGTCAAAAATATGTATCTAGAGTAAGCGAATCGCGAAAACAGATGAATAACCACGTATTTTGCCTAAAATATGAGATCATGATCCTAAAAGATGACGCACTAAAAAGACCTTTCAATCGACTTATCATCATCCTTAACATACAATATATGTAAGTAACACCCTACCCAAGCCCACAAAACCGGTCCGGTTTATTTGGAATAAATTGGACCTGCACCCTAGAAAAGCCCATAAATCCACTATGAGATAGAAACCCCAACCTGCACTATCGACCAAGGCATTCGCAACCGTATTAGCTCTTTACGTTACGATCCAGCTAGTAAATATATGGAGGCCTCCTAATTCGTTGACTTGGCCATCTAAATCCTTCTCTAAACTAGCTATATTCTAGTCTAAGTAGCACCAAGATAGATATGAGAACATGAAACGGAGACGGGAAACGGCAAAATAAAAAATTTAGAAACGGGTACACATGGATAACGAAACTTAGAAGCAAAATTGAAATTTAGATGTTTGTTTTTTCCTTCAGAAATGACATATGTACTAAATATTACTTATATCAAACATGACATTTATGCGCAAAACCTTCTATTGTTTCCGTGAACAAAACCATAAGCTCATATTGTAACCTTGTTTTATTTTTTTGCCAAGGCTACCTCTATTTAGGTAGTGCTATCTTGTAATACCTCATCTTCATTTTTTAATGATATTAACATATTTAGCAAAAAAAAATAAAAAAATAAGCTCATATATGTAGCAATAATACTAATCCATGACAATGCTAAGCATAAATTTCCTCGTTAGATAGGTCGCAAAATTAATCACACAACCAAAACTTAACTACATCGCCATTTCCTCTCACAACTTATGCAAGTTCAAGTGGATCGAAGTATTACTTGCGGATTTTTGAAGCTCCACAAAATGGTCTGATGAAGTTATTAATGTTTGCAAACATCTTCTTTCTTTTTTCTTTTTTACACTATGGCTCTAGCCTCTAGCATGTTCGAGTTTTGAAAATCTATCGTCTAAATTGGGCATTTCACATTTGTACATTTACACGCACCAATTATCTTTAGTGAAATTATTATGAAAATATAATAAGTTTTATAGTCTATATATACGTATGTATCTTAGTTAGATAAGCACACGTACATTTGAGATAAATACTAATATATTCGGGATAAACATATGAACCAAAGTGAATCAGTAAAAAATCTGAAGCAATTTTTTAGTTTTGTTTGTACTAATAACTCTTTAAACTATAATTTACCCAATCACGAATCTAACTAGTGGCGATCGAACATCAAAGTTAGACCTAATTTAACACGAAATTAATTTGTAACTCCTTAAGTCCTTAATCCTTATATATGTTTTTGTATTAACATAAAAACCAATAATAAAAATTATACAAAAAGAGAAGTAAAAAAGAAATTAAATTTTTATGACAACCGGAGCTACAAACCTCTCCGGTGAAGAATCTTCGCCGTCGCCGCAGCCGCCTTCATCGAAATTAAGACTATAGTTTTTCAGATCATAAGTAAAATCAACATCTCTCCTCATCTTCTTTCTGCCACTACTAAAACTCCTTATAAAGTTTTTCCACTTTGGCCCCGCAATTTTCTCAGAAATCTCTTTTAGCCCCTTAAGTTTCTCACTTCCCCACTTTCCTCCTCTTTCTTCTTGCAAAGAACCACTCCAACCACCGCGACTGCGAGACTCAACGTCTCCTCTCCGCCACCGGACTACACATAATTTACGAAAAAACCCACATCCACAAAACGTCGCCGTTTCTTCATAATCATCAGCGAGCAGATTCTCTCTATCAGTAGCCATGATAAAAAAAAAACAAAACAGAGAGTTTTGATTAATAGAAGAGACTCGATACATGTATATATATAGGTGAATGAGATTATGACACGTGGCGTATCGACCGTTAGGTGATTGTAGTGATGGGGTCTGTTATTGGACAGTTATGCGAATAGTGTGACAGTGATGTGAGAGTAGTGAGATTAGGATTCGCTGGCTAATGATGAAAGACAGCTGTGAAGGCGGGAGCGAAACGGTTGCTTTCTTTTTCTTTTTTTGTCTTTAAGGATAATTATGAAACGATTTATTGATAAATATTGAGTAAATAAATATTAAAACTTTAAATAAATTAGAGAATATCTGAAAAAAAAAGTGAAAAGTGTTTACAATTATTATTTTAAGAACTGATTGATGTTGATGATAATAAGTATTAATAACTGATTGATATTTTTATTTTCTTTTTGTATTTTTTTGTTGTTGTTCATATAATAATTAAAGTTTGTTTGCAACTTTTATTTTCATATATAGAAGAGAAATATCTTGACCAAAACATGATTCTAAAAACGTTGAATTACCAAAATATTTTATACTAGTTTTGGAATGAACTTCCATAATTTTAAAATTTTAATTTCAATTTTCATCATATTGTTTAGGTAAATTCTTGTATTGACTATTTACGTGTGAAATTCTTTGAATCTTGTAAGGTATATATTTTACAATCAAATCTCGTATATTTCTAGAGTATGACTTGATTTAGTTATGTTAAACTTTATCATCTATTAAATAAGTCGCTAAGAACAGTGATAAGTGATAAATAATTAAGTAAGATTAAAAAGTGTTAAGTAAGACAAATAAAGATTAGAGGTAAGCAGCCTGGCAAATTATGATTAGCCGTTGGGTTAAAAAGCAAAACTGGTGTAAGAGATTTGCTAAACCAAACCAAACCAACTCACAATATTAAAAAAAAGCTGTCCATGTTGCCTAAACTTATCTCATTATTATAACAATGACTCACTGATCACCCACTGATCATTATGTTTTTGTCCTAATCATCATAACAAAGATTGCATTGTGGATTTTTTTTTGTTTAAATAAATACTCGATCCAATCTAGAGTACGCAGTTCTATCTCACATGTAGGCATGTAGCATGAGATAGATTCAAACAAGACTTACCAAACTGAGAAACTGTGGTCTTCTAAAAAGAATTATTAGTCCAACAATTTCAGTGCTATCTTCAGTTTTTGAGGCTTTTAGATGGGCCTAATTATCTATCTACAGTTTGGACTTTGATATCTTTCAATTTTAGAGATTTCATGAAAATTTTAAATGTTTTCAAGTAACAAATATTTTATGTAAATTATGGATTTTGAAAGATTAATCATGGAGTCCGGAGAAACCATGTTAGAATTCGAATCACGGCCAATGCTACTCGAACCCATATGGCAGAGACTTTTTCTCATTTATCATTAGGCCAAGGCGATTTAGTTAAAAATTAAATTATGCATTTTGTTTTATGAATAAACTAGATCATGACCCGCACGTACGTGCGGGATTTCATATTGTAATAAATGTGTTGTATAATATTTATATTCAATGAAGATTTTTTTTGTTTAGTGATATAGATTGTAGTGTACATATTATAATATGTATAAAAAAAATTGTAGATTATTATTTATGTTTGTTTATGACAAAATAGCTAATTTTATGAACCATAAGTCAGATTAGATAAGAAAAAATCTTAGATGGAAAATTATTTTAGGTTAGATTGATGTAAAATAGTGTTATATATAAAATTATGGTTGGAGAAGAAAGGAGTGAATATTGCGTTATGAAATGGGTGTTACCAATGGTGAA
This sequence comes from Arabidopsis arenosa, assembly GCA_905216605.1. Taxonomy (NCBI): domain Eukaryota; kingdom Viridiplantae; phylum Streptophyta; class Magnoliopsida; order Brassicales; family Brassicaceae; genus Arabidopsis; species Arabidopsis arenosa. The sequence goes on from LR999456.1 coordinate 10,090,477, forward strand.
ACACATGTTGATTTTGTTAATGTTGAATTTTTCAAAAAAGGTAAAATAAATTTGATGGGTATGTATGAACTATGAATTTCTGTTACCGTGTTAAAACATTTAAATTTATTGATGAGTATACCTTTATCAAATATTGCAAAGAACATGTAATTTGAAAATGTTTAAAATTAATTTAATTAAGATTTATAAATTAAAACATGTTATTTCTGAAAACCACTCTACCCAATGTTTAATTAAGTGGCCCATTACTCAAACCGAAATATTTTATTGTGGGCCGTAAAACATTTTAATGTTGGGCCAAAATACATTTTGTAATTGCTTTTGTTATTCTGTATTTAATATATTAATGATTTTTTTTTAGACAGATAATTATTGTTAGAACTTAGAACAATCGTTGTCTTATACTCTTACAAACGAAAAAACCCCAGCGAACACAGAATGTTGAACATCGGTCGATCGACGAATCATCAGCGAAATTCACAAAGAATCTACCTATTTCGTCTCCGTTTATACTTTCTGTTTGCAAATTAAGTGTTAGTTCTATAAAGAGGTAAGCTTTTTGTTGAATCAGATTTAGGGTTTTACTGTTTTCAAATCTGTCGATTCAATTTGTAATCTTTGATATATTCTGTTTAGATCTTCGTTAAGGATTGTCAAGAACCCGGATCTTCAATGGGCAACTATTACGAATTTTATATTTAATTTAAGATCAACTAATACGAATTTGATTTTGTTTTCTTTGAACACGTTAGCTAAAGAATCCATAATCTGGCATAAATTTCTAGTGTACCGAAATACAATTTCTTGAAATTGGAATCTATATTGATTTAACAGTATATTTTGATACCTGAAAATTGATCTAAATAATTTTTTTTTCTATTTAGATTTCAGATTATTACAAACATAATGATGCTGCCAAAAGAAAAGGAACCACCAAGATAAGTTTTCGTCACGATTAGTAGAAAACATCCGAACTTATTCAAATATGTAACCTGCTGATACAAAGTTCAATATCTGCAGGTCTGGCATCATTTGGGATTACAGTTCTTATGGAGGAGTGAGATTTGATATTGTCTTTGGAGCTTTGCAGAAATCTAAATATAAAAGGTTAGTCAGATGTTAAGGATAACACTTTTGTTTAGTCACTGTTATGCTTTTTGAATTTGATGAATAAATACATGAAACTTTGTTTTATCATTGAATGTCAAAAATGAGTATATCAGTCTCACCAATTCTGTCAAGAAGAGAAAATTATTAAAAATTAAAACTTGGAACTCATAATGATAAAGAGATTAGACACAACTTTGTTGTGTTTTTGTTTTTTTTTAACCTTCAATGGGGATTGCTCTTGGTCGTGACATAGTAAGAACTAAGAAGGTGCAAATTATATGAAACTTATTATTCTTTCTTTGTTTTTTGAACGGTACTCTGATTATTCTTAACTCAATAAGTTGATAAGAATATATACGTACCCTGAGTTTTTGAATTTGATGAATAAACATAGAAAACTTTATTTTCTTATTACATGTTAAAATGATTATAATAATTTGCTTGATTCCCTATACTATAATTTATCATATTGTTTGATAAGGAGTAATAAGCCTTACTGCGTGTATATATGAAATAATTAACTTCATATTATTTAATCTGAAGTTAGCAAGACAAAACTTTTGGAAAACAAAGTTAAGATGTTTTGGAAATAATGTATGAGTCGAGCCTATAACAAATTCTCCACTCTCGTGATTTGATGAACCTTTAAGCTGGTTCACTTGATGTTTCTTAATAGTAGTCAAAGTATCCTATCAAAAAGAAAAACCGTAGTAAATATCTGACCTTTACATGATAATTAGAATACGGATGTATTAGCCAGAATCATTTCCATGGTTTTCCCAGTGTATTAGGTGTATTGAGTCCACAAATGGACGATTTCCTATAGTTTTCTCATTAACTACATAAGCAAGATGAACATTAGAATTCTAGTGTACCGAGCTATATTTTTGAAACCCATAAATTTTTAACAGTATATAGCTTCTATATATATTTCAATATACTACAACTATAATGACATTCATAGAAGAAGAGGATTAACAAAGAAAAAAAAAACTGATACGATTGTTAGAAAACAATAGCTTTTTTTATAAAATTTAAACATGTTATAAACAAAATTCAATGTATTCAGGTCAAGCATAATTTGCGAGTAACATAAAAAATATGGAGGAGGCATCACATTTTGTCTTAGGAGCTACTCAGAAATCTATATGTTAAAGGTTAGTGAGATAATAATTTATACACTTTTCTTTATGATATTTGACATTTACCTACTGTTATTGAGTCTAATTGTGGTTACTTCATATAGAAAACTTTGTTTTTCCCTAGTATCTTAAAATAAAAGTACTAAAAAGAGATGCAAAGCACTATAAATTCTGCCATTGTTTGATATGCATTAATCACCTTTACACAAATGAACGATTTTCATTCGGATTCTACAACATGTCTTGAAAGGTTTGAGGTTAGCAAAATTGGTGATACAAAGATTTCATCCAAAGTTAGAAATGAAAAACGAAGTAGCAAGATTGGTCCTTTGCAACCATTTTTTAAAAAGGAGTAGCAAAAGATTAGAAATGTTTTTTTTTTTTTTTGGTGGGCGCAAAAGATTAGAAATGTTGGTGATGCCATTATTTGCAGCAATTTTTTTGTAGTGGTAGAAAAAGTAGAGACGTAGCAATTTGAAAGCTTAATGAGTCTTCGAAATGGTATTAGACATTTTATATTTATAGGAAACAGAGGTCGGCTAGGGTTAAATCTTTTAGATCGATTCGAATATATTTGCGAATCAAGTTTTTGAATAAAGATTTAAGTTATATATTTGATTTAAGAGTTAATCAATATATAGTTATTGTTAGATTTGCCTCTTTTGGTAACTGAATACAAATCATATTGAAAACAATCTTTAAATTTGGATTTTTTGTTTTAAAACTAATTATTGTTACAGTTACAATATATCCTTATTTAATATACAGAATTAAATGGATACGTTTGTTTTGGTAATATCTTTTAATTTTGTTCAGATTACCAAATCTCAACCACCAAGATCAAGCCGTGGATCGTGTCAAGTGACGAAATTGCCTAATTCTGTTTCGTTCGGGTCTAGCCCATGATCCGCGTCTTAATCTGGAGTTTTTTTTAAGTTGTAATTATACTTTTACCCTTGAACAATTATTTTCATTTACTCTTTGAATGTAATATTTTCAATGGCATTCCTTGTAATATCTTACAACTTAAAGGTCTTTTCTTATTTAGTGATTCCCAATTAATAATATAGATTGTTCTTATGAAAAAAAAGTTATTCTTACGGAAAAAAGTAGATGAAATTGTTCTTATAAATATTTAAAATATACAGAAATAAATAATTGTTTCGAAAATAATGGCAAAATGAGAAAAGTTAAGATTTAAATGATTTGGCGAGATTTTTCACAAGGAAAAAAAAATGGTATGACGAGATTTGTAGAAGAAAAACAAAATCTACAACAATAAATTCAGTAACCGCGTGGAGAAAATAAGGGAAGATATCATAACAAAACAAATCAAATAAAAATAAGTTGCCAAAATAGAAAATCCGACACATATGATTTTAAATTGCAAAACTTACCAATTTAGCCACTTAAACCAAAAACCAAAAAGAGAAAAAAATCATTAAAAAGGTGTAATTAAAGGACTCCATATTTAATTTCAAAATAAACCTAAAGTATCTCGCCGCCAATAAGCGATGGCTTTTGCTAATTTGGTAATTTAGCTTGTCTTATTTAAATGTTGATTTATTAATTTGTTTTCTTCTGAAATATGTAGTTTCTTGGAAATGCGTTGATTTTTCATTTTTTCTCTAAGACCAAGTCTTGTTACATATCGACAACTATATATATAACAGTCCTCAAGAACTCAAAACAAAGTCTTCTAAATCATTTGGGAGAAAAATCCCCAAATCATCAAATCAAATCCTAAAGATGTTCAAAGTTGCAAGAGCGTCACAATATTTGGCGATCACCGGTGCTGGTATCGAAGACATAAAGCTTTCAAAGAAGTCATGGGTGTTTCCATGGCAATCTTGCACCGTCTTCGATGTTTCTCCAGTGAACTATACTTTCAAAGTCCAAGCCATGAGCGCAGAGAAGCTTCCTTTTGTTCTCCCTGCTGTTTTTACGATTGGTCCTCGTGTCGATGACAATGAAGCGCTGATTCTGTACGCTAGGTTGATTTCTCCTCATGATAAAGAATCGAATCATGTTCATGAGCTTGTTGAAGGTGTTATTGAAGGAGAGACTCGTGTTCTTGCTGCTTCCATGACCATGGAAGAGATCTTTAAAGGTAAACTCCAAATTCAGGGTTTTAGATGTTGAAGTAAGTTAGAATTTGTGTAGCCTAGAAATAGTTTTCGGGTTTGATTGGTGACATAAAGCGGTAAGAGTTTCTTAGTTGTAGAAGAGAACGGTAAGCGATTGCGGAATAGGTAAAAAAACGGTAAGACTAGGGTTTTGTGCAGCTAGTCCGCTATTACTTATTGGTTACAATAGTAGCGGACTAGATGTACACCCCTTACTGCATCGGTAAGTGGTTACCAATCGCATTTTCTAAATGATTTAATAAACAGAGAGCTTCAAATTTGAGAATCCGTAATCTCTGTTTACTAAACGCATTTTCTGAACAATTTGGCTAAGTCTTTGATTAAATGTTAGATTGAGTGGTTATAAGTTCTAGAAACAGTATCAATTGGTAAAATAACTTTGAATTGATTGGTTTAAGTTTAATTTTGTTAAAATTATCATATTCGAAGTTCTCTCTTTTCATTAGAAACGCACACTAAACACTTTATATGTTTTCTAGAGACATTTTGTGAATGTTTTGGTTAAAAGAGTTTTTGATTTTATGGATTTGAAGGGACAAAGGAGTTTAAAAAGGAGGTGTTTGATAAGGTTCAACTGGAACTAAACCAGTTTGGTCTCGTAATCTACAATGCTAATGTGAAGCAGCTCGTTGATGTGCCTGGACATGAATACTTCTCTTACTTGGGTCAGAAAACCCAAATGGAAGCAGCAAATCAAGCAAGGATCGATGTTTCTGAGGCGAAGATGAAGGGAGAGATCGGTGCGAAGGAACGGACAGGGCTTACACTACAGAACGCAGCGAAAATAGATGCGGAATCAAAGATCATATCGATGCAGAGGCAAGGAGAAGGGACAAAAGAAGAGATCAAAGTGAAGACAGAGGTTAAAGTGTTTGAGAATCAGAAGGAGGCTGATGTAGCTAAGGCCAATGCCGAGCTAGCGATGAAAAAAGCCGCTTGGACCAAGGATGCTCAGGTGGCTGAGGTTGAAGCAACCAAAGCAGTGGCTTTGAGAGAAGCTGAGCTTCAAACTCAGGTCGAGAAAATGAATGCATTGACTCGCACGGAGAAGCTCAAGGCGGAGTTCCTTAGCAAAGCCAGTGTTGAGTATGAAACCAAGGTTCAAGAAGCAAATTGGGAACTATACAACAAGCAGAAGCAAGCAGAGGCGGTTCTATACGAGAAACAAAAGCAAGCCGAGGCACAGAAAGCGCAAGCAGACGCAGCATTCTACTCAAAGCAGAAAGAAGCAGAGGGACTTGTTGCCTTAGCTAGTGCTCAAGGGACTTATCTAAGAACCCTCTTAGACGCTGTTCAGAATGACTATTCTTGTCTTAGAGACTTCTTGATGATTAACAATGGTATTTATCAGGAGATCGCTAAGACTAATGCGATGGCGGTTAGAGACTTGCAGCCCAAGATTAGTGTTTGGAACCATGGTGGAGAACAGGGTGGTGGTAGTGGGAATGCTATGAAGGATATAGCTGGACTCTACAAGATGTTGCCTCCGGTTCTTGATACGGTTTATGAGCAGACTGGGATGCAGCCACCGGCTTGGATCGGTACTCTACGTGGTACGGAACCGAAGCAAGTGACGCGTAACTAAGTGGTTGAGGTTTGGATAGTGGCATGGTTTGGTTATTTACTTGTGGTTGAAGATACATCCTGAGAATGTAATTTTTTATTTTTTAATCCCGTTGGAAGACTTCTTGAAGTGTGTTATTTTTTTTCTTAATTGAATCTTATTCGTATATGTTGAAAATAAAATAAAATGAGGGACAACCAAAACCAGGGAATGATTTTTTTTAATGATGGAGTCTTGAACTGTTACAAATTCAGGGAATGATAGTTCGTCCTTTGGGGAACAAACCAAAACCAATGCCTTTCGAATTGCGGTGTGAACTTATCTTGAGAGAAAATTGGTTCGGAGGTGGCTACAAAAACTAAAATTCCGCGGACCGCTGTTTTGGTGGAAAAACACTTCATGAGACTTAAAGGTGTTATGCGCATAGTCTGATGGGAGATGCTATAGTGGCTGACTGACTAGGAAGTGTTATGCTTGCAGTCTAACGGAAGGTGAAGGTAGGAGTAGTCATTGGCGAATTAGGACGCGCTTCGGTCATTGACCGGGACAGGATCAGTTACTAGCTAACTATATGAAGTCTTCTTCTTTGTTGTAGATATATATATATATATATATATATATATATATATATATATATATATATATATATATATATATATATATATATATATATATATGTATTCTCAAATGTGTAGTTTCTTGGAAGTGGGTTGAAGATTTATCTTATTAGGAATTTTCAAAAGTCTCCTTTTTATTCTAATATCATTTGTCATAGTCAAACAAAACTGGAGAGGTTTTGGCAAACTCAATTTATATTATTTAATGAAATTCAAAAATTGTAAATATATATAAGCTTAGTCATGGTCAACATTTAATATAATAGGTCATGTATACCATATAGGTCTGGGCATATCATCTGAATCCGAAAAAATCTGATCTGAATCGAGCCGAAAAATCCGATCCGAACCGAAACCCGATCGGATTTCAAATAGAATGTGATTCGGATTTCGGTTCGCGTAATTCAGAATTTCATGTTTGATCGGGTAAATTTCGGAGGTAATTTGGATGATTCAGATCGAGTAATTTGGATATTTTGGATTTATCAGATAATTCGGATCCAAATCCGAACCGAAACCGTACTTATTTTGGTTTCGGATACACTTCGGATTCCCATATAAAAATTGAAAACCGATCCGAATCCAAAAAAATCCGATCCACCCCGATCCAAAAAAACAGTCGGATTCTATATATCCCAATCCGAAATCCGAAATCCGAATAATCCAATCCGAAAATCCAAATGCATGTGCCTAATACTATGTCGCGTCGTAGTCCGTCTTTTGTGTCTTTTTGTTCTATGTGCTTGAGCGGGATTTGAAGGTTTTATATCAAACTATATGATATATGAAAACATTTGTGATTCGGATCTAGTATTTTTGGTTCAAAGATGTTTATGTATATGGTGTACTTATATATAGTTTATATATTTTTATTTAGAGTTTTTGGTTTGTATACATCTACATTATCATATCAAAGATAGTTTCATCATCAAATTTTAAACAAAAATGACATAACTTGCAATAACAATTTCAGCTTGACAAAATCTACATAGAAAAGTCAATAATGAAACATTCTAGGCAATCATCCTTCTTTTTTTGTGATATATTTTTGAAATTTCATAAACATTTCTCCGACACTGACAGACAAAGTCTTTTAACATGTCGACGACTATATGCAATATATAAGCACTTCTCACGAAACAAAAAATAAGCAGCTACTCATTCTTTGTCACCAAAATCATTATCAAATCCTTAGATCTTAGACATGTTCAAGGTTGCAAGAGCATCACAATATTTGGCCATCACCGGTGGTGGGATCGAAGACATCAAGCTCTCGAAGAAATCATGGGTGCTTCCATGGCAAAAGTGCACCGTTTTCGACGTGTCTCCAGTGAACTACACTTTCAAAGTCCAGGCTATGAGTGCAGAGAAGCTACCTTTCGTTCTTCCTGCTGTCTTCACTATCGGCCCTCGTGTTGATGACACTGCAGCGCTTATTCTGTACGCTAGGCTGATTTCGCCTCATGACAAACAGTCAAATCATGTGAATGAGCTTGTTGAAGGTGTTATCGAGGGAGAGACTCGTGTTCTCGCTGCTTCCATGACCATGGAAGAGATCTTCAAAGGTAACTAATTTATTTATATTATTGTTTTGTTAAAAAAAACATTGGGTTTGAAATCTAGTGGTTGCATTACAAAGTTATTAGGCTATATGTCATGGTCTATTCATTTTCAAAATAAGGTTTAGATATAAAGTTTTTAGGCGTAAATATTTGTGTTCCGTAGAAACAGTTTTCTAAACACATTTTATGAATCTGAAGGGACAAAGGAGTTTAAGAAGGAGGTGTTTGATAAGGTTCAACTAGAATTGGACCAGTTTGGTCTCGTAATCTACAATGCCAACGTCAAACAGCTGGTTGATGTGCCTGGACATGAGTACTTCTCTTACTTGGGTCAGAAAACCCAAATGGAAGCGGCCAATCAGGCCAGGATCGATGTGGCTGAGGCCAAGATGAAGGGAGAGATTGGTGCCAAGGAACGCACAGGGCTTACGCTACAGAACGCAGCGAAAATTGACGCGGAGTCAAAGATCATATCGATGCAGAGGCAAGGAGAAGGGACGAAGGCGGAGATCAAAGTGAAGACTGAGGTTAAAGTGTTTGAGAATCAGAAGGAAGCTGATGTAGCTAAGGCCAACTCCGAGCTTGCCATGAAAAAAGCTGCTTGGACCAAGGATGCTAAGGTTGCTGAGGTTGAAGCAACCAAGGCAGTGGCTTTGAGAGAAGCTGAGCTTCAGACTCAAGTTGAAAAAATGAACGCTTTGACTCGAACAGAGAAGCTCAAGGCCGAGTTCCTTAGCAAAGCCAGTGTTGAGTATGAAACCAAGGTTCAAGAAGCGAATTGGGAATTATATAACAAACAGAAGCAAGCAGAGGCAGTTCTATACGAGAAACAAAAGCAAGCCGAGGCACAGAAAGCTGAAGCAGACGCTACATTCTACTCAAAGCAGAGAGAAGCAGAGGGACTTGTTGCTCTAGCCAGTGCTCAAGGAACATATCTCAGAACCCTCCTAGACGCAGTTCAGAATGACTATTCTTGCCTTAGAGACTTCTTGATGATTAACAATGGCACTTATCAGGAGATCGCTAAGACTAACGCGCTAGCGGTCAGAGACTTGCAGCCCAAGATTAGCGTTTGGAACCATGGTGGAGAACAGGGGATAGGTGGTGCTGGTGGGAGTGGGAATGCTATGAAGGATATAGCTGGACTTTACAAGATGCTGCCTCCAGTTCTTGATACGGTTTACCAGCAGACTGGGATGCAGCCACCGGCTTGGATCGGTACTCTAAGCAAGTGACGCTGCCTCAACAGCTAAGAGGTTGAGACCATGGTTGGGTCGTTTGCTTGTGATATTGAAGATTCATTCATGAAAATGCAAAAAAAATTAATTTCAATCCGTTGGAAAACTTGGTTTGTTCTTAAGTGTTTGAAAGGTTGTATTTTTTAAATTTATTCGTATTCGTGTGTTAAAAATGAAATAAAAATGAGAGACAAATAACATTTCAGGAATTTGCAGATACATGAAGGTTGTTTTGTAGTATGTATGTATGTATATTGAGTGGTGTGTATCAAGTCTAGGCTTATTGTAATATATCCTTTGGGATGCTCGAGGACATCAAAGTCTAGTAGAGACCAGACCGAAGTAAAATGCCAAAGAAAGGATTTGTTTGAAAAACTATATATGTTACAAACCTAGCCACAACCAAAGGAGAAACTAAAGAGCAGGACAACGTATTTTGAAAAGAAATGAGCAACTCACAGGTACATATAGATTACGGTTTCTCTCCTTCTCTCTGTCTCTCTATGATCCCCAGTTTGGTATGTTGGCCGTGGCTTCATTTATCATCTTCACTAGTGTTACCTGTCAATACATTAATGAAGAGAACTGAGCTGTGTTTGTAATCATTAGCAGGGAAGTTACGGTGTAATCATACGCCGGACTGGCCAGTCTCGCCCTAAAAATTCGGCCCATGGGCTGGAACAGTAAACGGTAATGTGTTTTCAGAAAAATGAAGGCAGGACATGTAAACATACCACACTTTGTGAAACACCGGGTGGAGGCATTGTAAGGTTCCTCGGTGGTGGTGAGCTATCATACGATCTTTTGTCAAATCTCCATTGCCCGATTTTCCCATAGGTTAATTTACCCTGAAATCACCATAATCATTCTTTTCCACCCTCTCTTCTCATTTTCAATTCATATGCTAATCTCATTATAAAGTTCTCAAGTTTGTATTTATCATTTTTGTCCTATTGTTCATAAATCATAATCAGAATTTGAAATCTTACCTTCATATCGTAGTCACATCCATAAGTGTAGTGTATGATGTACTTGTCACCAACCTCTATATCCCATGGAGGCTGATCATTACAACAAACACAACCAAACCAAAAGTCCATCATCTCTTTCATAAATGCATCGGAAAATTCGTATCCACGTAACAAGCAACAACATATAGCCAGGCCATAACTCTCCTAAAACTCATGTTAATAATGGATATTCAACAAAGTTCATGGAACATTATCCACCCTTGGCCACGACGACGTACTCTAGATTAACAATTTCTTGGAATACTGCAACTAATCATTCATTTTATATTGTACTAGCTCACGCAAATGGACATGGTGATACACTTTTGCCTCCATTAATAACCGCCAAGCGCTTAAAAACGATATACAAATTTGAAAAAAGCCAAAATGTGTGTATATGGTTACCTGAATCATGAAGTCTTTGTGTAGAATATTGCTAACACCATGCAACGCAGATGAGACAGCATAAGCATACCTATACTTCCACAAAAGATAACAAAAAGTTGTCATCAAGTCTACCCAATCGAAAATCTAAACAACACATTCCATATAAAAAAAACTATTTATATCAATTTTTACATTTCAAGAACCCATCCAAAAGCCTTGTCTGCTTCAGGATCCTTCTTCATAGCCAAAGAAACATTCATCCAAGTTGGAGCAATCTTCTTTAAAGCATCCTAAAAAAACATAACATCAAAAAGCTTTAGCGAGAGACACCCTTTAATAAAAAAACTGATCCCAAATCGTTCTCTCTACGCAACAAGAACAAACCTTCCCCACAATGACAGGAGAGTTTCCTATCGGGTCGATATTAGTAACCGGTCCTCTCTCTTCTGGATAATACTTCCTCAACACCTTCTCATACTTTTTCGGCTCAATGTAAAAGAAAGGAAATGCAGCTCCAAGCCCATCTTTAGCCAAATTTGGTATAGGTTTAACAATGATATGATCAGGCTCAGACATCAAAATATAACTGCACACAACCAAAAAACAACATATCAGCACAACAACAAATCTCCCTCACTTAATCACCAAAACAAGTTCAAAATCAAAAGCATCTTAACTCTTCTTTAATATCTGTTTGTTGAAGCCATTGTACAAATGCCCATGGCCTATTCAACACAACATAACCCTACAAAATTAACCAAAAACCACACTCAAAATCAATGTCCAATTCCTCAAAAGAACCAAAATCAATACACATTACCTGATCCATCCCAGAAGGTAAAGGCTGAGCAACAAAAGTAGGAATCTCATCCATATACTGATCCGGTTTACCAGAATGCAAGATCCGAGTAAACCCACCCATTTCAGAACCGGGTCCAGCAGAAGCTTGAACCTTTTTGAACCAATAGTACATAACTCTACATTGCCAAGTGTTGTAGACGGAATCAGACGCAGTCACCGCCGTGTGGAAAAGTCTCGTCCTTTTACCATTGTTGCGGTTTCTGGATCCGCCGCCACGAGGTAATTCGATGACTGGGTCAATGGAGATATCGGAAGATGAAGATCGGCCGGGGAAGCCTTGTTTGAGAGGAGCATTAGCGGAGATGATGATGTTGTAAGTGATTAGAGCAACGGAGAGAGTTATGAGAAGTGGGTAGAACAAAGTTCCACCACAACCCATTTGAGAGAGATTGAGATTTAGAATTGGAGGAAGAGATTGTTAGTTCAAAGTCTTCGTCTTTGTCTTTGTCTTCTTCTTCTGCTTATGCCAGTTGGTGAAGAAGAAGATGCCGAAGAAATGGCTTACCTTTTTATAAGTTCTATATTGCTTTTACTGTTTTATTCTTTATTTTGTTTCTCTGTTTTATAAATTTGACTATTGTTACTATTAGTGAAAACATTTCGGTTTTCTTCGGTTTTTTGGTTTAGTTCGGTTCTATAAGAATGTCAACCAATATTATTTTGGTTTGGTATACTTCAAGGTTCATGCTCTAAGAGTGCAATATGTAGAGAGATTTAGACCATCCGCAGTGGTGTAAGTGTGAGGGAGGGGTGTAAGATTTTTTTTATTATTATAATTTAAAGTGAGAGAGAAAAGAGAGAGAGAAAGAAAGAGAGAGATAGAGTGTCTTACACCCGAGTGTAAACTTACACCCGGGTGTGAAGAGAGAGACAACTTTTGCATTATTTCTGTATTTTAAAATAGATACACCCCACGCAAGGATACACCACTGCGGATGCTCTTATAAGATTTTGAAAATAAACAAAAAAAAGTCATCATTTCAAGTTTCAACTGAGAACTTACTATTTACCAAAGGTATTAACTAGGACTGTGACTACGGTTAACCGAACCGAACCGTGCTGGTTTTTTTGGTTAACAGAACTGTTTATGGAGGGTTACCAAAATTAACCGGAAAAAGTGGGTTTGGCTCTCGGTTAATTCTGGTTTTGAGAATTATAGTTTTCTTCCATAATTACATTTCGAGGGAGTACAAATTTTCCAATGTGTTTAACAAACTATTGACTACCGAATGGTTTGTTAAACACATCAAGAAACTGCTCGCTATTGTCCACCTTCCAAGTACATATTGTTTTATCTTTGATTTATTAGCCTCCTGATATGGATTTCCATGTATTTTGTTCGTTCATGAAACACAAAGTTTGCATCAATGTATAGTATCGCTTTATTGTATTAAGTAGGCTGCTACTTCTGTTGACCGAACCGAATCGTGCCGTTTTGGTTTGGTTAACCAAACTATTTCTAGAGGGTTACCAAATTAAGCGAAAAGAAATTTGGTTCGGTTCTTGGCTAATTTCGGTTCTCTTTTGAGATTCGGAGAATTCGAGGGAGTAAATTTTTTCAAATGTGTTTAAAAAACTATGGACTACCAAATACTTAGTTAAACACATCAGTATATGGACATGGCGCGTTGGGGCAGGTATTACCGGTTAATGTGCTTCACCGTTTGAATGCAGTGGTTATCAAGGGAGTGCTGGGTTTGGAAGATAAGATTTCGTGGCAAGGAAACCCGAATGGGGAGTTTACTGTCAGTTCTGCTTACGAGTTGTTGAGGCGGGAGACAGAACCTACACCATGTATGGAGCGGTTTTTTAAGAGGATATGGGCAGTGGTGATACCAGAGAGGATACGGGTCTTCCTTTGGCTGGTAAGTCACCAGGTGATAATGACAAATGTGGAGAGAGTGAGACGCCATATTGGAGATAGTGCGGTGTGTCAAGTATGTAAAGGTGACTTTGAGTCTATCATACATATTTTGAGAGACTGTCCGGCGATGGCTGGCATTTGGTCACGGTTAGTACCGCCGCGGGAGAGACAAGCCTCCTTTGAAAAATCTTTACTAGAATGGTTGTTCGATAATTTGGGGGATAGACCGGGTTCCAGCCCGGGGGATTGGTCGACTCTGTTTAGTATTGCGGTTTGGTGGGGATGGAAGTGGAGGTGCGGGTATGTGTTTGGAGAGGTTGGTAAGTGTCGTGATCGGGTGCGTTTTCTCAAGGACTTAGCTACGGAGGTCTTGGAAGCGCATAAGTTGGTGACGGTCTCTTCACAAGCCACATGGAGAGTGGAGAGAATGATCTCATGGAAGAAGCCGGGGGAAGGATGGGTCAAAGTGTCTACGGATGGTGCTAGTCGGGGTAATCCGGGACCGGCATCGGCTGGAGGAGTTATTAGAGACGAGGCAGGGCGCTGGTTAGGTGGATTTGCGCTCCACATTGGCATATGTTCGGCTCCGTTGGCGGAGTTGTGGGGAGTCTACTATGGCCTGTTGATCGCTTGGGAGCGGGGTTTTAGGCGAGTGGAGTTGGAGGTGGATTCTGAGTTGGTGGTGGGATTTCTAAAGTCAGGGATAAGTGATGCTCATCCGCTGGCATTCCTGGTACGTTTGTGCCATGGCTCTTTCTCAAGGGACTGGATAGTCCGGGTTACTCATGTGTATAGGGAGGCTAATCGTCTTGCAGACGGATCAGCGAACTATGCGTTCTCGTTGCAGTTAGGTTTTCATTCATTTGATTCTTGTCCTAGTGTAGTTCATCCTATTATGCTAGCAGATTCGATTGGGACAGAAAGTCCACGTCATGTTCGGTTGTAATTCTTTTTTAATTAGTTCGTAATAAAATATGGGAGACAATTGTCTCCCCCTCTCTTACCAAAAAAAAAAAAAAAAACACATCAACAAGTTGCTCGCTACTACTGTCCACCTTCCAAGTACACTTGTTCCATCTTTAATTGATTAGCTTCCCGATATAGATTTCCATGGGTTTCGTCCATTCATGAACACAAAGTTTGCAACAATTTTTGCTTGATTGTCAGTCACATCACCAATATCAAATACCATACACTGATACAACCATGTAAAACCACATTATGCACATACATATGATGCATTTCAAAAACACTGGGACAATAGACATTTTTGCAAGAAACACAAATATTTTCGAATTCCTTTCTTACTAACATATGTCCAAGCACTACCAGTTTTGTATGCTTTACCTCATCACAAAACGAGATTGGCTCTGTTTTGTAGGTTACAAAGTAACCTGTAATTTTAAAGTGCTCAAAACCAATTTTGGTGTCCACCGAAAAATTAACCTCGACCACATTTATTGTAACCATTAAGCTAAAGAGTTCCATTGCAGATACTTGTCCTTGTGGTCCTCAAACACAAAGTCTATTATTTGGCTACCAAACTTCACTTTTGACTCTCCCTCTTTAATACTCTCATGCCTTAGCATCCCCTCCTCTATAATTCGGTACTAATCTATATATGCACTTAAGTTTATTATTCGAGTACAAGAACTGAAAATGTTTTGGGTGAGAGAAAGTAACATAAAAAACAAAAAAAAATGGAGATGTTTTGGTTAACACCACCAATACCATTGAAAGAACAATCAAAAGCTTAGAATAAATTACCACATAAGTTAAAAAAAAAAAAAAAAAAAAACTATCGTTCTTCAAAAAGTGTGCTTCCCCACTCTTCGCTTTTGCGCCAACAATCTCTCACTCTCTCTGCATTAACATCATCACATGTTTAAGTAAAGACAAACCAAATGAACACAAACCAAATGAACACAAACCAAATCAATCTTCATATTTACCCTCTGACGTTTCGACTCTGGAGGTGACGGTGGTTCAGGTCTCCGATTTGAATCCCCTCGCGCTGTACCTTCCTCCTCCTGCACCTCGTATTTATCCGCAACCAACACTCATTAACACATTTGTATATTCTCACCAGTTACCATTTATCAGATTTTAGTAACCCCTAAGCACCGGCTTTGATAAGGTTTACCACTTCTACTCCTACACATCTGTATAATTCTATACACAACCCAAAGCTCTACGATCTTTCGCTATCCAATTACTCCAATACGAATTCCCCACAAGTCAATGACATGTTGCATAAGGCTTCTAAGGAAATAACTATATATGTAACATGTTAAAAGGTCAAAAAAATGGTGGAGATAACGATGTACCTCTCTTGAAGAGGCTTGTCTACTGCTGTTGCTGCCTCTGCCTGTAGCAGCTTCACCTGAGCTTGACGAGGCTACGTTTTGAGATATAAAGGGCATGATCTGCTGAAGAACACTTGATATGAAATTCCCTTCATCCATCGTAGTTGCCGGCTCTGCTTGTGCATTTGCAACTGCTTCGTTTGTTTCTGTGGACGCTGTGGCAGAGGGATTTGCTGCACCCTGAGACTCCGTGCTCCCGGCTTGGTGTTCTCGACGAGATAAGGGCCTCAAAAACTGATGGATTCTGTTTCTCAATTCAGACAAACCCCGACCGCCAGGAGAAGCACTGCTATCACCTACATATTTCAGAGAAGCAAAGATTTATGACATAGCCTGCCTTAAGGTAAAACTTCATCTACAGCAAAGGGAAACATCAAATCAAACATAATTTGAGACAACCCAGTAATAAGAGGCAACAGACGTGAAGCTTTCTCTTATCGACAATTCAACAAATAAATCAGTACAATACTGTAGGGAAGTTATGCTAAAACTAACCTTCTCTTCCTGGAGTACTGGCGCTCTGTGGCTGCCTAGAAGATTCAGTAACAGGCTGATGTACACCATCCAATCCAGTAGAGCTGCGTTCACCAAGAGATATCTGCTGATATCGAGCAACAACTGGTATAACTAAGGCCACAGGGTTACGAGGAGGTTCAGCCGAACCTCTTGTTGAGGGGGCAGAATCAGTAGTGCTACTAGGTGCTGAAGGGATTGACTGCCCAGGGGTTTGTTGTGTAGTACTTTCTTCTCTCTGGTTGGTCCCACTGGCGGGCACCCAAGATCCTAATATAACGTCCATTTTTCAAGATTAAAAAAGGAACTTAAGCTGAAGATTTTCAATATAGCAGGAAAGAACAGTTTATACTTAGAAATTAAGTGTATGAATAGCACCTGTACGTATTCTTATCTCAATATTTCTTGGGGCAGAGGCAAGTGATTGTCCAGCAAAAGGGTTAGAATGTGCGGTTCCTGCTTGTAAGCCTCCAATACTCGTCCCCAGCCGAGAGGAGTGTGACTACAAAAATTAAAGGTAGACACAAAGGTAATGATGAGCAGGACAAGTGGACACACTGGTAATGATGAGAGAAAGAAACAGAGAGACAGACAGGCAAGGGATTTCTCCCTGTAGGGGATATGAACACTGCAGGCCCAGCATTAACAACAGCATCATCCTGACATGTAACATACCAAGTGTCATATAGATGTACGGGTATATCATACTCTGTGAACAAAATCATATGCAAACTAATGCATCATTAAAAAAATTGTAAGATTCAGATCCACGATATGTAGGAAAAGAATACGCACAGGTGTTTGTCCCAAACGAAGCATCATCGTGGCACGGCCAAGCTCCAGGAGTGAAATGCCTAAACTCTCCAAGAGGGATCCTGATTGAAGCATGTTTGACTGGCACAACCTTCGGGTTGGCGGATCGGTCACATTTACATGATCCACGAGCTGCCTCGAAAGATTCTGCAGAAGAGAGATATGAAACGGTTATTCTTGTTTCCCTGGATTTGAGTAACCAATTCCAGCTCAAGTCAGTCACTAAAAAGATAACAAAAACACTGCATGTCACTAATGTTGAACTAGCCTTGCTAACTTCAATGTTTCTCACATTGCAACATTCACAAAAAAGAAACAGTTATTCCCATGGCACAAAAGTCGGAAACAATGAGTCTACAGGGCTTGGAGGTTTCTGTTAAAAGTTTATCTGAGTCCCATAAATTGATGTAATAATTTCCGCATTGGTTAAGACTGTCAAAGCAAAGACACAAGTAGCTTTCTCAAAAGGAATGTATGAAGCAAAAGTAAAAGAGCATACAGTTAAGCAATCTGCTACTTCACCGATCAACAATTGCCTTGTCGATTGCAGCACTTCTGCCAAATGAGATGGTCTTGGAATCCGACTCTCTCCAGTAGTAGAAGCAGAATCTTGCACATTGCCCATTGAATTTTCAGAATCTTGCAAGTTATTAGCATTGCTACCTGCAAAAATCACAGTACCACTGTCAGACTCTCGAGACTTGTTTTCAACACAGAACCAAACATTTAAAAATTAGTCTAACCATTAGCAGCAAATTCTTGTCTCAGATGATTCAGATATTCAGATAAGGTTGTCAATGAATCTGGAATCGCCTGCAGTGGTAAAAAGTATAGCTTTCTCATGAACAAAAACATGATGTGCCTTACGAAAATTATGTAACATGAGTAATCATGGAAACAAGGGAGCTCGTACTGCTGGTTGTGAAGATGTCAAGGGGGTAGACGTCTGGTCCACAGCATTTGGTGTGGCAGCTCGCCCTCCGGAAGAATCTCTTACAGTGCTAGGACCAGAACTCCGAGACAGCCTCTCATGAAGAGGACCCTGAAAAACAAAGGGAACTCTCTTACATCCAAAACCGATATATAGAAATACGCAGCAAATTATAGGCAATTACCATAGTATCAATCCCTTCAATACCACCTTCTGGATTAGAGATCCCAAGTGAACCCAGAACTGCTGAAACTATCTGCCAGACATAAAACAAAGCTCATGAAAAGGATCACATCTAATCCAACACACAAAAATAAAAACAGATCAAACAGATAAAAGAGGGTATACCTGACCAAGTTCTGAATAGACTCCATCTGCTTGTTCAGCAATGTTGAAGGATCCTACTACAACTCGTGATCGTTGACTGCCCTGGCTGTCACCAGCACTCAAAGCAGGATCAGCCGCTAAGAAAACAAGTTCTCCACTTAGCATGTTGAAATATAGTCTCACAAATTGGTATGTTGAAATTCAAAGATGTTTAGGAGCAGTTTTTTGGGACCACAAATTTGTAAGGGAACTTGAGACTACCTGCATTACTAGTTGAACTCTCTGATACAGGTTGTCTGACTACCAAATGCAGAGTGTGGCCATCTTCAACATCTAAGATGGAACCGTTAAAGAATTTTACCGGTAAAAGGAAAAGAAATTACTGGCTATCATACGACACTGGAATTGTTAACAAGGAAGTCAAAACCAAGGGCTTGACAAAATACATCAGTAAACTAGGGTTCACAAATCACAACTGAAAAGAAAAGCTCTAAGAAAGAACTGATGCAATATGCTGAAAAGAACAAAAAGGATACGATAAGCTGATAGGAGTTGATCATCCTTCATAACTTTTCCACGACATATCAAGCGTTGTTGTTCCGTAACGACACCAGTAACGGAAGCAACTTGCTCCTTCAATGCAGGAACAGGGACCTGAAATGAAAGAAGAAAACAGAAAGCAAATTTAAGAAAGGCCATCTAGGACACAAATAAACAAGTGAGCACTGAAATAAGGCATTAGTTCCACGATTTTAGTCAAAGGATAGATATTAGTAATTAGAAACTTCATTATGCAACACATGCATGCAAAGAAAGACAGACCTTACAGGTAGTAGTCTCAGTTCATGGAAACAAATTGTATAATACAATGACACGAATTCACGATAGATAAAATGAAACATCAAAGAAAAGTAAACTACTATAGCTCGTTTTTCTTACGCATTTATCTACGCGTAAGGTGTACGTTTGAGAATCCAAAGTCTTTATCTTTATCTCAACCATAGCACTGGCGCATTGAGATGCCTCGACCATAATTTCATCTTTCCCATTGTCTCCCATCCTTTCAAATGCCTTCAAACACCTGGAAACAAAAAAAAAGTATCATCTTACATTTAGCTTATATCAGCTGCATGCAAAAACAACCTTTGATCAAACTGGTGGTGTTAAAAATGACTCATCAAACACTGAGACAAAACTCAACACTTTTTCGCGACTCTCGAAGAAATTTTTCATCCAAAACCCTAAAATCTCTGAAAATTCGTAAAGATGGACACTTTATAATCAAATTCAAGAGGAAAATCATGTCTTTAGCTTCTCCAACTCCAAAGAAGAAAGATGTGATCATAACCAATAAACACGCAACGGAATCTCAACTTCGAGAACTCTTAATTAATAGCAAAACATAATCATCTAATTCAATCAAACACCAGCAGAGTTCTAAGCTTTCCCGGTGAAGAAAAACAGAAGAATCGATCTAAAACCCTAGAAAAACGAACAAAAAGCAATCAAGAAGAAAAATCATAATGAAATTTAGTAACAAAGAGGAATCAAAACCTAGAAAATTGATCGGAGTTGAAATCAGCTGAGGAAGAGAGAAGGAGATTTGGGGAAGAATCTGTAACCCTAAGAGTCCTTTCGCGGCTCCGAGAGACGATTCCGCGGCGAAGGAGAGTGAGAGAAGAGAAGCCTGGAAAAAAAAAACGATTTTTCTGAATTTTGCCTTTCTTATTATTATTATCACGTGAGTGATAATAATTTTTAAAGTAATTTCAAATTTGATGATTTTAATTTTTAGGCAAGTAATTTTAATTTTGCTGAATTATAAGAAATAAATTTTGGTGTTTTGCATAATAGGAGAGGTTTATAAAGTAAAAATATCTTTGACTTTTGCAGATTAGTAAAGAGGATATTAATTTATACAGATTTGGTATTTTTTGTATTTACATGTAAAGGAATTTTATATCAATATTATTTAAGAAATAAAAATGAGTGATTTTTTTGTTTAAGCATTGTCGTGATTGATGAAAGTTTTTTTTTTCTAGAAGTAAATGAGTTGTAAATGTAAACTTTATTTATATGAAAATGGTTCGGAAAAAAACATTTTGGTGAATGTGAACTTCATTAATTTGGTGAATAATGCAAATAAATTTTGGTTTTTTCAAAATATGAGAGGTACTTAAAGAAAAATATCTTTGATTTTCATCAAATTAGTAAAGAGGCTATTAATTCAATAATTTATACAGATTTGGTATATTTTTAGTTTTCATATAAATCAAGTTTATATTAAACATTAAACTAAAAATGATTTTTCAAAATATTTTCGTAATTGATAAATGTTTTTACAGTGAGATTCCGGAGAGGAAAGACGACATATTTAGAAGGGTGGATGGGATCCATGCGAGATGTTTGGGTTTTTAAAGAATTTGTTTCTTGTAAAGTCGCAAATTTGATCTATTGTTTGGATTTTTGCAAAATTTGTGTTTGTTTAGTTTGCATATATGTGCAAATATTCGGATCTCGTATCGAATTCAAGTCTAGAAATAGTATCTTGTTCTATTCCCTAAGTACTTTCAATGATTTGATTTTATTTTCAAGCTCTAAGTGATGTTTTCTTTGGGTATTTGTCTTCTTTAATTTTTCCAAAACTTGTGTATACCCTTTTTTAAGGAGAATTATTAGAAATGCCTTCTTCTAAATGCCATCTTTTAAAAATGTCCTATCTCTAACACCTTATAAAAAACACTTCTAAAAATATGAGATCTACTCAAATACGTGTGTAACGTTATAAAAACATACACAAACTACATTTACACGAATAGTAGTTACCATTATTAAGTACTTTATAAAACCTTATAAAATTTTCCGATTTAAAGAGAGGTATTTTTGAAAATAAACAACTAAATTGGGCAATTTAGAAAAAAGACACCCTTAAAAAGTGTTGATAACAAATAATTAGATCATCACTTTTTCTTTTCATTTTGGATTTTTTCACCTTAATTGACCGTAGAGATGGAGATTTACGAATAATATATTAACCATCATCTAAATTTAAAGAGAACGAAGACATATTTTCTATGTTTTTAATTATTTATTAATATTGTGTAATGTAATTTTTATATAAGAAGTTTTAAATAAAAATAATATGTTATTTGTTGCTTATCGTTTAAAATAAAATAATTGCGTTGAGTTTATAATTTTAATAAATAGATGCTCATTACAAATATTAGTAACTAAATATGAAAAATATATCTAAAATATTCTTTTTAGAATAAAAAACAGAATATTTTAGAATAAAAAACGGAGAAATGGATTGGAGGAAAATCCAACTCCAAAATATAAAAATGAGTTTGAGATGCTTTTAGAGATGTCCATTTTTTCTTTTTTTCTTTTTTTTTTTGTTAAAGAAATGTAAGATTCGTCCATTTTTTCCTTAAATTTGAGTAACTCCATTTTGGAGTTGAATTTTTCTCTGACCCCTAAAATAGAGATTTCTAAATTTTAGTGTAAATTAAAAATAGAGAACTTCAAATATAGAAAAAAACAATTCTCTATTTTGTAGTTGAAAATGGAGATAGGTTGAAGAAACTCTTACCCCAAAATAAAGTTTGGGAAGTGAATATGAAGATGGTCTAAGCCTCTATACAAATGATCTTAATATGATGTCATGTTGTTCTTTAGAGTAACAATGGGCACTCGGTTAATCAATTAAATAGGTTCGATTTTTTTTGTTTTCAGGTTTTTTGAATTTCTGAACTTTTATTTGGTTTGGTTCGGTTTGAAACTTATTTTTTTTTCTGTTCAGTAATAGGATTTAAAATCAATTCTGAAATAAACAGAATTTTTGATAATTCGGTTAATTCAAATCGAATTAGACAAAAATGAAAGTGAAGATAATGGGGCTAATCTAACAAATTTACGATACAAATCAATAAAATAATGGGTTACTCCCAATAAAATACAAACCCAACTTAAATAACAAACTCAAACTCGTCAAAATTTAGGGTTTTCGCCAACCATGTCGTGAAAGAGAATAAGAAGATTAAAAAAAAAAGAGGTGGTGAAGAAGAAGATAAGAACGAAGAAGGAGGATCTGAGACTGCGGAGAAGAGACTGAAAACAAGGGAGGTATGATTAGAAATTTAGGGTTTTTTACTTTTATATGGTGTTCGCTAAACTAATAAAAATGACCAGTTTTGATGTATCAACCAAAAATAACCGAGAACCAAAATTAGTTTAGAACTTCGTCGATCGGTTTATAACTCTGAACCGAATTGAAGCCAAAAACCAATATTATTAGTTCGGTCAGATTGGTTTAAACGGTTTATGATGATTGTTGAAGGCTACTTTAAAGTATTAAATATATATGTAGATATGAGATGAACTCATAATTTTATTACAATGCTCTAACACAAAATTAGAACGGTATCATGGTTCTTATGACTTAGTTCATACGACATGAAATACAAAGAGAACTTAAATTAATATTAGTTCTACAAAGAAGCGGCTGATAGCCTATAATGTTTTATTATTTAGGGGAGTTATTAGGGTCCCTTACCATCCATGAAAGTACAAATCCTGGTGGTTTATCGTGATTTTTGGTAAAGTAAATCCCATCTTTTTTTGCAATCCATCGACGTAGCTGGCCACATCGACGAAAAGTAGCTGCTCTATATACTTGAATATCATAATAATATTCTAGTTTATATTTTTTAGATATATACGATAAACGACACATCCATGCTCTCTTTTTGTGATCGATGGATTTATCCTGGAATTCCATGATAATTGGGACAATAGCATCTTTTAATTGTTTTACTCCTACATCACCGTTTGGATTCTTGGAACGACAGTGAACTTGTAGAATTGTACCAGGAGGAAGGTGGTTTTGAATTTCTATACGATTATACCTGCAAGCTTCATTCAACCCAAAAAACATAGCAATGACCACCATAAAATCTATAAAGTAATTCATTGTTGTTGAAATAAAGATAGTTTTTGGAGTAATAAAGGAATCAATGTAGAATATTTATACTTTCTTTTGTAGAAAACATTTTACCTTTATTTATCAAACAAACTATTTATGGTGTTGGTCAAAGGAGAGTTTAGTGTCTAAAAGTATGGTTAACCAATAGGATCAACTAATCTTTTTCTTTTTTTTTGGTTAACACTAGCCATCCACTGATCCACATGAGCAAATAACGTTTTCTAAAATCATACCATGATAGCAAAATACAAATGGGCTAAATAAAACTATTGGTGGGCTAAATTAGCAACAACCCAAATTAAATTCTTTTGCCAGCAAAACGCTTTGCATAAGAAATTATTTTAACGTTTTTTTCAAATACTATTTAAAGTTTAATTTTTGTGGTAGGGAAATACTATTTAAAGTTAAATCATGTGTTGTAATATTCTACTAATTACGAACCAATCTTTGTTACAATTGTCATGGGTGGCATGAAGCGTTAAGCATATAAATTTTCATTTCTTGAATGGGTTACATGATTGTGGAAGCCCATTGGCCCATTGGTTGACTAAGGGTTAATTAATGCTTCTACACCAAGAGGTCTGGGGTTCGAGTCCCAGATATTGTGATTTATTAATAAATTTGCAGATTAAAGGAGGCAAGTGTGCAGGAGATCTCCAGCGAAGTACAATTATAGCCGTTCGCCAGGATTCTACGCAGTGGCGGATCTAGGAAAATTGTTTGATGGTGTCAAAATAAGTTTGTTCAAAAAAATTTACAACCAGATAAAAACTGTAACTATAAATAACATCCAAAGAAAAATCATTACAATGCCGATATATCAAAGACCTTCATCTTAAAGATGTATCAAATGAATTGGGTATTTGGATTGAATATTTATACATATAATGGGTTCAAACTTACAAATGAATTGGGTTCTAAAAATTGGGTTGGGTTCAAGCTTCATAATTAAACTGATATATATTAAAATTTTAATATAATTAAAACGTTTTTACAAATTTTAATGGTGTCAAATGCACCCACTAACTTCAACGTGCCTCCGCCACTGATTCTACGCAGAGAGAGAAGTGTCGTCAAGTCGTGGATCATTGAAGGTATCCGTCAAGAGCATCGAGAAGGAAGTGTCGT
Organism: Arabidopsis arenosa; assembly: GCA_905216605.1. Classification (NCBI taxonomy): domain Eukaryota; kingdom Viridiplantae; phylum Streptophyta; class Magnoliopsida; order Brassicales; family Brassicaceae; genus Arabidopsis; species Arabidopsis arenosa. Next base: position 10,115,041 of record LR999456.1, read on the forward strand.
CTGTCGTGGATCTAATAAGGGTCGGAAGGAATTGTCCGTTGTAGAATCGTCTATGTAACAGTTCTCATAATTTGCAATAAATAATAAATCTAGACGTCAAAAAAAAAGAATGGGTTACATGATTCAAGTGCTATATTTACATGACAACTACCTTTTGACATTTAAAAAAACCTTCGTTGCTTTTCTTATTGTTAAATAAAAGACCTTCATGGTTTGTATGAAATAGAAGCACACTTTTGATGTGCAAGCTCGACAGAAAACAATAAGCATCCGTTAATGGCATTAATATACATACCAATTAAAAATAAAATTTTAATTTTAATTTGTAAATATAACTTACAATAAAAAATGATATATAAAATGAATAATTAATAATAACACATACATTTTTAGTTTAAAAATAAGTTATTATCTTTTTAATGTAATGTTAAATTTTATTCAAGAAAAATTAGCGTCATGGCTGTGACTTCCGCCACCAGGGTTCGAGGCACGGCCACTGGCGGATTTACATGAGGGAATCGCCAGCTCCCCGGGATGTGAGGTACCCTAAGGCAGATGACGCATGTGGGTCCCACGCTAGTCGGTTCCACCTCGGTGGAGCCGGACACCCGAGTTATCAAAAAAAAAAAAAAAAAAAAAAAAAAAAAAAAAAAAAAAAAAAAAAAATTAGCGTCTGTTACATCAAATGCCAATGTATTTGAATAAATTTGGGTAGGTACTAATAACACATGAAGATGACAATTAACTTTTAGAGGCAAACCAAACTTGGAGATATAGCGCGTATCTCTTATCGCTTGTAGCTAGAATCATTGAGAGTTAATTGCGGATGTGGTGTCGCATGAGTATGATGTTGTCCAAATGTCCTTGGTTGCGAATGTAGCATTAGCCAGAGAAGCATTCCTTCCAATCCCCAAGTCAATGACGCCTCTGGAACCAGCCATATCCAGTACGCACCGAAGATTCGACCAGTTGTCATACAAAAATGAAGTTGATGCTCCATTCTTTACTTCACTCTTACAAAACGTTTAAGCCACTTTCATATATTTCAACAATTTTTGCAATATTTACGATTCTGAACTCGTGTTCTCTGTCAAGAAACCTTCTGTTCTTTAAATATCGTATCACGCGAAGAGCGGCGTTCCAATGAGCATTTTTGGGAGCGTTCATAAATTGTGACAAGATATGAATGGCATATGAGAGTTCGGGTCTCGTGTTACCTAAGTAAATGAGACGGCCAACAAGACGACGATAGCGTGTAGGATCCGAAAAATCACCGTCATTAGCAAGAGCAAGCTTGTGATTCTGCTCCAAGGGAAACGTTACAGGCTTGACTCCCATGAGACCGGTTTCAGCAATAATCTCGAGAGCGTACTTGCGTTGACATAGATAAATTCCGGCGGGACTGCGGGCTACCTCAATGCCCAAAAAATAACGCAATATGCCTAAATTTTTCATCCGAAAACAAGAACTCAAGTAGTGTTTGAACTCATTAACAAGATGAATGGAGCTGCCTGTTATGATAAGATCGTCGACATAACCAGAACATGAAGCCGAGAGTTGTCGTTGGCATAAATGAATAAAGAGTAGTCGGAGGTGTCTTGTTGAAAACCGTAATCTTTCATAGCAGAACCAAGTTTTGCAAACCAACAACGAGGAGCCTGTTTTAGTCCATATAACGATTTGCGAAGACGACAGACTTTAGTGTTATCATCTGTACGAAATCCAGGAGGAAATTTCATGTAGACTTCCTCTTCGAGATCACCATGAAGGAACGCATTATAGACATCCATTTGGTGGACTTCCCAATCAAGAGACGCAGCTTGTTGAAGAAATGTTCGGACGGTGATCATCTTAGCAACCGGAGCAAACGTCTCAGAATAATCGATTCCTTCCTTTTGATTATTTCCAAGAACAACGAGCCGAGCTTTATGGCGTTCAAGTGTACCGTCGGCGTTGTATTTAAGACGGAACACCCATTTGCATCCAATGGGTTTCTTATCTTGTGGGAGATCTTCAACAGTCCATGTCCCATTATCCTCTAAAGCTTCTATTTCATCTTTCACTGCCAATCTCCAATTCTCATCTAGAACAGCCTCTTGGTAGTTAGTAGGCTCAACTCCTGAGGTAATAGCAAATAGGAAAGCTTGATATGTTTCTGAAAATTGTGAGCTGGAGACATAGTTGTCAATGGGATAGGGTGTCACGGACGGCGACGGGTTGTGAAGCAGAGATGTAACGTAGTCAGCAAGCCGTACGGGAGGGCTTTTCTTTCGAAAACCAACGCCAAGCTTTTCTGGTTCAGGAGCAGTGTCATCGGCGGTAGTGGAGGTGTCCGATGACGATGATGGTGAGGTTAATTCAGCTGCATTTTCAATCTCGTGAGGAGTGGTGATCACAGAGGTATCAATGCCAACAGTAGGAGCTGAAGAAACAGAGTCGTTTTCATGGGTATGTGACGGATGCTCTGTTTGAGTTTCTTTTCGGGTCTGTTCTGGGACTGAAATTGCAGGCGATGACACAGGTGGATTTATAGCAGATGGTGAAACGGGGCTGATAAAATCTGAACTGTCCATATCTGTGAACATCTCATTGTCGGAATGAGTGAGCTGAGGAGTCGAAGACTGTATTTCTTTTGTTGCAAATGGAAACTCTGATTCACAAAATACGACATCACGTGAGACTGTAATTTTTCCGGTTTCAAGATTGTAAACACGCCAACCCTTTTTTCCAAAAGGATAACCCACAAAAATTGCTTTATTGCTTCTAGTGGCAAACTTATCACCTCCATGTCTTTGATTATGGACATAGCATAAACACCCGAACACTCGCATATGATTCATCGGCGGTGGTCGATTGTAGATGAGTTCAAAAGGAGTTTTGCCACCAAGAAGTTGAGTTGGTGTACGGTTGATGAGATAACCGGCTGTCAAAGCACAATAACTCCAAAATTCTGTGGGAAGACTAGCGTGGAAGAGGAGAGCTCGAGCTACATTCAAGATATGACGATGTTTTCTTTCGACGCGTCCGTTTTGCTGAGGTGTGCCAACACAAGATGTCTCATGAAGAATCCCACTTTGAGCAAAAAAATCTTTTAAGCAAATAAACTCGGACCCGTTGTCACTACGAATTTTCTTTACTTGAGTAGAGAATTGACGTTCGACGAGAGCAAGAAAGTTCTTAAGTTGTGTTGGTGCTTCTTGTTTCGAAGGAAGCAAATATATCCAGACTGCTCGTGAATAATCATCAAGTATCGTAAGAAAATATCTAGAACCACAAATAGAGGAGGTGCGATATGGTCCCCAAAGATCGCAGTGAATCAGTTCAAAAGCAACAGTTGTCTTATTAAAACTCAAAGGAAAAGACTCTCTTGTCTGTTTAGCGCGAATACAAATGTCACACGCCTTGGAATCAAACTTAGTACTAAAATCCAAAAACTTTAACATATCTAAAGCTTTAGAAGAGGGATGTCCGAGACGAGAATGCCAAACTTCAACGGATGATGAGTCCACTGAATGAGCAGCTGCAGCAACTTCCACTCCTCTAAGAAAATAAAGTCCATTCTGTTGTTCACCCGCGCCAATCAGGGTCTTGGTGATGCGATCCTGAATAATACACAGCTTGTCAGTAATCTGAAATACGCAGCTGCGTTCTCTAGTCAACTGTGAGACCGAAATAAGATGACACTTCAAGCCATCAACAAAAAAACACATCTTGAAGACCCAAAGCAGAAATAAGTGACACTGAACCGCATTTTGTAGCTGTCGTAAACCGACCATCCGGCAGCTTAATAAGAACCGGAGGCATAATACGGATATCGTGTAGAAAATTAAGTGAACCTGTCATATGGTTAGAAGCACCCGTATCGATAATCCATGACTCAAGAAAATACTTACCCGAGGGAGTATCATCCGGCGGAGAGTTGCGTTTTGCAAGAGCGGTGACAACAGAATTCCACTCTTCATTGCTGAGACCAATTATACCAACACGATCCGCAGAGGTTAGAGAAGGAGTTTTTGTTGTGATGGCAGTGTTTAACGAAGCTGTGGAAACATGATTGACTTGAGCTGAAGTTGAACCCTTGCCCATCATCGATCCCACAGATGTTGTTGTGTTTCCCCGACTCATACCACTAGAGTTTGAATTTCCTTTGGCAGCTTGATTTCCCGATTTGTTTCGAAAATTCGAATTCTGTTTTGTGTTCTCGCCCCACCACTCAGGATAGCCTATTTTTCGAAAGCAGTTATCAGCTATGTGACCGGTGCGTCCACATATTGTGCACGAAACAGAACTGCCTCTGTTTTCAAAAAAATTTCGAGTCACATTTGTTTGGACTGCAAAACTGACGCCGTCTGCCCTCACGTCATTGTCACGACTCAGATTTTTGGATTCCTCATCAAGACACAATGCATTGTATGCTTCCTCAAGACTAGGTAGAGGCACCCGAGAAAGCAAATTCGATTTTACAGAACCGTACAAGGCATCGTCAAGTCCCATGAGAAACTGGTGCAGCTTGTCTTCCTCACGCTCCTTCCTCACTTCTTCCATGGTTTTGGCTCTTTGATAATCAGCCAAGCTACCCCAAAGCTGCGTGAGCTTTCCATAATACGTTTCAATGGCAAGTCCTTTTTGTCTACAGTTTGCTAATTCTGTTTTTAAACGTTGGACCCGTTGCCCGTTCTTCACACCAAACCTCTTCTGGATATGTGTCCAGAGCTCGCTGGAATCATGAATATGAGAGACAGAAGAGGAGAGAGTTTCTTCAATGGTTAAACGAATCCAAGAGATCACAAGTGCATTATTTGCGATCCAGTCTTCATAGTCGGCGTCGTCTTCAGGAGGCTGAGGTATAGATCCATCAACGAAGCCGAATTTCTTCCGAGCTTTGAGTGCAAGCCGGAGATTGTTTGCCCATTCGTCATAATTGGGTCCGCGCAGCAAAGGCTTTGAGATTAAGGTACCGGGATTATCGCTGGAGGTTAAGTCATACGGCGATATCGTTCGCCGAGTTTTGACACGAGGCTCAGCCACCACTTCAGTTAAGGCAGAAGACGTGGAGGACGAAGTGGAGGATGATGTAGCCATTGTAGAAGAGGAAGAAGCTTTCAACCGAGAGAATATTGAAAGTTAGGTCAAAGAAATTAAAGAGATTTGAGGTTAAAAAATCAGAGTGATCTTGTAGCGGAATTTAGATCACAGAATCGAGCAACAACCTTGTTGTAGTTAGGTTAATGCTCTGATACCATGTCAAGAAACCTTCAATTGTATAAGTCTGATTTCTTAGGGTTTAAGGTACAACATGTTTAGCTTATATATAGGTTACAACTTGCGTATAAAGCTAACCTAATCCAATACTAAACCGACTTAGCCCATTAGGCCCAATATTCTCCCATATAGAGCAAAACAATTCTGTCTTAACAAATTACTTTAAAAATACTATTAGTTATCAAATATAAACCTAGACGTAACTTAAATTATTATTTAATATAACGAAAAACTGGTCATTATAGCTATTAAAGCCATCAAGCCATCAAGGAAATGGTGGTAATATTCATTTTAATAACTTGAAAAGAAAAAAAGAGTATAGATTTAGGATACGACATAGGACGAAATCAAACTCACTATTTAAGAACAAAGTATGATTAGTTTATAGATTATAAATAAGAGTAACGTTGATATTATTGTTGAGGATACGAATTTCGATGAATAATAAATAGAGAAATGAATAGACTCCCGAGAGCGGAGGCTTTGGGTTGCACTAATCAAATAATTAGGCGCACCTAATTGGCTTTATCGCTTAGCTGGAGTCTACTGTCCACTCTCTACCATATTATTAATTATTGGGACTCTTATTCAATCATCATCAATCATACTTTAGTATTATCAATACTACTATTTATTAGAATAATGTTCGATAATAAGGTTTTATGAATATACCTTTTCCTTAATCATAATTTCGAACCCTTGATCATGTGGCGTACAATTGTAAATTTTGATAATAATGAGGATATATAATCACATGACGCATGTTATATCTCTACTCCATTGTCGGATTTAGATTGATAACTCTTTGATAATTTTTTGCGGCATAGAAGAAATATACAGTTTTGATTGTTATTAATTCCGAAATTATTTTAAAAAAATTATTTATCTCTTACCATTTATAACTATTTTACTATTGTTTTATTATAATTTATTGCCATCTTAAGTCATTAATTAGATATGTCATGATGCAAGTGGATACATGTGTCTTGATGGATTTCATACGTGTCAAATTATTTAATCGTTAGGCCGTTGCTTAAAAGATCGGAAATATATACAAAATAACCATGGATTCAAAAAGAAATAAAGAATATACAAACTAACCATGAGCTACAATAACTTGTCTGTAACATGTCGGAATGCATGTGTAATTACGTAAATGTCATTTGTAACACGCTTTCTTTTCGAATTACATGTGATAGCATAATATATCTCTTTTTATCATGTATTTTTCTCGTACTACACGTTATTTATAAAGAACACATGGTATTTTTTGGAAAAAAACATTCTATTCATTGTAATATCTGTCTTTATCATGTTATTTTGTAATAATACACGTGTTTTATTAAGATCACATGTGATTTTTTTTTTTTAAATAATTATTTTTTAGTAATACACGATTTTTATTAAGATTACACGTGATTTCTTTTTAAAAATATTCTATTCAGATTAAATTTTCCATAACAATGTTTTTTTAAAAAAATTCACTATGTTTTTTGAAATATCATGTCTTTTACTTCAATATAACATCCGAAATTTAAATGTTACATGCTATTTTGAAAAATCTCACGAAACTTTCTTGCATATCGACATCGTTGATCTCGCAACAAACAAAGGATAGTTTTGGTATTTCACATCATCCGACAACGTGAGTCCATGGCTATTTTGCAACAAAAAATTTTCTCTCGGCTATTTTTTTAATTTGAGTGTTTTATTTGGCTATTCCCTAATATTACCCTAAAAGATTTGCTTTGTCTCTTAACTTTACCCAACATGACACAACGTTGTGATGTGCTTTGTGACTACTATCATTATTTATTAGCCTAAGTTATAGTTTAATTTAAGTTTTGTAGATTCGTCGGAATTAACCGTTACAATGGGTGCAATGAACCACATATCTAATAAATGCGTACATTATAGTTTAATATCCTAAAAGTTTCCTTAACGCCATGAAATTAGTGTGGACAAATTATTCGTCTTTAGTAGTAGTAGAAGGCTAAAAGCAACTTGAACGTAATGGTTTTGATATGTGGCAATTTACGATAGCAGCAAAATCTTGTAGAAAATATTATCAATCGAAAAAAGGTAAAGATTAATAAACATAAACAAAAAAAATTTGCCAAAAAGAAAGTTTTGTTATCCAATAAAACAAGCTAGCAAAATAATGATTGAAAGAATAACAATAAAAAAACTGAGATAAAGTGATCAAAATCGATAAAATATAGCTTTATAAATATTGTTGATAAAAAAATTAACACATTTTCTATATTTTTACTTTTTATGTATTAGTTCCTTTTTAATATTTCATTCATGTATTGTTCATCATATAGTTACGTGTTAATTTTTTCGATATCATAATGTCATTTATTTCAGTTTAGTTATATGTGGTCATTTGACAATTTTTCTCTAATGTTTCTAATCTTTCTAACCTTTATCTTTATTATCTACTATTAAAAAAGATATTTCTTTTTGTTTGTCACACTATTAAAAAGATATTTCTTCATATGTTTACCTTTAACAAAAATAATATCTGTTTTTTTTTTGTTTTCTGTTACCCTACTAGAAAGATATTTGTTGTGATGCTTTTTCTGCCATCGCCCCAATCTAGTCAATATACCAAAATTAATTACTCGAAGACAAATCATACATATAATAATCTTTTAATGAAAAAGTCTAAAAGCGTAATGACTTGACTCTGAGGCCTAGAAGACTTGCTTTAAGACTAGTCTGTTGGGAAGTATCGAAGCAATGTATAAAGGCTCAACCTCTTCGTGATATATTCTTCTTTCTTATGGCCAACAAGAGAACTATTACAAGTCTACGTTAATGCAACTATTACAAATTCAAATATTGGTAGGTAATAATATTGCACTTACCACAAATTTTTAAAACTCCATGATTCATACATTTAAAAAGGCGACTGCATTCTCATTGGACTATAAATATGTTTAACTTGCATATATTCAAAGTGTATACAAGTCTATCTTGCAATATTTAGTGTAACCTTTTCTTTGTGTCTAAATTGCAACAATAAGTGTAACCACTTCTATCTTTTTTTTAACAAATTAAGAAACTTTGGTTTAGCTATACCAAAAATTCCATTATTACAGTTTATTGCTTAACACATATTAAACAGTAGTCATCTAAGGACAACAATCTCTTTCTATTTTATAGTACAACGATTTTGCTAAAGCAATAAATAAGTTGATTATGAAAATAATCATTTCTTATCATATTATAAAAATGTAAAGTTTTCAAATTCAACTATTCTTGATATTTTGCAAAACAATTTTTTCCTTGGATTCATTATATGTTACTATTAAAGCTTTTGTTTTTTGAATGGTGACAAAAATATCAATTTCACATCACCAAAATAGAAAAATATCAATTTCCATTATAACTTTAATAAAGGTTTTTATTTAAAATATACATTTTTCATAAATGCCATAACAAATCATTGTGATCACACTTCTACATGTATCTTTTTTTACCCAAAGAAGAGAATAAAAACATTACAAAAGTGATAATACGACTAAATCTCATAAAATTAAAAAGCCAAAAAAAGATGGCGGTTAAAAAGCTAGAAAAGAGAGTGAGTGTAAAGGAATTTATTTTCCCATAGATTTTGGCAAAGAAGACTGCGACACAAATCTGAACAAGCTGACACATAATGGTGTTGAAGTCACGCTCCCTCACAGCTGGGAACATTATCATTCATCACCACCACCATGTGCATTTATGTGCTCATCACCTATTTTTACATTTAATATTCTCCAAAAACATTATTATTAAGAAAATGATGAATAAATTAGTTAATTACAGTGAATAAGTTTACTTTTAATAACATCAGAATATTCTTTTCATAAGAGATTACATATAATTATGAAATAAAGTATAAACGGACCATTTGTAAACAGTGGCGGACCCAGGAATTATTTTTACCTGGGTCAAAATTTTATATTGAAGATGTAAAAAACAAAAATTACTCTAATATTGTCAATGAGCAGACTCGAACCCGAATTAAGGGGTGTCAAGATCAAGGGATTTGCCAACTGTGCTACCTTTACTTCAACGATTCTTACACATTAAAATATATTTAAGCATTTAACCTGGGTCAACTGACCCACCTTCTTCCTTGGTGGGTCCGCCACTGTTTGTAAACGCGTATTAAAAGTGATTATTTTGATTATTTTTCCAAGTTAATTTTGTTCAAAGTCAGCAAAGTCGAACCCATGTTTGGCTGCGGAAACTTCATGCGTCTTTGTCGCAAATTGTCACATAACGTTGGAAGTTTATTTCATAGTCAATGGACGACGATGGAAGTTAATTTGTAAGATTTTACCAAGGGCAACGAACAATATGTTGCTAAAGACATTGATTTATAATGACCACTTCCAAATATTGCATAGTCAACTCTATAACTTACTACTATAAAAATTGGATAACAATTGGTCGCTAATTAACCACATATTAGATTGTGATCGACATCCTTTTTACCATCTTATAAACTACATTTCTTATTTTATTTTTGTATTTTTTGTTGTGTGTTAGGGGTCCTATAAGTTGACAACAAAATATTTATATACGTTTTAACAAGCAATATAGGTAAACACGTAGATGGTTCGCCGACCTTTCAAACCAAAAGAAGTCGATAGCACTATTATGAGGACCGATCGATTAATAAGTTTGAATCAAATTTTGAATTCTAAAAAGCCGGTTTATTTAAATGATTTAATAACATATTACGTCGTACTTGGTTGATTATATTTTAATGTGTTTTATTCGCATTCTTATGGATTCATTCTTTTTATTTTTCCTTGTTGGACAAGGGATGCTTAATTATTATGATTCGTAGGGTTTATGTTTAGAGACAATAAAACGATTCATCTACATTTGACAACAAAAAGAGCCTTTTGTTATATAGAATGTGAATTAGCATTTTCTAAGTTTTATTAATGTTAAAACATATCTCCTAAGTGATCATAATACTTAATAAGTTATTGAATATAAACAATACTTTTGTAATCAACCTAAATAAAAAACTCTATTCATTCCTCTTCCAAGTTGTTACGTTTTGGTTTAGTTTCTTTATGTTAAACTTGTTTTGCTTCTCGAAGTTTGGTGAGAACTTTTAACTCTAAAATGATTCTTAAATTCTATGTTCGTTGCTGAAAAATATTCTCTGTTTTAGTTTGATTCCAGTTAAAATTTTGATATCTTGCGATGTATTTCATGATATTATTTTTATGGTCAATTTTATTTTATAAAGTATAGAATTTGCATATTATTAACATTGTTCTTTATCAAACTGCAATCCGACATAATTTATGGGGTATGATTTATAGGAGAAAGCATCCGCAAAACATAATACAGAGAGAAAAAAAATCTTTTTCTTTTATATTATTTTATATTCATATATGATTTAGTCATTTTGTACATATAAAAGGGTATTTTTAAAAATGGACAGCTAAAGGGGGCATTTTTGAAAAGGAGTATTGAAAAAGGGGCATTTTTGTGAGTCTCCCTTTATTTTAATGGTTAACTGTCTCAAAATAACCGAAAACTACCCTCAATATTTGTAAATGTATAAAAAAATTATTAGCCAGTCTTTGATCGTAAAACAAACTATAAAAAATTGTACGATAAGTAAATATCCTCTCTTTATTTTTTCGATAAAAAAAAACTTAATATCAGTAAAAAAATAAAGTTGAGTTATATAAAAGTGGTTTTTCTAACAAATGGTAAGTAACCTATTCTGGTTTAATATTGTTCACTAACCAAACATAATCATAAAATAACAAAAATAATTATCTAATTGGTCCCATTACATCAATTAATAAATAGCTGGTAGATAAATATAGAAAAAGTGATAAAACAATCTCCTTCAAGAAAAAGATATCCCAGTGGGCGACTAGGGTCAATGAAAATGAAAACAGAGACAAATGGCAATCCGTAATTATTCCCATTTATGTCAGGGTACTTTCGTAAATCACCACTTGACCGTTTCTCGAATCTGATTACGTGGCAGTCATCACAAATGCCCACAAAAGCACTTCGCTGAAACTAAATCTCAGCCGTTAGATCAGAATCCAATTCTTTTCAATACGGCAAGTTGAGATCCCCAAACCCATCATGCTTAACCATGGTTAAGTCAATTAACCCAACACACAGAAATCTCCTAAAATCACCAAAAAGGTCACGAACTTTCTCAATAATTACATAAAATGCCATTTAGAGGTTTAGCTATAAATTCGTCTTCTGAGACTCGCTAGGTTTGCCGAACCAATCACCCTTAGGGGACACTTAAGAGAGAAACAACAAAATCCTTCTTCTAAAAAATTCTTCAATCTTCTTCTCGAAGCTTCTCCAATGGCGATTACATCTTCTAGAACCACCAGATCAAACGGATCTGCTCTCCGATCCAAATCACCGTCCGGTCGATTCTGCGGCGTATACTCATCATCATCATCATCTCCGTCGTCGTCAGGTTTCGCTTCTTCAACAAGCTCAAGTTTCTCGTCACCGTCTACAGCGTTTTTCAGCAGCCACAATCAGAACAACCACCACCATAACCACCAACACAGATCTGCATCTCCGACGCGTGTGAATCTATTCACATCAGCTCCGATGACGCAATCGTTTCGTTACTCGATCGATAACAGATCTATATCACCGAATCGATCCATCGCTGTTTCTTCCAACAAACCTAGTAATCATAAGATTCCAGATTCGAGAAGGAGATGTATGTGTTCTCCGACGACGCATCCTGGTTCTTTCCGGTGTAGTCTACACAAAAACGTCGCGAATCCACACGGTCAAGGTACGGGGACGTATCCGACGAATAGTTTGAATATGCGTAGATCTGCGATGACGAATTCGCTTGTGAGAATTGGTGGTGTTGAAGGTGAATGGGTGAGAAGAGCTTTGACTACTTTGATTCGACCATCGTCACATCAACTCAAGAGAAGATCTGCTTATGAGCCTCGTCGTAGTAGACTCGCGTCTATGTCGAAAGCAGAAGATCTTTGAATCTTTCAGGTTTGTTCTTGTTTTTGAAATCGGCCACAGGAAAAAAAATACTCAGATCTGCCATGGAAGGAGTCAAATTCGGAGCTGAGTCATACCGGACCGAGTGAAATTCGGAGCTGAGTTAAACCGGACCGAGTTATGTAAACGGTGACCAAAGACGACACCGTTTTTGTTTTGTTGGGTGGGAGATGAGATGATGATGATGCATTGTACATACACATATTTGCTTATTGAAGCAGAGAAAAAATTTCGCAAGTCGAAAGTATCTAGAAATCTAAAATTGGAAAATAGTAGTGACGAATTGGGTAATTAAAATCTGGAAAAGGACTTAGTAGTAAATTGTTCTGGATCCAATTTTGCAATTCTCTCTTCATTGTCGTTGCCTTCACCGTTAGTTTGTTCCGTCAAGTCAACGTTCTCCGTTTTCCGTTGACCCGTTCCGTTTGCCGTTAACCGTCGTCGTGTGTTAAATGTGTGTTCCGTTAATTTTCTCCAGGTATGTATTGTTCGTCGTGTCAGGTATGTATTTTCCGTTTTTTATTTATTTGGTTAATTTCGTTTTTTTTTTGTGAACGTTTGATCTGTTTTTTGTTTTTGTTATTCTCTTTTTCAGGTTTCGTACAATGAGGAGAAGAACGTTACTTACACTAACCGTTACGTTCAACTTTGGAATATTTTTTTTGGACTGAAGAAGAAATGAAATTGGACTAAGAGAAAAATTAAATATTTGAACTGAAAGATTTTATGAGAGAAGGAGAATAGAGGACGATTACATTTTGGAACCAAAATATGTGAATGAGAGATTTTGATTCCTGAAACGATTAAGGTTGATTTTGGAGCTAGAGAATGTGAAAGATTCAAAGGAATCAGATTTTTCCTAACCGAGATGATGGTAAATGATGAAATTCCTAAACCGGTTGGAGGGAATTTAGAAATAAAAGATTCTTGGAACGAATTTGTGAATCAGAGAGTTGGATTCCTGAAACAGTTGAGGTTAAAGTGAAAGATTCAATGGAAATCATATTTTTACCATAAATATCTCAAGAAGTAGATGATTGATATGGTAAATGATGAAATTCTTGAGGGTAAGTTCGGGAAGTAAAAGATTCTCAAGGGGTACATTTGAGAAAAGGACAGCTGGCTGATGAATGGAGAACAGCCCAACATGAAATCATTAATTTTTTCTTTGGACATCAAAATTAAATAAAGAAACAAATCGGGAAAAAGAATATTACGTTGGAGATTCCAACGTCTACCTTATCTCCTTATCTCGAGGGATTAAAGTTGGATTATACTATCTTATGCATAGGTCGATTTTATAGATCCCTTATCTCCTTAGTCTCTCTTGATAAACTATTTTATGGCCCCTCTAATTTTAAATTTGTTCAAACACGTTTAAAAAAATAAAATTATAGATTAAAAACTGAAAATGCACAAACTAAAAGCCCAATTAGTTTTTCATCTTTTGTATACAAGTCCATATCCATTTAGTTTAATAAACATACTTTAAAAGAATTAATTAAATACTTTTAATGATTTAGAAGATGTGTCTTTCTAAGGGCCTGACTGGTTTAAACGCAGCGGTTGCGGTTGCGGTTGCGGGAGTTTGCGGAAGCGGGCGGTTGCGGTTTCAAGCGTTACCAAGCGTTTTGAACGACTGGTTTAGCGTTTGAAAATGGGTGCGTTTGCGGGAGGTTTATGACTGGTAAACCAGCGGGTGCGGTAGCAGTTAAATAAAAAATGACCAAAATAAATAAAAAATATTACAAAAAAAGAAATAAAAACACCAATATATTATTATGATAATATTAGAAAAATTGAACATGCTTAATAATTAAAACTATAAATAAAGTACTAAATAATTATTCAAAAATAAAGAAATTTTGTAACAAGATAGTACTTTATGCATCTGGTTTAACATCAAAAATTGCATCAAGTAATGGGACAAACTGTAAATAACGTTGAATTCAATTAAAAAGCAAGTGAGTTTCTATTCGAGAAAACAAATCGAAACATATATTCAATCAAAAAGCAAAGCAATACGTAATGAAAAGAAAAAAAAACGATGACATGAAAAATATTCAAAAAGTTACACATGAGGTGATGAATGAATAAAAGGATGTATGATACTTACGTTTGGTTCTTGATTTTCATCAGTTTGGGTGGAAGACATTGAGAGAATAGAGTTTCAGAATATTATTAGGGTTTCTGATGAGAACGTGATAAAAAGATGAAAGATATATATAAGATTAATATATATTATAATAATTATAAGTAAACGTTTGATTTTTTTTTTTTTTTTTTTTTTTTTTTTTTTTTTTTTTAATCCAACCGCTACCGCCCGCAACCGCAAACGCTTGCGGGAAGGAGCTTTTGAAATTCAGCGATTTCGAGCGGTTCAAAGCGGTACGGAGCGGTTTCTATGATTGGTACCAACCGCTAACAACCGCAACCGACCGCTAGCAACCGCTAGGAGGGTGCTAGCGGGAGAACCAATCAAGCCCTTAATTAATATTAAGAATTTCTTTTTTTTTTCTTTTTCAAAAAAAACTCTTTTGTAATATTGTTTTCTCAACTTAATGTGTTTTAATTTCTAGTCAAACTTTGATTGCGTTCGACATCATCAAATATAAATTCTTTAATCGATGTAATAGTTTTTTTTTTTTGTTTCGACATGCTATTGTAAGTGATAAAAGGTAATTTCTACAATAAAATTAGTGAAGATAACATCATACAATCGATATAGAAACCAAGTGATTGTCTACTATCTTATATTAAAAGAGATTTTTTGTTGGTTAACTCTATTACACGTTTAATAAAACATGATCTTTTAATATTTTTGCCCCTAGGAAAATTAGTTTCCAGATCCGCCATTTTATGAAACAATAGCTGATACCAAATAGAGACTATCAACTCAGGACCTTTCACTCATTTTTATTGAGAGAAAAAAAAAACCAATTGAATCAACTTTTCTTCGGCGATATGATATTTTTATTCAGATAATTTATGTTATAATCTGAATAATCTAAACTTAGGCAAAAAAATCACGATTTTCTTAGAGTTCATCTAAGACCACCAGATGTATAAGCCAATTATGCTGAATATTATTTATTTGTTTGATTTTGACATTCTGAATTTTGGGCGCTTGGTTATTTTAGAAATAATTAGTTTGATCTGATTTAAAATTAATATTTTCGTTTATCAAACAAAAATCAAGAATTCCGAAAATAAAATTTGCATTCGGTTTTGGTTTTCAGGTTAGGTCTTAGTTTCAATAAATTATACCTTTACAGATTGTTAAATTATATTTTAATATCATATTTTTGGATCCACGGATGCATATTTTAAGAAAATATTTGTTTCAAACATCACCAAATTGTTGCTAAAGTTTACATACGCCTTGGACAACAATACCTTCAATACTCTTAACTGATAAAAACTACAATTAACGTGGTGCTACAAAATTTGTGTAAAATAAGTTAATGATGTAATTTTGTATAGAAAAGTTCCAAAAAAATAGCACTAAAATAAGTTGTATAAATATTTTCTTGCTATCTGTGAGAATTTTTTTTTTATATCATGTTTGTTGATTAATCAAATATCACAAAATTAGTGATATGATTTTAAAAATATTATTGAACCATTAGTTATAAACAATATACTAAGATATGTTAGGAGGTAATTTGAAGTTTATAGTTGGCCTAATGTTTAACTAATAAGTATTCATATGTTGATTGATTGTCTATACTAAGATATGTGTTGAATTTTTTGATTTAACATTTTCCAGCTAATTTTAGTTACAGTTTAGATAGTTTTTATCCTTTATGCAGACAGAAAAATTGAAAATGTTTAGACTGCCATCATTCATCTGTAAAAATGTTTCACCCAAATTCATCTGTTAAAGACAACATAGAAGAAGTAAAGATAGAGTAACTCTAAATTGGAGGAAGAGTGAAGATCGGACTGCGGCGATTATAAACTCTGATGCCTTTTACGACATGTCGTCATCATTTTTCCGCAAATTTCACTAGACTACGGTGGAGGATTGTGACACGTGGTATTTTTATTGATCTCATATTTTGATACATGTAAAACAAAATATTTCTTATAAAAAAAGTATACAATAAATAACAAATCCTAAAAGTAAAAAAACCTTTTTAAAACTTATATATATAAAATGAAGATAATATAGCAAATTACTAATCTTAAAGTATATTTTCGTGTCAACAATTTTAGTAGTTAAAGAAACTATGCAAAAGTGAAAGTAAAGAGACATATACTTTGGCTTAATGTGTTCATAGAGACATTTTGTAGGTAATCGTAAAGAGCATACTTTAACATTTAAAAAATACATGGATGTAAAAACACCTTTTATAATGGTAAAATAAATAGTAAATTTGATAATAGATGTAAATAAGAATGGTTTAACTAGTGGTTTGCATCTAATTTTTTTTTCTAAAAACGTTGTTGAATTATTTTAGGCGAGATCATAAAATTACGTTTTTCGCAATTTTGGCAATAATAATAATGATAAAATTTTGGAAAAAGTTTTGGTGGTTGATAATTTAATTTTACTGGATTATTGTAATAAACATTATAAGAAATTTAAAATATACAAATGCAAATGGTTTATTAAGACAAAAGAACGAATATATACATAATTGTTTTCTCTAACTAAAATATTTTATATATTTTAAAAATAATTTCTACTTATAACCAAATTTTTAATTTAATTTATTTTGTTAAATTTGATTTTAATTAAAAATATTTAAACTCGTTCATCAGACGAGTTCTAATATAGTTATATATATATATATATATATATATATATATATATAATTTAGTGAAGTATAAACGATTACAAGTTTATTTTTAAGGTTAGAAAATTTTATCTCTGGTATTTGGAATTTTTTTTGACAATAGAAAATGTTATCAAAATTTTTTAATTCAGGATTATAATGATGTGATGTAATCATGATATTTGTTTTTGCGTATGATGTAATCATTATCGACATGAGAGTTGTTTGCAAGATAAGATATTTTGTAAGTTCCAGCCGACCTCCTAACAAAGCAAACCGAAAGAAATGAGCTTCTAGGCTGGACCATTCATAATTTCATATTATATGAACTATATAAAATATAATTATATACTTATTTTCTTCCCAAATAATTTGTCACTTGTGGGTCTTCCTTTTGGCTTTCGCTTTTCTATCTTAAGTTGTAATTTTGCTAAAATCGTCTTCTCCAAGTTTAATGTTTTATAGAAAAACAAAAGAAATCCAACTAGACTTTTCGGTTACAAGTTATTACAACATACAATTACTCATTCTATTTGTAGTGGTGGTTCGTCGACTAGTGAACCGTGGCGACTCGCGAGTATTCGTATCCGTATCATACTAGAGCAAACGTTTACATCTACCCAGAAATCTTCACCGTGGAAGCAGACTCCCAAATCTTCGTCAACTTCATTAAACATGAATTCTTGAGACGTCTTTGAGAACATCAGATCGTATGTTTATCTTTGAGATCTTATTTTCTTTTCAAAGAAAACTGCCAAATACTTGAACAACCAAAAAAAAGAAAAAAAAGACTTAGTTGATTCTCTTTCAAATCGTATTAAAATAGAAATTTCAGATAAAAACAAAAATCAATACACGATGTACAATGGGGGCTATCAATTTCTCATCCACTCGATAACAGCTCATCACGAACTAAGCAACTACTATTTATCTCATTAATTTATTAAAAATGTTTTTTCTTTAAACAAAAAGTATCCAAAATGCTAAGGTTTTTAGCTTACTTATCTATGTTGATGTTGCTATCAATTTTGTCAACATGTTATTATCCGAATGTGTATCTATATTTTAGGAAACAAAGATAAAGCTAAAGAGAAACGATCGGATAATGTCTTTGGATTATGATGTCAGGCTATGATTATTTACATACACATTCATGCACTTTATGATTTATCTAACAAAAAGCAAAGCAAAAAACAAATTTATTAGGTTTTTTGTGACAAAGAAATAGGTGTTGGGATGTGAAAGGACTCTTGACCCACAAGCCACAACAATTTTATGACACCACATGTGATGTCTGATGAGACCACAAAAGAGATAAGGTTTTCTGTTTTTGTGTTGTTTTTGTGTTGTTTTGGGTTTTGGCCATTTGCATCACCAAATGTCAAGTCCTTTCGAAATTTACGATTTTCATTTTCTTGGAGGCAATACTTTAAGGTTTTATCGTTAGAAGTTAGAACCCTTTCACATGTATGACCCACAGATATATGATAAGGTTTTAACATTTTCCTCACCTATATTAATTAAGTTGTTCAAATTAATATTCGATCACGTAACCCGATCTTGCATCCATATCTATATGATCTTTCTTTCATTGGAAGTCTTAATTTATAGTGAGGTTTTAGCTATGGATTAGCAAGTTTTGTGGGAGAAAAAAGTATGGAAGTCACGTTCATAAAAAGTGAAAACTATATAAATTAATTGAAATTAAATTTGTTTAAAAAAACATTCGACAAAGCTCTGCTTTTTCTCATTTGTCATTATACAATGCATCAACAACTAACAAATAAAGAAGATAATACTATTTTTGTGACGAGCTTTTGCGTGCGAGGGGATCCGTCTTTGGTTAATCTTGACCACTTGCACCAAGTTGGTTGAGAATAAGGCCCATTATTTCTGAATAACTTATCGTTTTTTTTTTTTTTTTTGTCAATCAATAACTTATCGTTTATGGTAGATAGATTCCTAAATCCTATCTCACCCATGGATTCTTCAATAGTTAAATGTAAAAAAATAAAAGAAAATTTGATACTTATTACAAAATATGTTATCATAGAATTATATCAAATAAGATATACTAATCCTTTTAACAAAAAATATTTTGAATAATGTGAAGACCCATTTGATATCTATACTAGTATTTTTGCAATACTTTGGTGACGGGTGGGTAAAAATGCTTCTGGGTTAATCGGATATCCTACCCGTTTCTTAAATTCCTTCACAAAAAATTATTTGGATCGGGTTATATTTAACCCAACTCATCCACCGGATATTCCATATTTAATAATTTAGATATTCAGAAAATTTGATTAAGATTTATATTTATGATTCTCCTATCATTTTTATTTGATTTGTTTTTAACTGTTTTGAATTATCATATAATACATAAAATAAAATAAAAATCAATTATTTTTTCTGCATCTACTGTGATTCGAAATTTTTAAAACGGACATATATTATCCAATTGACGAAAAATGTATGTTCAACATTCCACATCGACTAAAATATTTAGACAATGATTCAGAATCATATCATAAATAAGTTCAACATTAATAAAATAAATGAGTTTTTTGGCGGAACGAGTTTGGCGGGACATGTTTTTAAATCAATAATATAAAAAATTAAAATATCATTAATCCACCGTTTCAATACATATTAAATCCTTAATTTTTTTAAAATACCACTAATATTAGACATATCAAATTAGTTTCATTTAGAAAAAATTGTATAAAACCAAAAATTGTCACGTGGTATAATATTACTTAGTAACAATTGTAAATTATAAAATATAAATGTCTTAAAGAATGATAAAATTTGTAAATTTTTATATATAATAAATAATCGTTAAATTTTTAAAATTACTACTTTTAGAAAACAAATCACGGGACGGGTTAAGAAATTACATGACGGGTTATATTTCAGAACGGGGTTATATGATGGACGAGTTTGAATCAATATTTATAAAATTTTAAAATATCATTAACATGCCGCTTTAATACAGACTAAATCCTCAGTTTATTAAAATATAAATGTCTTAGAAAATTATACAATTTGTAAACTTTTATATATAATAAATAATCATTAAATTTTAAAATCACTACTTTTAGAAAACAAATCACGGGACGGGTTATGAAATTACGGGACGGGTTATATTTCAAAACGGGTTTATATGGTGGACAGGTTTAAATCAATATTTAAAAAGTTTTAAAATAACATGCCGTTTTAATTCAGGTTAAATCTTCAGTTTATTAACAATTGTCTCGTGAACTCGTGGTATACCGTTACTTAATAACAATTGTAAATTATAAAATATATATATTTTATAAGGAGATATAATTTACAAAATTTTATATATACTAAATTTTAAAAATAAATCATCCGCGGTGTACCGCGGGTTAAAATCTAGTGGAGTAGTAAAAATCCATGGAATATATGGAAAAACAAAGATGTATGAGTGAAATAATATAAAAAGGAATGGATCTACAAACTAAACAATTTAAAGAACGAGAAACAAATAGAAACAAAAATTTTTAGCCCTGCATAATTTTTCTTCATCAATGAAGTTTTAAAACTAAAATTTAAAATTTTAAACCAGTACATGCCATTGGGCTTCTTTGAGAACGAGAGGCCCAATAAATAAAGTTGAAAACCCTTTGTTTCTTGTTCAAGAAACTAAGATCACAATCTACGAACAAGCTTCGATTCCCGATCTCCAGTTCACAAATCACAAGCAAGCTTCGATTCCCGAAACTCTAACTCTAGAAGTAATTAGACGCGATTGATACTTTGATTAAAGTTTGGAAGCATGGTGACTCTCTGGTCGGAGATCCCAATGGACATCTTGAGATCTGTGTTCGAACGTTTGAGTTTTGTGGATTTCCACCGCGCTAAGATCGTGTGTTCGAATTGGTATTCGTGTTCGAAACAAACTTTGCCTCGAAAAAACACATCTCCATGGGTGATTCTCTTTCCAGAGGAGGATGGTAATTGTGCTTTGTATAACCCGGAGGAAGCTAGGGTTTACAAAACAAAGAGAAACTGCTCAGGGACGCGATTCTTAGCAAACTCAGGTAGATGGTTCTTGGTGCTTGATTCTCGATCCAACCTCTATATCATAGATGTGTTTAGCGAGAAGAAGATCGATCTTCCACCTCTAGAGTCAATCAAAGGTGACAAGTATAATCTTAAGAGAGTCGGAGATAAAAAGTTCAAGGAGGTAGGAACCGTATATACCTCTTGTGTTATACAAAATGCGAAAGATCTGAGAGGTCTTTTGTGGGTAGACGAGAAGAAAGAGGTGTACGTTGTTGTTTGGTACTTCAGTTACAAGAATACGATTGATTATCTAGCCTTTTGCAAGAATGGGGAAGATCATTACCATGACATTCCAATACACTTTGGCATAGTTGATATGGTACTACGTTGTGGTGACAGTGTTTACGTCTTAACGACTGGTGATTACATTCGAAAACTTGATTTGTCTGGACAAGAATCCAAGAGTGATATATTATCACGAGTTCATATGCAATGTCCTCTGGGGTATTTTAAATTCACATATGATGAAAAGTGTAGAAATAACATTGCTGTTACAGTATCAGGAGAAGTTTTGTTTATCATGAGCATCTTTTCCGAGTCAACAAGGCGTAGGATCTTCCTTCTCTACAAGAAGGTTCCGAATCCAGCCCCGGGTAAGATTATTTACAACAAGCTTGTTAAGGTGGATTCCTTAGGTGATGAGGCACTGCTTTTGGATTTGGGTATCACCGTTCCTGCTGATGGTGACCTTGGTATCGAACCAAACTCTATCTATTTCACTCGTCATGATCGTATCCGTTACAGGAAACGTTCGTACCCGGACATATGTGTGTTCAATCTTGCAACAAAGACCCTCAAACGCTTCCCTGGTATATCCAATTTAAATCTCATGGATGCTCGATGGTTTCTCCCGTCTTGATTTGTTTCTTTTTTTCTGCAATTTGGTGTTCTTGAGAGATGAACCACACTTCAAAATATTTTCAGGCTTGTAGTTAGCAGTCTTGACATGGTGAATTAAACATCATAAAACCAAGTCATCTCTTCATAGACACTGAACATGTTTTCGGACAAAAACATATCAGTTTTGAACACATTCAAACTCACCCAATGTTTTTCTTTTTGGTTCTAGAAATTTTACTAAGTTTGTTTCAAACAATAAAAATTGTGTTTTCTCTTGTGCCAACCTTTTCCTGTGTTGAGTGACTAAAACGTTTGTTAATGTGAAATTCCTAAACTTGGCTTTTCCATCAACACGTATATATCTATTTCACAATATCATATTGAAGATGAATTATACGTATTTTTGTCGTAAATATACGGCAGTGATTTATATGTTAGGGTTATATATTATAGGGTACAATAGTTAGGGTTTAGTCCAGAGATGAGATTAGCTTATAATGAGTATCATATAATTTCTCATAGCAATTTGCAGTTTACCTACTTTTTCCATTTTTTCATTACGTATGGGAGGAGACTCCTACTTGTAGCCGCTGGTCAGAGCTCCCTAACGACATCTTGAGATATGTGTTCCAACGTTTGAGGTTTGTGGATTTCCACCGCGCTAAAACCGTGTGTCCGAATTGGTATTTGTGTTCGAAACAAACGTTGCCTAGAAAAAATGAATCTCCCTGGCTGATTCTGTTTCCAGAGAATGATGTTTGTGCTCTGTATAACCCGAACGAAGCTAGGGTTTACAAGACAAAGAGAGACTTTTCAGGGATCCGATTCTTGGCAAACTCAGGTAACTGGTTCTTAGTTCTAGATTCTAAATCCAATCTCTATATCATATAGATGTTTTTAGCGAGAAAAAGAACGATCTTCCACCTCTAGAGTCAATCAAAGGTGACAAATATAATCTTAAGAGATTCGGAGATAAAATGTTCAAGAAGGTACAAACCGGATATCCCTCTTGTCTTATCCATTATGCGAAAAATCTGAGAGGTCTTTTGTGGATAGACGAGAAGAAAGAAGAGTACATGTTGTTGTGTGGTACTTTAGTTACACGTATATTAAGGAGATAGACTTTTGCAAGAACGGAGAAGATCATTACCGTGAGATTCCAAAAGTATACATTGACTTAACAGATATATCTAATATGGTACTACGAGGTGGTGACAGTCTTTACGTCTCAACAAGAACTCACTACATTCAAAAACTTGATTTATCTGCACAAGAAGGTTTCAAGGTTGTGTCCAAGATTCATATATTAGTACCATATCTTCCGCGGCCATGTCTTGATAATGAAACAACAATTAGCAATAACATTGCTGTTACAACATCAGGAGAAGTTTTGTGGGTCATGAGCATCTTTTACAAAACAACAAGGCGTAGGATGTCTAGGATCTTGCATCTCTACAAGAAGGATCCTAATCCAGACCCCATTCACATTATCTACGACCCGAACCCGTTTGTTGAATTAGATTCTCTAGGTGCTGAGGCCCTGCTTTTGGATTTGGGTATCAACGTGACACTACTACCCTTGGTATGGAACCAAACTCCGTCTATTTTACCAGCCATGACCATGCTTGTAAAGATTGCTGGGAACATTCATGCCTGGACATCCGTGTGTTCAATCTTGCAACAAAGACCGTCAAACGCTTCCCCGGTCTCTCCAACTTAAAGCTTGCGGATGCTCGATTGTTTCTCCCGTCTTGATTTGTTTCTTTCTACATCCCTTGTGGTGATTCTTAAGAGATTTCTACACTATCTCTTGTCGCATTTTCTTTTTCTTTTAAAAAAACAGTTTTGGGACCTGAAGGCTCTTAGTTAGCAATCTTGACATGGTGAATGAAACATTATAAATTAAACATAGACACTGAACAATTAGTTGCCGGACAAAAACATTATAAACATGCAGTTACGTTCTATAGACTCTTCCATGTTCAACCTATTAACATCTTTTATTAACGGGTTTGAAAGTGAGTAAAACGGGCCGGCCCGTTTGTTTTTTCTTTTCTTTCTTTTTTTTTCCAGAAACGATGTCGTTTTGGTTTGATGGGTTTTACTTTTTTGCCAAAATGATGTCGTTTCAGGCATCTCTTCTTCAGTAATTTCGGAATCAGTAACTTTGCACCGCGAATCTTCTGTGTCTCTAAAGAGTTCCGAGGTTAGTTCTTCTTCTAGCTTGTGTTTCGATTGATTGAATTAGAGTTCTGAGTTTTTTTTAGAAGCTTCTATTTAACGATTGCGTCAGATTATTTAATAAAAGGATTGCAATCTTAAATCTGTTAGATGTGGTGTTGAGATTTTTGGACAAATTCTTGTTTTGATGTTCTACTGCAGATTTTTTACTTGTCTGGTGTAACTAAATTCATCAGTGACACCAAAAATCACATTCTCTTACTTTTGTTATACCTCTCATTGTCCATTTCTCAATTCTATCGTTTACTTGTGATAAATTTATATAGAAACAAATAAAAGCATGGAGACTACTAATTCTGGCCGCTGGTCGGTGCTCCCTATAGACATCTTGAGATCTGTGTTCGAACGTTTGAGTTTTGTCGATTTCCACCGCGCTAAGATCGTGTGTTCGAATTGGTATTCGTGTTCCAAACAATCTTTGCTACGAAAAACCGGATCTCCGTGGTTGATTCTGTTTTTAAACGATGGTGGTTGTGCGATTTACAACCCGGATGAAGCAAGAATTTACAGAACGAAGAGAGGCTTTTCCGGGATTCGATTCTTGGCAAACTCAGGAAACTGGTTCTTGGTGCTAGATTCTAAATCCAATCTCTATATCATAGATGTGTTTAGTGAGAAAAAGATCGATCTTCCACCTCTAGAGTCAATGAAGGGTGGTCTTTTTAGTCTTGAGCAAGTAGGAGACACGGCATTCAAGGCGAGATTAAATAATGGTAGTGCATATTCATTCCATAATGCGGAAGATCTGAGAGGTCTTTTGTGGCTAGACGAGAAGAAGAAACAATTCGTTGTTGTGTGGTTTTTCGACAAAGGTACCGAATATTTAGCCTTTTGCAAGAACGGGGAAGATCATTACCGCGACATTCCGATACGAAAAAATGTTGGTAAAGAGTTACAAGGCTTATATGATAAGGTACTTTATGGTGGTGACAGTCTTTACATCTCAACGACTCGTCAATCGATTCGAAAGCTTAAATTTGTTGGACAAGAAGGTTTCATTGATGTCTCCAACAGTGAGATATTACCATTTCGTAAAATCTCATTTTATCTCCCAGATGGAGCAAGATTTAGCAATAACATTGCTGTTACAATATCAGGAGAGGTTTTGTTGGTTCAGAACTTCTTTTACGAGGCAACAAGATATAGGAGCTTCCGTCTGTACAAGAAAGATCCTAATCCAGACTTGAATACTATTATCAACAACCCGTACCCGATGGTTGAGGTATATTCTCTAGGTGATGAGGCTCTGCTTCTAGATTTGGGTATCACCGTGTCTGCGGACGGTACAGTACTTGGTATCGAACGGAACTCCATCTACTTCACCCGTCATGACCGTGTCCGTAGTGGCCGGAAACATTCATGTCTGGACATCTGTGTGTTCAATCTTGCAACAAAGAAACTCAAACGCTTCCCGGGTCTCTCCAACTTAAAGCTCACGGATGCTCGATGGTTTATCCCGTCTTGATTTGTTTCTTTTTCATCCTTTGTGGTGTTCTTGAGAGTTTCCACACATTATTTTTATGTTTAGTTTTCTTTTGAAAACAGTTTATTAACCAGAATGCTATTAGACAGTTAAGCCTTTACTTTTTTCATTTATAGGGTTTACTTTGAGTCTGACCTCTCTGGTATTTCTTCTCCTTCACAAATTTTCTTTGACTCTGACCTCTCTGATTGCAGCTGTTAATTCCATCTAAAGAAGAAGAAGAATATTAAGAATACTTAAAGACTACTTAAGAACAGAAAACCATTGACAAAAATTCCAAACCTTAGGATAAATTGCAAGACTTTTCGTTGACTCTGGCCTCTTTGATTGCAGCTGTTCCATCTAAAGAAAAGAAAAATAAGAAGAATAGTTAAAGCCCATGTGCATTTGGACTGGGCAAGCCCACGGGCAGCCCGCCCAATTGACACCTCTAACTCTACGTGTCGGACTATGTTTGGAAAATGTGAATAAGTAGTATTATCATTTCATCACCAATACAAATTTGGTTTTCTTTTGTGCCAACCTTCATAAAGAGACGAGAGTTATCACAAAACTATAAGTTGTAAGTTGTAACCATAGCTCACAGGCTACACCCAAATACTCACTTCTAGCTTGGTTTGCGATAAAGAATCGTTTAACAACGGAGATAAAATGCTAAGTTGGAATTTCGGAGTAGATCTTTCATGTGTTTTCTATTATGAACCCTTGGAAAATCGCAGCCACTTGTTCTCCACATGTCAATACTCGGCGGAGGTTTGGTCGGGACTAACTACTAAGCTCCTCTCTCGACACTTCTCAACAACTTGGGAAACTATCATCAAGCTCCTCACATATACGTCTCTTGGGAATGAATACTTGTTCTTGACGAGATACACATTTCAGCTCACAGTACATTCGCCATGGGAAGAATGGAACAGTCGTAGACTTGGAGAAGTACCAACTCCCTCAGCTCAAGCAAGTCCGAAACAGAATATCCTCCATTCGAGAACAAGGCGATAAGAGATACGAAAGATAAGAAAGACGCATTCATCTTTGTTTTTATCTTGAACTTGATGAAAAAAAGATTTTTTTCCGAATAAATTTTACATTTTATTCAAATAATAATAATTAATAATTTTTATCAGGAAAAATAAAATCATAGAACGTTTGTGCTTCCCTTTAAATTAATAATCCTTTACTTTTTCATCCAGGGGTTTTCCTTTTTGTTTTTGGCAAAAACGAAACGCACCGTTTTAAGCATCTCTATTAAGGACGACAAGCAGAGTCAAATTCTTCTCCCAGCTTGTGTTGTTACTTTGGTTTCGATTAATATTTAGGGTTCTCGGTTTTTGCTCGATTCACTCAAATTTAGGGTTTAACCTTATATACATCGAGTCCTTGTCCCTTGCTATTTTATCGATTTCGTTAGAACGATTTTCTTGTCCTGTTGGGATTAACAACGTAAAGCTGAAGTGGTTAACCTTTGCTTCGTATTGTTACTGATAAAACCATGAAGACTCCTAATTCTGGTAACTGGTCGGAGCTTCCTATAGACATCTTGAGATCTGTGTTTGAACGTTTGAGTTTTGTTGATTTTCACCGCGCTAAGATGGTGTGTTCGAATTGGTATTCATGTTCGAAACAAACGCTGATCCTCAGAAAACCGAAATCTCCATGGCTGATTCTGTTTCAAGAAAGAGGTGGTTGTGGTCTATATAACCCGGAGGAAGATAGCATATACGAAACAAAGAGAGACTTCTCAAGGATTAGATTCTTGGCAAATTCAAGAAACTGGTTCTTGGTGCGAGATTCTCGATCCAATCTCTATATCATGGATGTGTTTAGCGAGAAGAAGATTGATCTTCCACCTCTAGAGTCCATCAAAGGTGGCTTTGTTACTCTTTCACGAGTAGGAGATAAAAAATTCAGCGAGAGGTTTACTTATGGTAGCGAAGAGTTCATCAAGAATGCTGAAGATCTGAGAGGTCTTTTGTGGGTAGACGAGAAGAAAGAAGAATACGTTGTTGTCTGGTTTTTCGATAGAGGTGCCAGATATATAGCCTTTTGCAAGAATGGAGAAGATCATTACCGTGACATTCCAACACAAATCGATGTTTGCAAAGAGTTAACTGATATGGTACTCCATGGAGGTGACAGTCTTTACATCTTAACGAAACGTCGAGTCATTAGAAAACTTACATTTTCTAAACAAGAAGGTTTCGTGGACGTGGCCAAGTTCAATGATACATTTCGTCAAACCACATATGATCACATAAGTGGAGCTATACTAAGCAATAACATTGCTGTTACAACAGCAGGTGAGGTTTTATTGGTCCAAAACTTCTATTACGAGACAACAAGATATAGGAGCTTCCGTCTCTACAAGAAGGATCCTAATCCAGACCAGAACCTGCTTGTTAAGGTATATTCTCTAGGTGATGAGGCACTGCTTATGGATTTGGGTATCACCGTGCCTGCCGGCAGTACCCTTGGTATCGAACCAAACTCCATCTATTTCACTTGTCATGACCGTGTCTATGGACCGGAACATTCATGCCTGGACATCTGTGTGTTCAATCTTGCAACAAAAAAACTCAAACGCTTCCCCGGTCTATGTCTCAGTAACGACGACTTGAGTCTCAAGGATGCTCGATGGTTTCTCCCGTCTTGATTTTTGGTGTTCTTGAGGGGGATTTCCACACTTTTTTCTCCTGTTATATTCTTTTTATTGCTGTGTCTATTATTCTTCCCTTTGTTTTCCAAAAAGTTTTTACGACTAACCTTAGTTCACCCTTCAAAACTAAGCACAAAATCGTTCCACTTTTTAATTATCGTTCAAAAATCTTGTTGCGTTTGAACCACTGCACATCTATTGACAGCTTTAGTGATGGTCGTAACAGTCTTTACGTCTCATCGACATGTCAATTCATTCAACAACTGTACTTGTCTAGAATAGGTTACATGTATGAGTGCAGATATTATCTCACAAATGGAACAACATTTAACAACATTGCATGCTGTTACCACATCAGGAGATGTTTTGATGGTCCAAAGCATTTTTGATGAGACAACAAGAGATAGGATTTTCCGTCTCTACAAGGGATATGTTATTACCTACAGTAGGGACCCGACTGTTGAGGGCCTTGAGGTATACTCTCTAGGTGATGAGGCCCTGCTTATGGATATGGGTATCACCGTGCCTGCTGACCGTAACCTTGGTATCGAACCAAACTCCATATATTTCACCCGTCATGACCGTGCTTGTTATCATGGCCGAGAAACTTCAAGCCCGGACATATGTGTGTATAATCTTGAAACAAAGACCCTCAAACGCTTCCCCGGTCTTGGTCTCGATCTCTCCAACAATTTAAAGCTTAAGGATGCTCGATGGTTTCTCCCATCTTGATTTGTTTCTTTCTGCATTTTGGTGTTTTTGAGAATCTCCACACTTTTTCTCCTATTTTTCTTTTTATTTCTACATCTAGTCGGCTCCAAAAGTTTACAACTACCCTATAGCACCAAACTAGAAGACAAGTCAAATTGGGTTTTCTTTTGTGCCAAAATTCTTTTTGTTGGAACTCGGTTTACGTGTTAGCAAGTTATAACAATAGATTATTTCCAAAAAATCGTTACTCAAACATAAGCTTCAAGTTATACTAACCTTCTCTTTGAAAACACTATTGTTTCTTTTGGTATCACCATTTTGTTATCGTGTGTTATTGTTGGAATTCAGACCATGAGTATGTTCTAGAGCTTTTTCACCAAATCGTTCCACTTTATCGTACAAAAATCTTTGTCCGTTGGACCACATTTTGTTTAACGGTTTTAGAAAAGCGTAAATGGGCCGGCCCGTTTTCCAAAAACGGGGCCGTTTTAGCTTCCCTTTAGTACTACGACAAGCATTTGGCAACAATTTTCGAGTTCCTCAAGCTTCTGTCCTGTGTTTCCGTGGTTAGTTTTTTTCGTTTCACTAAATTCGTGTTTTGATATTTTAGGGTTTGTTTCGATCGGAATAATTATAAGCATTGGCAGATTGGCAACAATGATCTATTACATGTTAGAAGCTTATACATAGCGAATTGCGTTACATTATTTATTTGATAAAACTCAACTATATAGCTGTATTAAACACATGATTCAGATAATGGATAATTTTTTTAATAGATCAGTGATTCTAAATTTTTGGAATTTTTATTTGCAGATATGGATTCTGAATCTCAACAATTAACTGCTCAGAGTGAATTTGTAGATATGAATGAGGAAGATTCTCAAATTGAGATCAATGAGAAAGAGACAAACAATCAAAGTGATGAAACTCAAGCAAAACGTAAGAGACGCCTAACTTCTTCTGTATCAGAAATGGGGGAAGCAAATGTCAAAGAAAAAGATAAAAGCATGGAGACTCCAAATTCTAGCCCTTGGTCGGAGCTCCCTGGTGACATACTAAGATCTGTGTTTGAACGTTTGAGTTTTGTTGATTTCCAACACGCTAAGATCGTGTGTTTGAAATGGTATTCATCTTCTCCCATCTTTCTTTGTTGTTTCTCTCCGCATTTTGGTGATAAGTGTTAAGAGTTTTGGAATGTCTCGTGGTCCTATATTAGGGTCTTTGGTTTTAATAAAAACTCAACTTCCAATGATTAACCTAATTTTCTAAGAGAGACTTAGGTTAAGAAAAAGTTTTGTTACGTTTTAATATCTTTTTACTTTCAGCTTTAGCAATGAGTCCGGTTACAAGATCTAAGTGTAAGGCTTTTGGCTCATTACATTTGGTGATCTTGAGAGATTTCCACACTTATTGTCTTCTGTTAATTTCCTTTATTTGCTTTGAAAACATATCCTGGACATGTAAGCTCTTTACTTAATTAGCAGTCTTGAACATGGTGAATGAAATATCACAAATCAAGTCATCTCTTCATAGACATAGTCGCACGACAAAATGCTTGATTTTTTATTTATAAAGTAGAACAGATAATCTTCTCTATATAATTAGCAAATTGTTTGAAAACAATAAACCTAGTTTTTTTTTGCCATCAAACCAATAAACCTAGTTATTTTGTTCTATAACATAGAACTTATACACTTTGGGAAATGAACATAAGCAATCATTCATCTATATTAGTATTTTTGATAGGGTCAGGTCGAATCATATCCAAAATTGTGAACCGGATATCCATATAATATTCCATATTTAATAATATAGATATTTAAAACATTTGGTTAAGATTTAAAACTATGATTCTCCTATCATCTTTGTTTGATTTTTTTTTACTGTTTTGAATCATCATATAATACATAAAATTAAAAAAAATTCTCAAATTTTTTTCAGCGTAGATTGTGATTCGAAATTTTAAAAACGGACATATATCACTCAATTTATGAAAAATGTGTGTGTTCAATGTCCAACATCGGCTAAAATGTTTAGAGAATTATTCAGAGTCATATTACAAATAAGATCAAAATGAATCAAAATCCAAATGAGCATAAAACTTAACTTAACAAGCATCCAAATTTAAAACTTTGTATACGGATTAATTCGTTTTTTAGTTGAACTGTTTAATTTTACCGAAAACATCAAATTTTATACGTTTAAAAAGTTTTATTATAATTGATATAGTTAAAATCAATAAAAATTTTATAATATTTTGAACAACATATAAAAAACACGGGACGTGTTATTTTGCGAGACGGGATTATATGATGGGACGGGTTTGAATCAACATTAATAAAAATTTAAAATTTCATTAACCCGTCGCTTTAATATGGGTTAAATCTTTATTTTATTATTTTTAACACCACCAATGTTAGACATATCAAATCAACCTTATTTAGATAAGATTGTATAAAACAAAAATTGTCATGTGGTATACCGTTATTTAATAACAGTTGTAAACTATAAAATATAAATATCTTATAAAATGATACAATTTGCAAACTTTTATATATGATACATAATTATTAAATTTTAAAAATCACTACCTTTAGAAAACACTTCAGAATATATATAACAAAAAAAAACAGTTGAATCAGGCCCGAGTACAAGAACGGCAGCCTATATTTTCTCACTAGGTTACGTAAAAAATTGTGTATTGGTAAAACTCAATCCCCAAGAACAAACTCTGTTTTTCTTTTTTACATCATACCTTGTGGTGGGTGATCAAATGTTCTTCTTGTTCAACGAATAAAATATTAAACTTGTCAATCTTTGCGTTTAACAAACCAACAAAAATAGATTCTGCCAGGGCCGGGAACACATAATATTCAAAATTTCTACTACAATTAGAAATCAATGCTACTCTTTATCTTTACTGCCTCGACAAATAAAAACCAAAAACGGCCATAGAAGCAATCACAATTTGGTACCAAGCATCCCTCACTGAGTGACCCATAAGCACATCGATCTGATGCTCTTCACCCATGAGAGTAAGACCATCTATTCTTTCCTGGATGCGGACAATCGATCGACCAAGCTCAATCATAATATCACAGATACATTAAACGAGACCATCTATTTGATATACCCTTGCATTAACCGGTAGGCGAGGGTGTCCGCCGTTGAGCTCACTATAAATCTCGGCAAGGTGAGAAATCGTCAGACCTTCCTCTCCTACATTCTCGTCAGGATCCAGGTGCGTCACAATCGTCCTGCACGAGGGACACATGAGGGTATCCAGGTTGGTCTCGCTAGTACAATATTGGTAAATACTAAACAGTAATATGAATATTTTCAAAAAAATTACATATTAAGTGAAAATTACATAATGGATAAGAATTTATGGATTTCTTTTCCGTCTAAAACATTAGAAACCCAAAAAAACTCGAACAAATCTATAGTTTAAAACAGAATCGAATCAAAACTGGGATATTTTTCATAATTATAGTACCACGAAACCAAATCACCTAATTACATACTAAATCTAATTAGGTGATTCATTTATGAAGATGGCTTCATTTAGATTTTTTTGAGTAAGCTTCATAAATGGAAGCTCTTTCAGTCTTCCAGTTTTCATTAATTAGTATGAATTGTACGATTTGTTCTCCAATGTCTTTTTATGGATTTTCGTGCGCAAAGTTGTAATCTCTGACTCGTCTTCTAACACTATTCAACTGTTTTCACTAAGATATTTGAGTGGGATGATAGTCGCATGAAGAAAGTATTAGTTTGTAATAACTAGCTCATATTGTTCTCTCATAAAAGTGTTAACCGACCTTGATTGTCGTTTAGCAATGTGTTTTATTTGGTTTTTGTTTTTGTTGGTTTTTCCTATTCATTGGTATATTTGTATATTTATTGAGGCAATTGAAAACAAAATGTCATTGATGAAGATATAAATAATAATAATAATAATTTACTTAAATTTTGGTTTGAAATTTTAGTTGTATTTTTTCAATAGTTCAAAAATATACTTTACCCAAGAAAAATCATGATTTGATCATATTGCTGAAAAAAGCTATTAGTAAGTCTTTCAAATACGAGGTTATTTGAGGGATGAATATGGAGGTGGTGAGCTTCTCCAATTGATTTCTCATAGGATTCCTGTAGTTGATTCTTATTTAGATTTAGAAAAAAAAATCTTGTTAATAATGCGTCTTAGAGTGCAGGAGTTAAAATTTGTTTGTAGTTAAGATTTTAGAATGGTAGTTACAACTTACAAAAGAAAGAAATGTCTATATCTGAAACTGATAATTGTACTTTCATTTGTTTATGATAAACTGATAATTCGTTTGTAGTTAATCTATTAAAAATTTTTTTGTTAAAAATGAAGTTAATTACAGTTTGCTCTTAAATTGAACGTCTGTTTTTGTTCTTATTATTGTTTAAATTTTTTTTGGCAGCGTCTGTTTTTGTTCTTATTAAAGGTGAAGATTCTCAAGTTCAATGTATAATGCAAATGCAATATAGAATATCAAATTCCAAAAAACAAGACCCATGAATCGTGTTAATTATTTTCTTATTCATTTACTGTGTTTTACAATTTTTAATTGGGGTTGTTATAAAGTGTAGATGTCATAAACCGTATTTGGTTTAAAAAATTGTAGGAATAATCATGGATGATTATATGTATTGAATCTAAGAATATATACCGATTTTTCTTTTATATTATCTTCATTTGTTGATTAAAATTATCCCTTTAATGAAATTATTTTCTTAAAAAGGCTAAAATTCAATGGCATGTATTGGATTTTAGTCTCTAAAAGCTCAATGCCTAGTTGAACCAAGCCCAAGTACAAGAGTTACAGCCCATAAAGAAAACTACATTAGTAAATAATAATATGGAAAATTTCCAAAATAACTACATAAAATTTAAAAAAATTCATTGATTTCCTTTTTTTAAAGAAGAAAAATTGTTGAATAAGAATTTATCGAATTCTTTTCCTTCTAAACATTCAATCTCCACATAGATAATTAAAGAAGTCAAATGGTAAAAAATCGGTAAAAAAAGGTATAATTACTCATTATCCATTGTATGTAAAACAAAAATTAAATTAAAATACATTACAAATTAAATGAATCATGAAAAAACTTATACAAATTAATTTTTATATAATTATTAAAATTCTTATTTTCAAAATAAAAAAATAAAAACTCCATTAAAACAAACTTCGCAAACGTTCCTTCTCTCCGCGCCTTTTCATTTCGTCACTCTCCTCTTAACTAATTTTCTCTTCCTCTCTCAAATTTTCTCTCTCAAAATTTTCCCGGGAAAGTATTTTCTCGAGAAAATTAATGGATAAGTTTCAAAACAGATTCACGAGATTCGGATTCATCTCGATTTGTCTCGGATCTATCGCACTTGTATTATTGATCTCTCGTTGTTCAATTTCTTTCTTCGATTACTCTCTTAAGAAATTTGAATTCTCGTTCCCAGAAACTGAGCTTCGAAGAAACGTTTACACTAGTTCCGGTGAAGAAAACAGAGTCGTCGTTGATTCTCGTCATGTTTCTCAACAGATCCTCACTATCCGATCTACTAATTCCACTGTAAGCTTTGTTTCTCAGTTTTTCAAATTCGAATTTCAAAATTTTCTCTGTAACCGTAATTTCAAATTCATCGCTTCCTCTGAGTAAAATTAGCTTGATCTTCAAAATTCGAATCATCATCATCATTATCATCATCCAAAATCTGATGATCGGAAATTTTTGGTGAATTCAGTTACAGAGTAAACCGGAAAAACTAAACCGGAGAAATTTGGTGGAGCAAGGATTAGCGAAAGCAAGAGCTTTAATTCTAGAAGCTTCTTCGAATCGCAACACTACATTGTTCAAAATTGATCTTCCAAACCCAGAAATTTATCGTAATCCTTCAGCTTTCTATCGGTAAGTTCTAAGTTTCATGCAAATCTCAGATTCCAAAAGTTTGAGTTTTAACTTTGTTGATACTACTTAGCTTTAAAGTCACTGCACACGGCTAAATTAGCGTGGATTTTAGTAGATTCTTCTAATTGACGCTAACGAATTTATGAAATTTTGTGTCAAATTAAACTCAATTTGATACTTTTTTCATGTACACACCACTGGTTTTGTATCATAGTCTCTGCAAAAAGCACATTTATGATGATGAACTTTGCTTTATTGTATTCAATATGATGATTTTTTTGTAGAAACTCTTTTCATGAAGATTATAAGATTATGTTAATTGTGAAATATATGTACTAGGTGGTGTAATTAAGGTAAAGTCTGTTATATGTGTCATTTTCACTAATTATGTCACTTACGGCTCAAGCTATATAGCTTACAGTTACACTATTACCTTTTGTCATAATCTGCTTATTTAATTCTTATAGAAATGTTACTTACTTACTTACCAAGTGTCAGAGAGATCAATAAACAATGATTTCGTTACTGTTTTTATCTGAAGTTGTGAAGATTGTTACTATTGCAGGAGTTACTTAGAAATGGAGAAGAGGTTTAAGGTTTATGTATATGAAGAAGGAGAGGCACCGTTAGTTCACGATGGACCGTGTAAGAGTGTTTACGCGGTTGAAGGGAGATTTATAACGGAGATTGAGAAAAGGAGGACGAAGTTTCGTACTTATGATCCTAACCAAGCTTATGTTTACTTCTTGCCGTTTAGTGTTACTTGGCTGGTTCGATACTTATACGAAGGAAATTCTGATGCTAAGCCTTTGAGAACATTTGTTTCTGATTACATCAGATTAGTATCTACTAATCATCCTTTTTGGAATCGAACTAATGGAGCTGATCACTTCATGCTTGCTTGTCATGATTGGGTAATTAACATTTTCAGTATCTGTTTGCTTATAAGCCAGAATTTTGTATAAATGGGTTTTTGTTTTTGTAATGCAGGGACCTTTGACTTCACAAGCTAACAAAGATTTGTTCAATACATCGATTCGGGTTATGTGTAATGCTAATTCATCAGAAGGGTTTAATCCTACAAAAGATGTGACTCTTCCTGAGATTAAACTCTATGGCGGTGAAGTTGATCCCAAACTCAGGTTATCTAAAACGTTATCAGCTTCTCCGCGGCCTTACCTCGGGTTCTTTGCAGGCGGTGTTCACGGTCCTGTCAGACCGATTCTTTTAGAACACTGGAAGCAACGTGATCCGGAAATGCCTGTATATGAATACCTTCCTAAACATTTAAACTACTATGATTTCATGAGAAGTTCAAAGTTCTGTTTCTGTCCCAGTGGCTATGAGGTAGCTAGCCCTAGAGTCACCGAAGCCATCTACTCCGAGTGTATCCCCGTCATTCTCTCGGTTAACTTCGTGTTGCCGTTCACTGATGTTCTTCGTTGGGAGACTTTCTCTGTACTGGTTGATGTTTCAGAGATTCCGAGGTTAAAGGAGATTCTGATGTCGATCTCTGATGAGAAATACGAATGGCTTAAACGTAACTTGCGGTATGTGAGGAGACATTTCGAGCTTAACGATCCTCCTAAGAGGTTTGATGCGTTTCACTTGACTCTTCACTCTATTTGGCTACGTAGACTTAACTTGAAGCTTACGTAAGGAGGACTACTCATAGGTAAAGTTCTGTTAGAATTTGTAACTCATATCTCAGAAATGTAGTAAACCTTAAAGTCTAGATTGAATCGATATGTGTGATGTTATTAGTTAAAGAATAATGAATTGCAACATTCTAAGCAATAAAAAATATCTAAATCTTTATACCATACTCATAATTACTAACTATTAATCATTTGGTTGGGACGAAGTTGAGAGAAAGGCGTTCGATCTGTGATCGAAGGATGTCACCAAGCGAGAAACGGTGTGGTTGTGGTTGCGGTTGCGGTGCGGCTGAGTCTGGCGGTTCATCCGATCCAACTGTGTCTGTTGTTCTGTCTTCATTCTTGACCTCAAGGTGGATCGGTCTCATCTCTTTCTTCACTGATTCCACAAACTCCATATCGATTTTGTTGCCGGAAATATCTCTGACGTAAAAAGCATTGAGCGACTTCTGGCCTTGTGTCTCCACGTCTGCGCGGACAACGGTTAAACCGTTCTCACGGAGTACACGAGTTATGTCAGAGAGTAAGCCTACTCTGTTCTCTGCGCATAACTCCAACTTCACGCCCTGCATTAAGCCATAGACCACACACCCAAATTGTTTACCATTCTTAAATAGAATCCAAACAGTTTGGTGAATGTTCCTCTAATTTTCTTCTGTCTGAGACATCTCAAAGTTAGTCATTGTGGATTGATCTCGTCTCGTTAACACAGAGAAATGTTAACATACCTCGCAAACCCGACGTTCTATTGCAGCCTCCAAGCATTTAACCACCCGTTCTTTCTCGCCTTCCGTATTCAATGCCCTTCCATCTATGTGTCTTATGAAGTATTCCTACAAGTTTTAAAACAAGAAATCAAAATTGAACCCTAAAGATCTAATGGTTTCAATAAAACTATATACACTCCTGGCCTACCTGAAACGCATCAGCTCCATCTGACCGTAGAGCGGCGTGAAAGATAACGTATTGCATATCAACCAAAGTGCAAATAGTATCAAACATGAGCCTTCTTCGATCCTTAGACTTCACTGTGACAATAGAGTATCCTCTCTCTTCGCAATTCCCAATCGAAACTATCGTTGTCTTCCTCTCCTTCTGATCACAGTACTCCAACTTGGAAGACAATAAGGACAATGACGAAGGCTCACAAAACGGTTCGTCAAAGTCTCTCACTGATAGCATTAGCTGATGCAACCGTCTTTCCACGTTGCTATTCATACACCCTTTGCCTTGTCCCGCAAGAAACCCATCCGTTTCGTTTTCCTTGTGACCCACGTGTGTAGAGTTGGAGGCAGGATCCGATGTGGCACGGATCACAGTACTGAGATGGTCCTCAATGGAAGCCAAGCGGCTCGGATCATCAATGGGAGTGTGAGTATTGTCGTCAGAGACATAGGCAATGCAAGCCAAACGAGCGTTATGGCTCCAAGCATGAGCTTCCATGACGTTGCAATGTAAGTCAGCAAAAGCAGCGAATATCTCCGAGAAGAGGCCCGGCCGGTCTGTCCCTGTCATCTCTATCGCTGTGTGTTCGCCGTGATCACTCAATGGAGGTTCCAAGGAATTGTTATTTGGGTTGTTATTCGCTTCACTAGCCTTTATAAAATCGGATTCTCGCCTACTCGTACCAATGGCCTACATTATCAGCTTCATCTAGTCACTACTCTACTCAAATCAAACATATAATATGGTTTATTCAACGATTCAATTTTAGCACAAACATGTTTGATGTGGTTGATGACGCTTTTATCAGTAAGTTTATTGCCATACTCGTCTTTAACATGGAAAACTGCATACAAGTAAGTTTCCAAAGCTCTTGAAATTAATCTGATCTATAGAATAAGAAAGAATGAGAGAAATGTTGATATGTATGTACCATCCATGAACCATCCACCATCGGAAGAGATATAACTCTTGGTGATTATAAGATTCATATCCGTCAAGATTTGCACCACTTCTAAAAGAAGCCCTTGTTTGTTCTCACTATTCACCTTCATTATTAAACGTTTCACATTAGAGGACACCCTAAATCACAAATCACAAGACCTATTCGCGCAAAGAACACCATTGAATCCAATTTTGTTTCCTAAAATGTCGTTAAATGATCATACAATCTTGTGTGCGTTACCTTCACAACGGTGCAATCTTGAATGCTGTCATTGTCAATATAGACCCTGCATCTGTAAATTACACACACACAAAAAAGAGGATCATGATCAAAAATGTTTATGGATTGTACATTGTTGTTCAACGAATTTATAACATAGGAGGAGAGACAAGAGCTTACGGTGGACCGTATATCCGTTCACCAAGATTGTCGAAATCAGGATCAAAGTAAGGCCAACAAACTTTCTGCATCGTCTCTACCGCAAGATCTGTAATTAGAATTAGGGTAAGAGATACAATAAGAAGAGTAAAAGATTCTCCACAAATTTGAGTTTTTTTTTTGTGTATATAAGAAACCGTTTTGGCAAAAAGTGTGAAGGGAAGAGAAAGATTAGATTGGTGTTATAGACAGAGAGGAGGGCGATGAATGAAGAAGAGATTTCCACCTATAATACAGAGGATTTAACAAGGTAGGCATTTACTAAGTTTAGCTTGGGGAATAAGTGTGTCATAACGTGTGGAAGAAGTTAGTTTTAGAGAAGATAATTTTTTTTTAAAGAAATTCTATTATAGATATATATATTCGAATAATGATAAAATCATTATAGAAACGATTCAAATATAGTGTAGATTGGTAGTATAGGTCAAGAACTTGTCAAAGTCAAAAACTAAGAAATGGTAAAGATACTTAGTGAAAATAAGGTGTTCCTTGTTTTCTTGCTTGTTCCTCTCTTTTTATTTTGTTAACCTCCACATGTTTTCCTAAGTTGTTGGAGATATTAAAGTTGCAAAATCTCTGCTTTGTGAAGTTTAGTAGGATTGAGATCATTAAATCCATGTGAA
Organism: Arabidopsis arenosa; assembly: GCA_905216605.1. Classification (NCBI taxonomy): domain Eukaryota; kingdom Viridiplantae; phylum Streptophyta; class Magnoliopsida; order Brassicales; family Brassicaceae; genus Arabidopsis; species Arabidopsis arenosa. The sequence goes on from LR999456.1 coordinate 10,154,689, forward strand.
TAATTTAGAAACCACATACACAAAAACGTGTGTTGTCTTTGAAACGGTCTCCAAAATTCACCAAGAAATGAAAATTTGACCCATGAGATTTAGTAAAATACTAAATACCACAAAATTTCATTACTTTTTACTATTCAATACTTACACCCATTTGGTGAGAAAACGTGTAATCCGCACTTGAACAATATTAATCTCCAAAAAATCACTCTTCCAAGTTTAGTTTTTTTTTTTTCTCTCTCTCTCTCGAGATAATAAATAGTGAGAGTTAAGGTTTCAATGAGTTAGGGTTTATGTGTCACCACTTTGCCTGTCCGGTAATATTCTGGCTCAAAACGAAAGAAATTCGAGGTCTATCAAATTATTCTTTTTTTTTTTTTTTAATGCTTATGGGGCCTTCAAATATATTTTTTCTCATACAATGCAACAAATTGCTATTTTTATTTTTATATTTATAAAATGGACCCGAATCTTTTTATTTATGTCAAATACACTTCTTAAAATAGATCCTTGAAGCCGAAAAAAAAAAATAGATCCTTGAAAATGTGTTTTATTAGATTTTTTCCTACATAGACCCAACACCTATATTTTCTTGGGTATATGTGCAGTGCAGGGCCGGGTACAAAAGATTGAAAAAGACAGAATTTGTTAGATTGGAGAAGTTTGCAAACTAGGAAATGGGAGATTAAGTGGGATTATTCGGAGAAATTGTTTACTTGGCAACTTCTCCGGTATATGATACGCCATTGAAATTGTTTACTTGTTCAGGTAATGAAGTGAATTACGAAAACGACCACCAATCAATTTCTTGTTGTTCACTCGATGTTTCTTGGGCTTAAATAAATTTAAACTTCACATGGTCGGCCCATTGGTGGTCCAATGATCTCATCAAAATCGATTACTTTGATCTTGTACGAATCCGACGGCGCTTTAGACCATGTACACTGGTGATTTTTTTTTCAGTATCATAAGCCCAAAAACAATTTTTTAATGGACCAAACCACATAATTGGACCTCATCCGTATCAGTCCACTGATACTTGTGATACTCAGTATCGTGTGATGTGGCAGAAGGCCATTGGACTGTGAATTTTTTTTTGTGGTGAAAACAGAGAAAAAAAAAATCATTTGCTCTTCTCTTCTCTCCTCTTCACTGCGTCTTGACCCGATTCTTCTTCAATGGAAGCGAGAATCATCCTCCAAATTCAAATCCCTTGGAACCCTAGTGTTACTGTGGTAGTATGTACGTTGTCTATCGACGCAGATTATTTAAAGCAAGAAAATCAAACAAAAGTAAAACTGTAACCACAAACAATCTCGAACTACACTATGGTTTCAAATTTGCATACAAATATCGAGCTTTCAAATCGAACTATCTTTAAGGTTTCGACTAGCAATTTTACAATTTTCATATAGGCAATGTTTAAAATCTGACAAAACTTAGATTTGAAGATCACAACAACTCATTTTATAAAATGTTGTACTCAAAATATTTAAATTTAGAAAAAAATAGACAAGAAAACAAAATGTGATTAAAGCATCGTAAAAGAGTATGTAACAAGAACCAAGGATCACGTTTCGGTAACAAAATGGGCCATAAAATAACACAAAACAATTAAAATCTTCTTACCATACAAACAATGTGAAGCCAATACCATCTACGTTTCCCTTTTTCTTTTGTCAGAGAAGCATAATGTTATAAATGAAATTTAGCTATACCCCTATATAAATTTCTAACTCTTAATGTTCATAGTTAAAACTTGATGATACATTGTGAGATGATACATAAAAATGTTAGCCTTATATTTCATTCTACTCGTATGCGTGCCTTTAGGTGTCATCATGACCTTTACCAGTCCTCGACTAGCCATCACTGTGGCCGTCACTCAGCCGGCGGTCTTAGTAATACAAAATTCCAATAATACCCTTACATCTCCTCGAGTAATTACTTCTCAGCCACTGGATCACGATGACTTACTCCTTCGTCAAGCTTCTAAAGTCGACCCAAACCCTTCGCCTAAATTTCCCAAAAAACTCACTTTCATGTTCTTAACAACGAACTCTCTTCCATTCGCGCCGCTTTGGGAACTTTTTTTCAACCAAAGCTCTGATCATAAGTCTCTTTACAATGTCTACGTCCATATAGACCCGACTCAAAAACACGAACCGGGTTTCTTTGGCACGTTTCATAACCGGATCATACCTTCCTCAAAACCGGCTTACCGGCATACCCCAACACTTATCTCAGCCGCACGTCGTTTACTAGCTCATGCGCTTCTCGATGACCCGTCAAATTATATGTTTATCCTTCTCTCCCCTTCTTGCATTCCTTTGAACTCATTTAACTTCACTTACAAGACACTAGTCTCATCCACAAAGAGCTTCATCGAGATTCTTAAAGACGAACCAGGGTGGTACGAAAGGTGGGCAGCGCGTGGACCCTACGCGATGTTCCCTGAGGTACCACCCGAAGAGTTTCGAATAGGCTCACAGTTCTGGACATTGACACGAGCCCATGCGCGGATTGTGGTGAGTGACGTGGAGATATGGTCCAAGTTCAACAAGTCTTGCGTAAGAAAAGACATATGTTACCCCGAGGAACATTACTTCCCTACTCTCCTCCACATGCGAGACCCACAAGGGTGTGTATCCGCTACGCTTACGCACGTTGATTGGAGCGTCAACGAACATGGTCATCCTCGGACGTATAAACCGTCTGAGGTTAGGGCTGAGCTTATACAAAAGCTGCGAAGTGCACGGCTTAGGTATGGCGACGGAAACCGAACGAGGAAGGATCCATTTCTTTTCGCTCGGAAATTTTCTCCGGCCGGGATCAGTCAGTTGATGAACATAACTCTAAATGTCATCTTTAACGATTTGGCTCTCGTGTAAAGTATATAATACGTTATATATGTTTAGAATTTAGGGGACTTGATTTGGTTTCATTTTAAGATTTTTCTTATGTTTAAACATGTATGCGTGGACGTACAATTAGTGTTATATATGAAAAGTTCCAATAATGTTATAGTTTTGCAGCTTTTGCTATAGGTCTAAAAGCTACTTTATAAGAAGGAAAGCTTTTGTACGAAGACTAAATATTACAAGATTCGATATAATTAGCAAATGGAAGTGGTAAAATTAGTAAAAGAATGATTGAAAGAGAGAAGAAGAAATCACAAGAAACGCGGCCGACCCTAACTTCCTCAACAAGGAATCTAGGCAATAACAACAAAACTAAGGAAGCGTAAAAACCTCTATCAACACCAAGTTTCGTCGTCTGATTCATACGAATCAGACAATAGCAAGAGACACTGCCTGGAATATACCAAACTTCATCCTTTGAATTGATTCGAATCCAAAACTTTTCTAAACCCTAAAATTCATTTGAGTCTCCTCCGAGTCATCAATCTCTTGAAACCCTGATTCCATGGTTTCTAGATTTTCATTGATCTTTGTTTTAAGATAATGGGAAGCTTTCATCGCCGGACATTTTCTTATGATAAACTTCCGACCGAACCCATTAGGCTCTCTGTTCTCAAACTAGATGGCTCTTCCTTTGGTAAATGCATCATCATAGTATCTTTTTCGTTTTGGTCACTACTTATTAGTTCTCCTTTGTTAACTTCAATTTTATTTTGATTTACTATGTGAAGATGTTTACGTATTGACCTCGGCCACCGTTGGGGATCTTAAGGTTGCCATAGAGACTGCCTTCAGCCATGTCCCCAAGAAGGGACCCTCCAAGATATCATGGTACATTTTTCAACTTTTATTACATTTTTCTCTCTTATTATGGTTACTGAAAATTTGACCCAAGAGTTTTTAATGGTGTTAGGTCACACGTGTGGGGGCATTTTTGTTTGTGTTTCGGAGGTCAGAAGTTAATTACCGATACGGATTGCATCGGAAGTTATGGGCTGAAGGACGGTGATGAGGTTTCAAGCCAAATATTCAATCTCATTTCATGAGTTGTGTAGAGATTTAGGCATGAATGAAAATTGGGTAAATAACAAGACGTTGTTACATACATATTTCAGGTAAGATTCAAAAACCATGTGTCAGGCAATGCGGTATTGAGCAAGGGATATTCTAGGAAATCGAAACAAAAGAATTTGTAAGTCTCATTCTTTCCTTTAATGGAAACACATTGATGTATCATTCCTAATAAACGATTTTTGAACGAGTATAGAGAGAGGGTATTGCCAAAGGATGTAGATGAAGTAATGAATAGAATTGAAGAGATTGATGACACTTGGGATGATCTCGAGAAAGGAGGCTTCGTGAGGTACAAAGATGATGACATGGACACTTCTTCAAATGAAAGCAGCAGGTCTTGTCTATCCAGTGTACGAGGTTGCTGCTTTGCTTTGGGTTTAAAGGAGCTGCTTGGGTTTGGTAATGACAGAACCTATTACTCTTTAAGAGATACTTGGAGAGACGATTGAATTTTTTTGTCCATTTTTGTTTTCTATTCGTAAGATTTTGTAATCACACAACAAAATGATCCAATTAAGGATCAAGTTATATTACAAAGGGTAGTATTATGTTCAGAGAAAAGCTTATATAGAGTACATAGTTACAACGATTCAGAAGTACAAGATAGTGCCTTAAACAAAAAAGTGGGAAAAAAACAGAGCTTTTGGCAGAGATACAAAACACAAAAAAACAACTCCGAAAGAGTCGTAATGGCGGACTAATAAGTTACACCGCCATTGCCAAAAGCTCTACAGTGGAAGAAGATAAAAGGCACTATCACGAACCTAAACCAAAGAACAAAGGACTTTCTACAAGAACTTGACTGAACATAGAGAGACAACAACTCCAAAAAGACGGTCAAGACTAAACCCTAAACTAGATTACCAGAACTCAGTGACAGGATTCACAGGAACACTAACGGTTGTAGAAGCAGACTCCTTTGTTTAGAAGGAACCAGCCAAAAAATTTAAAAAACAACCGCTGCGTCCTGGGAAAGAAACTAAGTTCTAGGTGGAATCTATGGGTTTTAGCGACCAAAACCTAGGAAAAAGACTTGGACTGATGATGATAATGATACTAAGGTTTTGTAGAAAAAGTGGGATTTAGTAGAGTATATCACACCTCCATAGATTTTCGAGAAGAGTATCCACAGTGCTGCTGCTGATTCTGCCACAACGTTGGATGTTTAGTCCCAAAAGCGTGCGGCCGAGTTTTTGTATGCATGCCTTGCTTTTGTCTGTAATAGCTGAGCAGCCACCAACAGAGAGAACCTGAAGATTCAGATGGTTGGGAGAAGATGCCAAAGCCTTGATTCCGTGATCTGAGACCAAAGTATTTGAGATGTCAAGGTCATTGACTGAGTAGCAGTTCTTGGCTACTGTGACAAGGCTTGCGTCAGTGATGTTCTTGCAGCCGTCAAGGTTAAGAGACTCCAATGTGCGTCCGTGGCAAACAGAAATTGCAGAGACTGTGTTGTCTGAAACATTGATGCATTCGCTCAAGTTCACCTTCACTAGACCAACATTGTTGCTCTGAAGTAACTCCCGCACACCTGCATCCGTCACTCCATTCAGTCCACAGAGTTCAACATCCTGAAGCTGATGACAGAACTTTCCCAAGAAAGCGAGACTTGCATCACCAAACCCAGGGCAGCATCGGATTGACAGAGAACGTAAAGAGCTGCAACTGGGTGATGGCAGAGAGGATTCAGAGTTGAAGTCACTGATGCCCAGACAGTTTGCCAAAGAGAAAGCCTTCAACTTTGACCCACAGTTCATGAGAAAACCCATAAGACCAAACTGGTTGATCCTGTGGCATTCTTCAAGTTTCAAACTTTCCAGTGACACTGCAGATTTGGCCAAAGCGACAAGTCCTTTACCAGAAACAAGCAAGCATTTGTTCAGAGAGACATGCTTCAGATCAGGGCAACCATTTCCAACAGCTTCAAGCCCAACATCAGTCATGCCTAGGCACGACATTACTGAGAGAGACTTCAGTTTCTTCAGCCCTTTCGCATTTCCCATAACCCAGAAGCCTTTCTCATTCACACCTTGAAGGCCATGAAGCACAAGATCAGTAACAGCTGCTCCATAGTGACCAATAACAGCAAGAGACAGACCAGATATGTTCAGCATCTGGAGTTTCACTTTCGTCAAGTAAGAACCAGCTTGGGCCAAGAGGAAGGCAACACCTTGATCTCCAATACGTGGGCAGCTCCTGATAGAGATTGATCTCAGATTGATACAACGTCTAGCAATAGCCCTTAAACCCTCATTCCCAACAGCAGAGCACGAATCAATCGTCAAATCACTCAGATTCATGCAATTCTCAGCAATTGCAACCAAACCATTGTCAGTTATTCCTGGACATCGAGAAAGGTCAAGTTTTTCAATCATCGGGCATGACCGTGCGATCTCAGACAAACCCATATCACTAACAGCAGGCAAGTTCCAAAGAGAAAGAACCCTAAGAGATGGACAACCATGAGCAACTGCTCCAAGACCAGCATCAGTCACTTTACTATCAAAACCACTCCCACGAATCTGAAGCTTCCCCAACCCTCCTCGACTCGATGTCCCAACCGCAATCGCTGCCAACCTCAAATCCGTCGCCTTCTTACCTTCCAAACTTCTTGACAAAAACCCTTCACCCTCAACATCTTGAACTGACTCATTCACTTCACTCCTAGTGATACTACTCAAAAGATTAAGCCAATGCTTGGAAACACAAGCGCAAGCACTCCTCTCTTCTCCAGAAGGTAAACGTCTGAGAATCTCAAATAAACACTCATCTGGCAATACATCGATCGACGTTTGCTTCTCCTCGAAACCGCTGAAAACCGTAGGCGCAGCGATACGTAACCTCTTACGCGCTGGGAAATACACGCCGGGACAGCTCCCTGGCGATAGATACATCGATCCCCCAAGGAAAAAATCTTCATCACCTATAAATCAAACAAGTAACAACTCCATTATTCTCAATTTCAATCTCAAGACTCTTCCACACTAAACAGAAACAACATAACTCGTGAAAAACCTAAAAAAAAACTTATGTAAGTATGTAACATAACAAAGCAAAAAAAAAAAAAAAAAAAAAAAAAAAAAAAAAAAAAAAAAACATAACAAAGCAAATCCACGAAATGAAACCAAAAGAGAGTCTAAAGCAGATCAAACCCTAGAACCCTAAATCAAGATTCCTAAATCAAGACTCTTCCACACTAAACAGAGACACAAAATTCATAAGAACACTTCAAAACAAACATAATGTAAACAAAGCAAATCCACGAAATGGAACCAAAAACAGAGTCTAAAGCAGATCAAACCCTAGAAAACTAAAGAACCCTGAATCAAGATTCTAAATCAAGAAACCACTACACCAAATTAAAGGATTTGAGGAAGCATACCACTAAATCTGAAGATTCCAGACATAATTCGAAGACGATTTGAAGAACAAAGACGAAGAATAATAGAGATTGAAGACTAAGAATCATGAAAACGAGAAGAACCCTAGGAGATTAGGGCAAAAAGAGAAGATTTTTACAGAAGAAATTTAGAGATATGGAGAAGAAGAAGAAGAAATTGAGAAACGTCTTTAATGGTGAGAGAGGTGTACGGTGGAAGTTGATGTAGAGAATAAAAACCCTCAAGTTCAATGAATACACGCGAAAAAGTCGATTTCTTCTCCACCTTCTTTGTTCCCACACCGAGCCCAATTGTTATATTTTTGTAATCATTTTTTATTTCATAAAAACATTATTATAAAAAGATATAATATAAATTCATAAAGTTTTGAAAAAGACTGAATACATTGAAGGAAGAGAAAAAGAAATGTCGAGTTACATGCATTGTTGACAAAAACATTTGAGAGATGTTGATTTCGTTGAATTTTTGGAATTTTAAAACCATGACACTAGCAACATGGGCAATAGTTTATTTGAGAAATAAGAGCAAGTGTTGGGTAATATCGTAACATGTTTTTTTTTAATGATGTAGGGGATGGATAACATAGTCCAAATCCAATGTTAATTATATATTTTAGAAGTCTTTTAAAAGCTTTTGGCTTTTGATTCGTGAATCGTTTGAAAAATTAATTAGTGTGGTGGATATGATAATTTTTCTAGATTTTCTTCTTAAAACATCATTTAAGTAGTATAATTATGAAAAACACCATTAAATATTTGTGTTTTTTTTCAACATTCATTATGTTTTTTTTTCACTCCAAGCTTTCGAATTATTTTTCCATAAAGAATGATTGAACAAATATATTTCTAATCGTAATTTAAGAAATGAAAGAAGCAAAAAATTGTTTTATATCTCCAAAAAAAATAAGTAGTATATATTATAAAATATACTTAAAGTTAAATGTACATGTGATTTTATATATGTTTTTAAGTATGATTTTTTATATCTATAAACATAATTTATATTTAAATTAATATTATTATTGATAATTAAAGAATTCAACATTTCATGAGTGAGGCTCTCTAGATGAAATTCATAATATTTTTTATTTTCAAGTTCAATGTAATATTTTAATGCACACGTCGTTTCAAAATCGTCTAAAAAAAATAGAGTTATGCTCTTGATTTTTATGTTATGCTCTTGATTACTTGATATATTGATATATCATAATATATATATATATATATATATATATATATATATATTATGATCACTTGTTGCATCATCATTTTACAAGTTGTCAGAAAAAATAAAAGCAAATGCTGGTGAGGTTTCAAAAGGAAAGAAAGGAATATAATTGTTAGAATGCAATGAAGGTGAGAGTTAAAAAGTTGACAAAAGTGGCTGAATACATCGAAGGATGCAAAAAGGTTCGAATACATGCATTGTTGACGCACCATTTTTTTTTTTTTGATTAATAAAAATTGTTGACAAAACCGTGGGAGGTTAAGTTCGTTGAATTTTTATTTATTTTCAGATTGAAGGAAGAATTATTCGGATAACATTGATTGCGACAGACAGAAATTATTTGTTTGTTTGAGATACTAAAACGAATGTTGAGGGTTTTATTGAAAATAAGAAGTATCACTCTAAAAATGAATGTCTATAACGAAAGTCATTCTTTTCCGTATAAATGGAAGTCTATTGCATGCTTATATACGTTGTTCATTGTTGTTTTGTTTTTTACTAAATTATTTTGATTGATATGATGAATTATATTAAGTTTTGGACTTCTAACTCAAAACCAACAAGTGCCATTTGAGTGAATTAACCAGCCTTTTTTCTATATATTATTCTCATTGTGAGATCATAACACGCCCATTAGATATGATGTCTCTTAGTACTATTCTAGTGCTTTCAAATATATTATTTCTATATATTATTTCTCATTCAGATCGTGCTAGATTGTTTACGTATTTACGTTTAATGTTAATAAGTTATTCTATCCAGCAACGACAACATAAGATGAAGCTGAAAATGACGTTATACACATGAAAAAAAAGTCATCTTGATAAATGATAATAGTCAGAAGTCTACAATTCGAAAAAGAATTCACTTTCTCGCGGATAATTGAATTTGGTCGAATTTTGTAGCACACCATTAACCATTTTTAGGTACAATGTACCGTACATAACATCCAAAAAGTCATAATCAGATTTTAACTTTATCAAAACATCGGAATATATAATCCACAATTCTAACTAAATACATATCACCAACCAGTTTAGAAAATAGCTGAACCACTTGGTCATAATTAGTCCTGAACGTTCCGTTATCCAATCGATTTCAGTTTGGTTCCATTCGATTTCGGTTATTTTGGTTCTAGAGTTTAGTATCCATTCGGGTATTTTAAAATTTCGGTTCGGTTCCGATTTTCTCGGTTTTAAAATTTAGTATCCATTCGGGTATTTTGCTTCGGATATTTCGGTTATTTTTGGGTATTTTCGAATATTTTTGGATATTTTTTTGAATATTGTTGAGTATTTTTAGTATTTATATATATTTTCAGGTATTTTAGATTATTTAGTATATAAATAACTAATACTTTTGAATATCTAATTGTATTTCGAGTATTTTCAGATACCCGAAATATTTCAGTTTGGTCTAGTTCTTTTGATTCTAGATTTTATTATCCATACAGATATTTTCAAATATTCAGTTCGGTTCGATTCTTTTTGCTTCGGTTCCGGTTCAGTGAATTTGTCCAGGCCTAACGTATAATAATACAATTCCCAGTGTAAGAAAAATCGACGTAACACAATGATTATTGTTACACAATAACAAAAAAGAAAAAAGAAGTCTAGTTCGGTATTTTCCTTTGAAATGGAAGTAAAATATTTTTTTTGTTCCTTGAGAGTTTTTACTTTCATCAGGAAGCCAGGTTTAAAAATCCAAGTTCCGGAAATTTTTGATTACACACATTAACGAGAGAAAAAAAAGATGAAACCAATTAAGTTTCAAGAGTTGCAAATCAATCATACAAGCCTTCTTGCTCCCACACATCCACAAGAAAATCGACCATTTCCTGCCACAATAACCATAAATCAACAAATCCTTAATCACGTTTGTAGAATGTGTAAACTTGCTGAGAAAATGCTTACAGGGAGAGGTATTGGACGAGAAAACCGCTTGTTCATACCCAACAAGCTCTCATATGTTGCATTCCAGCTGCAGAAAACGATACTTTAACTCAGCAAGTTCGAATAGGCGATAACTTTGATGACTAAAGAATCATCCATGAACTTATCTGACTTCAAAACTGTAAGAACCCTTATCTTATATTAACCTAAAAGCCTAAAGGACTAAAGAGAAGAATCACAAGACACCATGTAACAGCTTTTTGAACATGAAGCTCTTGTCAATCTTTGGATGACTTGCTGATGCATGTTTATTGATGGAAGCAAATTTGAAGAAAATGCTAGATGAATCACGCAATTTTTGTACTCATCAATCCCAAGGCTTTTAGATAAGAATTGATTCTTACTATTCTTGGATTAAGAAGTTTAATCCAAGAATCCGAGTCTTCCAGTTAGGTGGATGAGAAAGTCAAGTTGTGCCTTTGCTTTATTACCAAAAAGATTACTACTGATGGAAGCACTAATAGAGTAAAGTGACATTTTAACTATCTCATACTTGTAACTTTGTTCATCTGTGAATGCACATTAATGAATATCGCAATCAAATTGTTTTCAACACTTGATTCTTATTCATAAGGAATTAATGTAGAGGTTGAAGAGAAAGAAAGGGAAATCTAACTTTCACCAACCTTATTGTAGGTTCTCGAAGTTTGGCCTTTTTATGAGAAGTTCCATTTGCAAGCCATTGTTGCCTAGTTTGGTTCCAGAGGTTCAATCCTGAACAGGAAGAAAGAACAGACACAAACTTTTAAGGAAAATGACTGCACTGAAGAACAAAAATACGAATAAACAGAGCGAAGAATCATGAAGTAATGGAATTATAGCACCCCGAAAGTCAAAGAACTAATATCTGAAGATGCAGGCCAAAACATACCATTACAGAAGAAAGTGGAGGAAAAAATATTTAAGTTTTCGGCATAGAGAAATCCATACAGGTGTGAAAGCTTATTATATACAGGTCAGGTTTAATTCAACGTAGGTTTGATAGAGAATATCCATCAGTAACTAACATCTACGTGTCATGAGACGAAAGATTTTCATGTTGAACCAACAAATACATAGTATATTCTACAGAAATGTGCCACCAAATGTATTTTATCTAGTCAGTCACGAACTAGGGATCTTCCACTGATTGAGATGAATTAAATATAAACAATAATGTAAGCCAACACCTGCCTACATATATTAAAAGCGGGTCGACCATCCGAATGAGTAAGCTAACATCATAAGTAGATACTTTCAAAGTTGAATAAATGGTCTTTCACTTATTAGGCAACAAGCCAAGTAACTAAAATGCGAGAAAGGATCAAACAATGTGTGGAAATGTCAACTCACCGTGGTTTACAAATTCTGTGGGGTTGCTTGTACTTGCAGAAGTAGAAGTATTGTTAGTGAAGCTGATAGAAGACATGCTTCTCTGTGACTGAAGTGTGCTGTTATCCATCTCGCAAGTGCTTGTGCTCCAAAAGTCGTCTGATACGCTTGGCTTCTTCACTAAACGACCTTGAATCCTTAACCCTTTAGACGGCTCATCCACTGCAACTATAAGCGGTGGTTTATTGCAGCATCCAAAACAACCTCTGTACTGTTGCAAAACCACAACAACAAAAAAAACGCCAGTGAGAAGAAATGCAAGAACTAAGGAATTTGATTTGGAAAGACTCTTTGCAACCACAACCATAGATTCCACATAGAAAGATCAAGCGATAGTTTCTCGTTTTATCGAACAAACAACTCTGACAACAAGGGACACAAGGAAGTTCCTTTATCCTCTAAAGATTATGAAGTGAAGTTTCTTTGATGATCTTAACCAAAAGGTATTGATATTAAGAGCGATCCGACACTCAAAACACTTAAGAGAGCAAATGATTTCAATATTGAGTGAGATAAAAGATCTAGAGCAAAACTAAAACATGAGAGCTGCTTTGATTCAATTTATTTGCTTAAAATGCAAGCAACAACCATATATATCCACATAAGCAATAACCTAACCTAAAAATTAAGTAACAAACATATCAAATTCAGACTTTAAAAGTCAAAGTTTTTACACTTCAGTTTCATAAGATTCCTCTTCCTTTCTCTCAGTCATACACACCCACACAAAAAGATTGAAACTTTCAATTCCAAAAACAAGAAATTGAAGAGAAAGATCCTCACTTACCCCATGCAACCAAATAACTGGTAGATCCAAGAGGGAATAATTTCACAGAGATGCATCTACAACAACCAAATTAGTGATCTTCTAATCAAAACCCTGATTCCAGGTAAGAGAAGTCTCACAATCCTGCAAATTTTCAAAAAACCCAAATCCATCAAATCACTGAAATCGAAAAAAACACACTTTTTTTTTTCTTCTGGTGATGAGAAAAAATAACCTCAAAAATGGCATATTCGAGGAAAATTGGGATTAGGGTTTTGTTCCGCCACCTCCCTTGCAGCTAAATCTAAAGCCTTTATCTTTGTTTCTTCTTCTTCTTTGTTCGGTTTTTTTTTTTCTTCGTCTTCTTCTTCCTTTAGTTATGCGTGTGTGGTGGTTCTGCAACTCCCCAAAAATAAGGAATAGAAAAATTCCGTTTTTTTTTTTAATAAAGAAAACTGTCTGTTACTTTTATTCCTATTAATTGTACTTCAATAATAAATAAATAAAAAAGTTTATAAGTTATGGACCATATTAGGAATAAAAAAGTACTAATCTGATTTTTTTTAAAATCAAAATATCCTCTTTTTCATTAATCTGTAAATTTATAGATTAGAAAAATGAAATATCCAAATAATAAAGCATTATGACTTTAATTGATTCCAAAAGTTTCCTCTTTATATTTTTCTTTAATAATACAGAAAAGAAATATTCGTTCATGTGGCAGCCATTGTGATTAGGCACACACATTTTTGTTCCCTTTTGTTATTGTCACGATTACATAAATACAAGTAATCCTCTCGAGTGGAAGAGAGGATGTTGTTTTGTTTTTGGTCCCTTTTTTGGTGGATTGGATAGTAAAACAAATTGAAAGTTATAGATATCTAAAAAATCGTTAGACGTTAATCGGGTGTTCGAATAGGATTTAGCATCTACCCAACTAATTAAATATTTGTTTTCTAGTATATTTGTTTCTATAACAATTAATGAAATGACAAAACATTTTTTTTCATTTTTAATAATTTTTTATGGAAACTAGAAAAACATTATAAAAAGATTAATCAGCTGTTTAGACTAGAAAAATTATTGATTTTCCGTTTGATCAGTTTGACTAGAGCCAATGTGGCCTTATGGTATGGTCGGATTTTAGAATTCTTATATATACAATGAACAATAAACATTAATGAGTGAATATGGTATATGGATATTTTGTGTCGGCAATGTAAACAGATAAGTTGAATTGTGTCGCCATCTCAATTATTGACAATATGAAAAAAGTGCGGAGAGTTTTTCGTTAGGTGTTGTTATCCATATGTTTTGATCAAAAAAGGTTAATGAAAAGTCTAGAGGTAAATAACTTACCAACTATATCTAAAATAAGCCAATTTGGACAAAATCACTTATATAGATTTTGTTGTTTTAGTGGGGTTCTTAGTTTCTTGATTTGTTGTTTATATATTCTGTGAAAATAGGTTTAACTCTGAGGTTAGTTGAATGACATGCAATTATGAGTATGAATAGCATAACTATAAACCGAAATTACACATTTCAAGATTATTATGTTATGAAAGTGTTACATCACCTAAGAAGTGAGGATTGGAGGAAGATAATTAGATTTTTCACCTACAACCTTTGCGTTGGTATCAGGAAAGAACTCAGTCCCAGCAAGATTTGTTACTTCCCCGTTGCTACCAATGCTAATCGGATAACTAAGCAAATGCCCCGGTAAATCGTCATTTCGAGGATACTCTTGTGCTGAGTATAGTCCCCATAGCTCGTCTGCCGTTGCATTAACCAATCTTATACACTCTTCGCTTTCGGGGCTCTGAAACTTATGGGTTGTTATTCGTATATGTTCAAGCCATAGTGATATCCTGAAGCTAAATACTTGGCCCCCCGGCCTCCTGTTATGAGTAGATAGCAGATGGCTAGGTTGGTATGCTCCCATCGCGATCTCTGTGTCTCGACCTCCGTCCATTGACCTTTGGTTTATATTGGCTGATCCTATTATTAGGTACTCATCATCAACTGCATACAAATATACATATGAACCATGTTATGTTGTTAAAAGCTTTTTGATTGTTCTCAATAGGTTTGTTGCTATGGGCCTAACGAGATCACTTCGGTCTAAATGGACCTGGTCCCTAGGCTTTTGTCCCACCACAACAATCCTAGTTATGATGAGTTATGAAAGATAGATTTTTGACTTACCAATCATCATTTTAGAGTGGACATATATCATGAACCGACGAGATTCTTGAGCTCTTGCGTAGTCAGAATTAGGCTCTGGTTTCTCCGGAGGCAAGTATTCACCCGCCTTGCCAACTTCCCGATTCCCGAGGCAGAAAAACGCTAGGTAGTCTCTAGGGTTAGCATCTAAACCTTTCTTACGTAGTGCAATGATTATATCAGTATACATCATCTCCATTGTCCTCCTTTGCCAGTCAAGTATTGCTTGAACCGATGCAGAACCAGGTTTACCTTCAGGCCATAACGGAATCACTATATACACCGCAAACCGCTCGCCTGCCTCGATCTTGCTAACGATTTTGAGAGAAATCTCTTTAGGAATGAGTTGTAGTGCATTGATCTCATTTAAATCAATGTCTCTAGAGTTCCATCCAAAGGAACTTCCTAGAAAATATTGGTTCTCAATGTAGATGAAGTGCTTGGCTCTCCTTATGGCATTAACGTAAGCGTCTTGTATGCTTCTTTCAATTACGTTATCTTTTCCACTAATAAGTCCTATGCTTGCAGCTTCACGTGGATCCTCTGGAAACCCTTCAACTGCACCATCATCTATCGACCGGAAGACTTGGACCGTCCAGCCTTCTTCATTGTCTGGTTGTACAATCGGAAGTGGCGGAACCGTGATCTCTGCGAGTTGTGCCATTGATTTGAGGTACCTTCTACCACTACCTGTAAAAACACAAAATAAGTTTCTAATGAATTAATGATTGAATTCTTTGATTTAAAATGTTAATGCAAATGCCAAATTCAAACAAAAATTTTCTTAATTTTCGTTAGAATTTACAACTAAGAAAAAAATGTAAATGAAAAAACTACCAATTATTGTAACATGTAAACGCAAAAAAAAAACCGTTGAAGCCTAGTTATTTTGTTTCAATACCTTGTTTCATCCACCTCTGCTCAAAATTGTATAAAACATCCCACGCCGCAGGACCATCCAGCTTGCAATGAATATCGTGCCATGGCTCACGTGGACCGCCCTTTTTAATCGATGCGCCATCAAAGTTGGGCTGGTGAAAGTCATTAGCATGAACACTATTTAAAGTACCAAACAGAGGATGCTCCTCAGTGTCGTATCTCCCATCACAAAGATCAATCCCTCCAAGAAAACTTACTATCCTTCTCTTGGTTATTGACCCGTCCACTTCACCGTCCACCACAATCGTTTTTTGATGGTGAGAAAACATCGTAGCAACCTCGAACCCTTGCACAATGCTATCACCGTTATCCGGATTCCGCGGACAGAGAACACAACGCACTTTCGTGTTTTTGAAGTAATCGTAAGTTTCTTGATCATGAGTCATCATCAAGCCGTCTCTCTTAAAAATTTCGTTAGACGTTCTATCGTCCCACACAAGCATCAACACGGTCACGTTTTCTTCCGCTTTCTTCTTAAGCAATTCACCTAACTTCAAATCCCCTCCCGGTCTCGTCCGTTTAGGATCCCTGACCAATGTTACGCCGGTGTTCACCGACCAACCAGCAATGTATATCAAATGTTTTGCATCCCATATCGCATCGAAAATCTCTTCCCAACACCGATGATGCTTGTAAATAACTTGTCCTTCCGCGAGAATATCAGGGTACTCGGGAATAACGTGAGCGTCTTGGTAAAGTGTAACTTTGCAACCTTCTCTTTGATTGAAATAAGCGTTAGGAACTCCCTTGAAGGAAGGTAATATAATACCTTTGTTCCAATCCACGTCCTGTGTCACATGATTGAACTTGACACGAACATGGAGTTTGGAACCTCCTTGGATTGGTCTCCTATTCTCATCTAAAATATCGAGCCATCGGTCTATAGGTTGTCCGGTGATGACTTCGGTGACAGGTAAATAAGCTCGACCGATCAAACTAGCACTGACCGGTTCATCTTCTTTAATTGTGAATACGATTTTAGAGATTGAATGTGCCGTGTAGACATGGAAGGATTGTAACCATTTAGGATGACGTCTCATCATGGTTCGAGCCACTCTTGACCTATCTAGGTCAATGGTTGCGTAGAGATTTCCTCCAAACAAATTTGTGCATGAGTCCGTTAGTCTTTTGATTTGGGATTGAGTCTTTTTACCCGTTGGCTCCTTGCTCCCCTATGAATCATTTTGAGTTTTGTTTTACAAGTAACCTTCGTATAATATAGTAATATTTCTTATTTGTTTAAATCGATGTTCTAATAGAGAATGGTGAAATTAAATATCACCTTGCCGCATAAATTGAATCTTGAACGTTGATGTAATTTATCGATCCTATAAATCTTCACTTCAAGAGTTCCATGAAGGAGCAACTGTTCCGTCATTATTTCACCTGCAAATTCAAACATATATCTTATATATGTATTTCGTGGAAAGTGGATGTCTATATTTTTAGTGGATGACTAATAATTATAAGAAAAAAAATTGTGTATTAATAAAAAAATAACAAACCTCAATGGGTCGAGAAAATGTGCCTTTTGAGGATCTTTTTGGAAAGGCTCAAAACGGCTTTAGCAATTAGAGTTATGTAAACGTAAAGTTAGAATTTAAGGAGAGAAACGAATTTTGAATACAAAACGTTTGGATTAGGCCATTAGGGTTGTTGATTACTTGAGGAGACTACATAGGATTACAAGAAAGAAATAGATGGATTCTTTCATGGGTTTTGAGACTATTTTAAGTAAACCTTTTCTTGTAGGCCAAACCCAAGACAAGGGAAATCCAAAACGGAATATTCGTTGGAAATTAATCTTACTACTCACGTCTACATTTCTTGATGTATTAGGGATACACTTTATTCCATATCATTCCATTATTATTTTTATTTAGATGAGTATCCATGTTATTATTCGTTGGAAATTAATCTTACTACTCACGTCTACATTTCTTGATGTCCTAGGGATAACACTTTATTCCATTTCATTCCATTATTATTTTTATTTAGATGAGTATCCATGTTATATACATGGATTTTTTTGTTTTCTAAAAGTTCCTTTGACCATTTTTATATATAACCCTGACTATTATCAAATTTTCATTGGTTTTTGTAGATCTTTTTTTTACGACATTTCAATGGATAGAATAACTTGTTTTTTTTGGGGTAATGCTTGTTTTTGAAAAAACATTTCAACTATAGTAGATAGAAGATAAATAAATTTTATAACAGTTGATGTATTTAATGTGTTTGTTAAATAAATTTTCAGTTTAAAATAATAAGATATTTTAAATTAGTTTATTAAATGAATGTAAAATATGTTGAATATTTGTTTTTTATTCATAGTTATGATGTCGATAATACGCAATGGGAACTAGCATTCTAACAAGCGAATGGTAGAGAAAGTAAATACGATAATTCGACTAGATGGATTGGTAGCCAAAACTAGATGGAAGTAACTCGTAAACCTCAAACTTCATTTAAAAAATAATGGTAAATAACAACAGTATCATAATCATAAATAACCAAAAAAATCAGAAGATGAAGACAATTCACTATCTAGGATACTCTCATATGGTATCGATAGATCAGAACCTAACCCGGATTCACCACTAAGGCAAATTGTAGTAACATAGGAAGAACTAAATTCAACAAGACCAGTTAGACCAAATGCCATTCTCTTAGGTCTCATTATCATAATCAAAAAAATGTTGGCATATACTATAACCTTCAAGCTCTTATTCCAACAAATGTATGTTAAGCAAAAAAAACAAAAACAAAAATCTGAAGTTTTACCAAAATCCAATTCTTCACCTTTTAATCCTCTGGCTCATTCTTCCTCCCACCTTCATTTCCTTCCCTTTCTTCCAAAAGCCGACCACTCTCTTCATCAACTTGCTGAGCAGTCTTCTGAGCATCTTTAGCCTTCAATGCTTGTAACTTCGCGTGATTATAGTACGCAACACCCAAGAAAGCAATCCCATAACCAAAAAGATTAATAGGAGTCACAGTGTCCTTAATAACCGACCACGAAAAGGCGATCAAGAGCCAGTCCTTAACCACACCAGCAACATTCATGGTCAAAGCAGAGGTTTTCCCAACCAAAAGGAACACAGCTAGATTCAAAGCAAACGCACAGAAAGAATTCGTCCCGAAAATGAGGTAATCGAAATGGAAGCTAGAGGTATCTCTCAAGATCGGAAACTCCACGACAATCCAAGGGATAAACAAGAAAGCTAAGCAACAAGGAGCAACGTAATAAAGAGAAGTGATTGGATTCAACGTGATTCCTTTAGAAGTAAGCAAGATCTGAATCATTACCAACCGTGTCGCCTCGAAAGCAACCGCACCAAGCTGGAGAATCACACCCCAAACATCAAATCTAGCTTCACCATAAGCAGCAATGGCTACACCAAATGAGATCGAAAGCATGTTAATCATAGTTTCCGATTTGAAACCCTCTTTCTTGAAGAGCACGCCAATTGAATAAACCGCGACTGGCATTAACGCTTTGAGCATCTGAATGAAGGAGACAGAGAGGTAAATGTAGGCTGAGTTAGAGAGCCAAAGAGAGAGTGAATACAACGCGCCGATCGGGACGACGGATCTGAGATAAGTGTCACGTGACATTGAGACCGGTTCAACAAATTTGAAGACCTTGATGAGAAGAAAAGCTAGGGTTGAGCAAAAGGACATGTGGATCATTGTGAGTGAGATCGGGAATGGCCAATCGTACATCTTCTTGTCGAGGATGTATTTGTTGTAGACGATGACGGTGAAGCTTAGGAAGATCCATATTGCTACGTATGTGTAGGAGATGATGATGTTTTTAATCACACCTTCGCTTAGTGATCCACCTTTCCCCATATTCGTGATGTTTTTGCCTCTCTTACGACGGTGGTTCTGCGGCGGAGACGGTGGTGGTTTCTCCGAAGTTTGTGAATTTTGGTGAGATCCTGAAAAAACGTTTTCAGAGTTTACTAAAAGAGAGAGAGTCACACGTAACGGAAGTGATTCACCAATTTATAATTGTTTTCGGTTATAAATAAAAAAATAGTTTCGAGTCGTTGTTCAACTTCAATTTATTGAATCTGAAGGTAAAGTATACGTATTCAATGCAGTAGGAAATAATAGAGTGATATAATTAGCAATATTTCAATTGGAAAAAGAAATTTAACAATATTCATTAGTGATGTACAATTACAGAAAAAAAAACAACAAATTGATAAAATAATAAAAGTAATGAACTAAATTACGTCAAAATAAAAGTAACGAAACCAATTATATGTTAAAACGACCAAACCAATCAATTCTGAACTAACAAAATAGTATAATTTAACTCTAAACCGGCCAATACAACTGGTTAGAACTTAAACCAGCATCTTCTGTCCGATGTAAGACGAATCTTTAATTTGTTACATGTTTATGTACTTGTAAAACTTATTAGATCTCTAATATAAAATATCCAGAAATAGCTAGAGCCTACAGCATCTTATATAAAATAAAATTCAAAAAAAAAATCTCAGGTAATCCAAGTGTCTCCATCATATATGAACTTGAGATGCTAGCTAGACTTGGAGGAGGTGCACATCAGCACTTGATAAAATGTTTCAACTTGAGCTAGTTGATTTATTTTACTTCGCTTATAGATTTATTTAACTCGAACCTCTTTTTTTTATGTTAAGATGATTTACTTAAACTTGTCTATGAAACTAAGTCAAAATCGCCTTTATTATTATCACGTACATGCCTAAGTAAAAGAAAATAAAAAAAAAATCAAATATCATAATCATTGTTTTAAAATAAAATTCTATAAGCAATGCTACATTGCTAAAGTTTTTCTGTTTTAATTAGAATAAACAATGAAGGATGCAAGTTTGAATTACAACATCAAACAGAAAAACAATATATCCTCGGAAACTTAACCCAAAAGAGGAAAGCAAGAGCCCTAAATTACATGGAAACTATTAAAGAGAAATGTTATAAATCACAATAAGCAAAGCAAATGATAAGGCCTGAACGAAGACATCTAAAGAACCACGACGTGCTAAAATCACTCGCACCAACCATGTAGAACAAAGCAAACCACAATAGAACTTGCTAAAGTTTTTTTTTTTTTTTTTTCCGCCAAAACATTGCTAAAGTTTATCAGGACACTTTGGAGGAATATATGTACTGTATATGTACATAATAAAAAGATTTATTTCGTTCCAAATGAGACTTAGGGAATTAATAATCCTATTTCTAAATGGGAATTAGGATATGGAAATGCGTATAAAAATTCTGAAACAGAAATGGGACAAAACGGAATAGGACAGGACATGAACTTTACCCAACCCAGGTAACCATGTTAAAATAGTACTCCTTTCTTAATCAAAGTAGGACTAACACTCGAATCACAAGAATCTGATTCGCAGATGTGTTTAACAAAAGTGACAAATCTCTTTCACATTTAATGTTCATTATTCTTTGTATTAAGTTCTTATCACCATGACTAGTCTCCTGTAATTAAATCATGTCGACAAATTCAACAGAAAATATCAACTACTCCATAAATAATTAAATTAAAAAGTAGCCATCAGTTTAAAACCACAACATATATTTTGAAAGAAAAATGTTTAAGTATATATACGTACTTATTTCTATCTATAGAGCTATCATATATATGTTCGAAAATTATTAATTAAATAGGTACGTAAATAAACTTATACCCTCGATTATTATTAACACTCTACTATATTATCTTGATCATATAATTCAATGATTCTCCTTTAGACCTGTGCAATGGATCCAGAACCAGGACAGGTCCAGTTAAGTAACTCCTCGATCATCTGCATCGCCACTTGATCATCTTCCTGAACGTTGTCGTTTCGTTCCTTCATCTTATTAGTCCCAATATCACCACCGGGACGTGCGTTAACACTGTCATCTAGTTCAACAAGCTTGACCCAATTTGGACTGGTTTTCGATCCGGCGCGGTTCTGCCAGACGCCGATGTGTGAGCTGTCGTTGTCGAGACGGAGACACGTTAGATATGGTGTCTGGTCTTTACAGTTCTTCCTTAGCTTAGCGTTCAATAGTTCCGACAATGATTTGGGAGACCTTAACGTAGAGTTAACCTCCAAGGAATCTGAACCGTTGGATTTGATGATGGGGAAGTTAGTCTTCGCGTTCTGACCGTTCATTAGAATCGCGGCTTGGTCATAGGCTCTAGCCGCTGTTTCCGCCGTGTCGAATGTTCCTAGCCACACTCTTCTCTTCCTGATAGCTCACATAAACGCACATTAGTTACGTAAACAAAAAACACACATTATATTCAAACTTCAAAGTATTGAAACAAACACACGACAAATTTGTTATATAATGTTACTGATAATAAATTTGTCGTACTTATATAATGTTATATAGAGTGTTATATAAAGTACTTTTTCATCCATTTGTTATATAATGTTACTGATAATAAATTACTGATAGTTGAAGAGGCAGAGCAAAATGTCGATTTGGATGAAAAAGTACGAATCACAAATACCAAGATATATGATTCACAGTTGCCCTAAATACATATATAAGACATAGAAAATACATCAGTATCAATTATATGAGAAAGCATTTATTTATGTACACTCAAAATTTCAAATACAACACACCAAAGGTCCAAAACTACAAATACTTAACATATGTATTTTTTTTTGATAACCAAATACTTAACATATGTATACGTTAATAAACGAGGCTTTTTAATTGGACAAAAATAAGGAAAACGACTTAAACAAAAATGCAAGCTATTATTGCAAGAATCTTCGGAAATATAATCAATGATCGATAGTCATTCGTAAAAGATCAGAAAATTTGCCCTACAAGTACTACTACACCAAAAATATAAACTCTACACATATAATGGACTTGTATATGATCAGTATTGATGCATAAACATATTTATAATGTTGTCTCTGTTTATAGATAGAGGGAGAGAGAACTGACAAGAGAGGATGACGAATCTCAGAGACCCAAGAACCCCACTGACGTTGGCGGACACCTCGGAACTTCTTCGAATGTACCATTCTGTTGTTTTAAATTAGGGTTCTTAATTTCTCTGTGTGTTTCTGACACGAACTAAGAATAGGAGAGAAAGAGAAAGAGAGGGAGAGAGATTCCTCGTCTCTTATCTTTCTACCTCCAACTACTCACTTAACTCTCTGCTATTTTTATGGTATTTATTGTCTGTTCTCTCTCTCTTTCCCGTGTCATGGGATTATTGGTTATATATAACGTTAAAAAAACTACATGACAAGATAGTCCAAGTACGAATACTTGTTTTGCTACACATAATTAATCTTTTTCCATTTGATTATACTTGTCATTCTACAATGTTAATGATTAATCTACAACGTAAAAATACTTGATGTCAGTCCATAGTCCATACCATAAAATGGTACCAAGTGATCTATCAATTGCGGACGGAACGTAAAAATGTATCAATTCGTCTCTTTTCTTCATTAATTATGTGAATATTTGATAATAAGAAATGTTAATGTTTTTTAAATAGATCACGTTTTATTGTTAGCGTTTGACGCTAATGCAAACTACCGACTGAATACCAACGGTGCGTTGGGCTAGTGGGTTAAGTGCAGAGGTTGGATCCATGTGTTCTTTAGTTCGATTTCCGTTGGGAAAGATATTTTACGCCATGTTATAAGGTATTAGCAAAGGTCGGCCTGAGCCATGGGGGATTAAGACCTAGGCCCAAACCCCCTCCTAGTTAACAAAAGAAAAGAAAAAATTACCGACTGAATACAACCAATTACGAAGCATAGTGGATTTTGGTAACCAAATGCATAAAACTGTACTATAGTTAATTATAATGATGTCCCATGTGTATTCAATTATTCATAGATGTCTTTCTATTTATAAACCTATATTAACTCATACTGATTTTTGTAAAGATTATAGAAGACTGATCACATCCCAAACCTCTTTCCTTCGAATTTATTCCGAGTTACATAGCAATTCAAATTTTATGCTATTAAATTTTACTAACAGATAACCTAAACAATGACGTGAAAACTATGCCAAAACAAGGTTCATTCATCTATTTAATTTTCATTGTTTGATTTCTTGTAGATCTACTAATTCGACACAAAACAGACCTCGGTTATATGTACACACAGACAAACGCTCACCTATATCTCTTTCGATCATCTACGTTTATGTTACTACGGGTAAATAAATATAACTGAGAATAACTAAACAATATTGTAGTAGTAACGTTTATGTTACGTTACTACGTTTCACTTATCAATTAATGAAAAGGCTAGAGAATTGTCGGTGCGTCGAGTGGTAAAGTCCACGGATATTTGGAGTAGTAGTTGTCCATTAAATGAAATGAACGTAAAGGAGACAAGAACGATTTAAACCTTAAGCTTGAATAAATGAATTCACCAACATATGCTAAACGTACAAAATTAAATGAATAAGTTGAAATATATATAAGGATGTGACAGCCACATTAATATATGAGTCTATGAATGCAAATGGGACAAGGCGATGCAGGAAAGTTGCGGTGGTAATCCTTTTGTTTTTCAATATTTAGATGTTTAACAAATATCAGTTTTGAGTGATTTAAAATTTATACAACAATTCTAAATTTCATTATATTGGTTAGAGCTAAATTATTTTAATAAAAATTTAATTATATTTATTCATAATAAATTTTTGGTTTAGAAATGACCAATTCTCACAAATAGTACGAAAAGAAGTTTTATTATCAAATTTATCACAAAATTTCTATAGTTCCAAAATATAACACAAATTCAATATTAAAATGACTAATATAAACATTTGATTGACGTTTCAAAGGATTGTAAATTATCGCAATTTCAAATTGTAATTAATGTTATTATTTTACATAATAGATAAAAGTGAAATAGTTATTGTGTAAATTTACTAAATGCTAATTTTGAAAATTTGTGGAATATGTATTTTAATTTTATATAGACCTTGTTTTAATATTATTTTAGGATATTTCTTTATTATAAATTACTCTCGTTTATTTACGAAAAAATACGTATAATTCATCGTGTGAAATACCGTGAATATATATTGTGAAAGATCTTTGTTTAAATGGGTTTTTTCATATATTCGATGGGGTTTGCACTACCCTATGTGGCCATATCCAATAGGCTTTTCACATTATTCCAAAAGTTTTTGGTCACTCAACACAGGAAAAGGTTGGCACAAGAGAAAACACAATTTCGTATAATTTTTACCTTGACTTGTGTTGTTTAATTTATGTCAAGACTGCTAACTACAAAGCCTTCAGGTCCTGAGAATATTTTTAAAGCACCAAAAGTGTGGTTCATTTCTCAAGGACACCAAATTGCAGTAAAAAGAAACAAATCAAGACATGAGAAACCATCGAGCATCCTTGATCTTTAAGTTGGAGAGACCAGGGAAACGTTTGAGGGTCTTTGTTTCAAGATTGAACACACAGATGTCCGGGCATGAAAGTTTCTGGTAACGGACACGATCATGACGAGTGAAATAGATAGAGTTTGGTTCGATACCAAGGTCACCATCAGCAGGAACGGTTATACCCAAATCCAGAAGCAGGGCCTCATTACCTAAAGAATCTACCTCAACAAGCTTGTTGTAAATGCTCTCACTCGGGCCTAAATTAGGATCCTTGTAGAGAAAGAAGATCCTACGCTTTGTTGACTCGGAAAAGATGTTCATGACTAACAAAACTTCTCCTGATGATGTAACAGCAATGCTATTGCTACACTTTGCATCATATGTGAATTTAAAATCCCTCGAAGGACCTGGCAAACGAAATCGTAAAAGTATAGCCTCATTCTTGGACACATCCTTGAAACCTTCTTGTCCAGACAAATCAAGTTTTGCAATGTAATCACTAGTGTTTAAGATGTAAAGACTGTCACCACAAGATGTAAGTACCATATCAGATATGCCAAACTGTGTTGGAATCTCATGGTAATGATCTTCCCCATTCTTGCAAAAGGCTAAATAATCAATCTTATACTTGTCACTGAAGTACCAAACAACAACGTACTCTTCCTTCTTCTCGTCTACCCACAAAAGACCTCTCAGATATTTTGCTTTTAGGATGACAAAAGAGGTATATCCGATTTCTAATCTTACCTCCTTGATCTTTTTATCTCCGACTCTCTTAAGATTATATTTGTTACCTTTGAATGACTCTAGAGGTGGAAGATCGATCTTCTTCTCGCTAAACAAATCTATGATATAGAGATTGGATTTAGAATCTAGAACTAAGAACCAGTTACCTGAGTTTGCCAAGAATCGAAATCTTGATAAGTCTCTCTTGGTTTTGTAAACCCTAGCTTCCTCCGGGTTATACAAAGCACAATTACCTTCCTCCTCTGGAAACAGAATTAGCCATGGAGATGTGTTTTTTCGAGGCAAAGTTTGTTTCGAACACGAATACCAATTCGAACACACGATCTTAGCGCGGTGGAAATCCACAAAACTCAAACGTTCGAACACAGATCTCAAGATGTCCATAGGGATCTCCGACCAGAGAGTCACCATGCTTCCAAACTTCAATCAAATTATCAATCGCATCTAATTGCTTGTTGAGTTAGAGTTTCGGGAATCGAAGTTTGTGAAATAGTTGTGAACTGGTTAAGGAGATTTGGGATGTATATTGTGATTTGAGAATCTGTTATTGCTTATTAGGTCGAGTTTCTTGAACAAGAAACAAAAGGGTTTTCATATTTGTTTTTGTGAAGTTTGTTGGGCCTCTCGTTAGCAAGAAGCCCAATGGTATGTAATTACCACTGGAACATCACTTGGTAACCAAAACTATATAAATATAAACATTTTATCTTTTGAATATAGAAGTGTAAGATCAGAACAGACATGACTTTGTACTGATTTTTACAATGGCTCAAGAACACTTGCTTTATTAATGAGTCTACAAAATTTTATAACATTTTTACTGTAAAGGACAATCTCAATGTGTCAAACTATTTCATAACTGTAGAGACCAAAACTGATGTCTGAAACTAGGACTGATCCACCTGATGCAAAATGCTGAAGCCAGAGAGTTGTGCTGACTTGGTCATATCAGGATAATCCAAAATCCGCGGTTTCATCTTGAGAATAGTGTTGTGACACGTTCAGGAGATGTTAGTGTTGCCACTCTTTTAAACTGTCAAAAATTCATAAAGAATTAGAGACCAAATTCAGTGTCCACTTTCTTAGATTAAGTTCATTGTACCTTTTGTTGGTTGTATTTGTTGCGTATAGCGATAAGGGTGCTTCCACTGGCGTTGAGCTGCAGATCCTCCATTGCAAGTACCGCGATTTTTAGAGCGGATGTCTCATATCTTGTATAGTGTTGTAGAGTTGGGTTCTGTAAGCAATAACGTTCAAATCACCAAAACTGTTTTCTCTCTGAAGAATATGAAGAAATGTGAGCTCACTCACCCAAGGATGGTTAGATTGGTCGAGTGTCCATCTTGCTAAGAAAACCGCTGATGCGGCAATTAGGGATGGAAGGAACCTTAAGAAAGTATATTCTGTAAGAGTTAGCTCCGCGAAATAGTTTGCTAAGAACTCCATCTCAATGAGGGGAACCTGTGAACAAAAAAAATCAGTTTACTGATTCCAAGTTATTTGAAATTCTGAGAATGATTAGTGAAATGAATCAATGTAACCAACCTTATCAGACGCTTGAGCTGCGTGAATGAACCGCCTGCAACACAGAAGAAGAAAATGACTATAATATTTTCAAAACATTAAAAGAGACAATGTTAAGTATTGGTGCATTTTGATGTGTGTAGTGTTTACCTGAGAAACGTTTTTGTGGTGGGAACTGATAACCGAAAATGCAGAAAGTTTAAAACTTGAATCTCCATACTTAGTACCTGAAAATAATGGTGTTTTTAAGAAAAAAATATTTTTAACAAAAGTGAATCATCTTAGATGACACTAATATAGATGGATTCTGCATGTTAATTACTTCTAGTCTTGTGTATGTATTGTCTGTAATGAAGCAAAACTCCTCCAACCGCGGTGCACAAATCTCTTCGTATTTTCTTCAACAAGAAGTTACAAGGAAAAATGTCTTAGTTTATGGAGAAGTACTAATCTTCCAGAGTGAAACTTGGAATCAAACATGTGTTCCTCAGCATCCACTTATACTTCAGGTTTACACTCATTGCATTGTGAATGCTATTAAATAGAATCTTGCTTCAAAAACTTGAAATTGTAGAAAGAGTGAAATGGGAACTTACGAGGCTATTAGCATGCAAGTGATACCAAGTAGCTGAAGCCTCTGCTTTTCAATGTAATTATGAGACATGAATCGATCAATTAGATTCACGGTAAGGTAAAGTGTATCTGAAGTCAGCTTGTACTCTTCAGAAACCTGAAAGAAATAACATCAACAGAGTTTCTTAGTTTAACAATTCAAATTTAAATTAGCTCCACAACTTCAAGTAAAACTATGCATAGCAAATATTGTATTCCTACCTCCAAAAGCCAATCAATCAGAATTCCGCGCATATTTGGATCGATATCTCGCTGCACTTGTACCATATAGCTAGTTGAAGGTCTTTGTTCAAGCTGTAACAAAAAGTAGTGGTAATATAAATAACTCAAAATCTCAAAATGTAATCATCTTTTGGGAAGATGGAATAAGACAGAGTATTGGGATTATGTAATGCAAACCTCTGCAACATGAATGCTATCATATATAGTTGCAGCATATAAGCTACAAAACTGGGGATCTTGGACATTGGAATCTATATCTACAATCTGAAGATAATCCGCGACATCCGATCCATCTTCTTCTGCACAATCCAGTAAATTTTAGTAACAAACATTTTGGTATATGCTTCATTTAACAAGATTCTCTATTTTTGAATTCTATCATTGCATTCTTTAGTAGTGAAGTTTCTTACTTTGCTTTGGAGCAGAGGCATCTAAAGATTCAACCATTCTAATCTTTGACAAATCTTCTGCTAATTTCGATTTTTCGGCATCCACATCTACCAAACCATCTTCTCTTATTTGCTTAGTCTCTTTTCGACCTCGTTTGCAAGCCTGCCACATTGTATCATTAAGAACAAATTCTAAATGAAAACATTTACTAATCAAGAAAATGCAAAGAGAGCTTAAGAATTTGCTACCTTAACATTGCCTTGTGTAGAAATTATACTTTCTGCCAAAGTGTTAGTCACATCCTTGAGCACCGCCCGTCTTTTATGATTACAGACTGTGGAATTATCTGATGCCACTCGTTTATTACTCGGTCTAGCAACACGCTTCGGTTCTTGTTTAAAAGCGGGTTTTGAGGGAGACATTGACACTCCTAAGGCTTTAGCTTTTGATCTAGTGACTCTCACATTATTATCTCGAATTTTCGTAGTAGTGATTGCTTCTTTCGTCGCATTACGGTGCTTAGAAGAAACTCTATACATAATTTTAAACTGGAACTCGCCAAGTCAAAACCTGCAGAGTCAACAGAATCTAGTCTTCAAAATTTTATTACAGTAAACAAAATCAATCAGTATTAAAAAATGGAATAAATGAATAGCAAACAAGTAAATCAAGTTTCTAACATCAAATTTCATCTATGACCCCAAAAAATTCTATACAAAAATTCACCTCCCCGATCATATGTAATATAACATCAAATTATTGATCATTTTTCTTAAATGTTTCTGTGACAATAACAAGAAGAAAAAAAAAACACACACAAGAGATCAAACCATTGTCTGAATTTAGTAAAACATAAAACATAACAAAAAAAACACTTAGAAAAATAAAAACAGAGGAAAAAAACAGATCTGCAAACCAAAAACGTCAAATTATGAACGAAAAAAATAAAATAAATCATCGATCGAAGCGAGAGACGTGTAAAATGATGTAATACCTTTAGAGATTGAGAATGATCTACAATGGCGAAGAGAGAGTGTGTAATAGGAGGAGCGTGAGTGTGAGCGGGATTTTTGTGGTCTCGTTTCGAATTTCAGATATTAAACTTTTTGTTTTTGTTTAAAGTTGAAAAAAAAAAAGAGAAAGAGACTTTGGGATTTGGACAAATGATAAAGTTTTGGATTTTTATTGGGAAGTAAGTGACAGAGTGGTTTTTCTGACACTTTGACGTCTGGTCTTGTTGTTGTGGTAAATTCTCTTTTTTTTAATCCGAGATTTAATCAGCCGTTACGCGCTCTATTCTATTGCATTTGTTCCTACTTACACTATTCAATGTGCCCCATGCTTAAACCGTTTCATAACCTAAAAGCCTGATGAAAAAAAAAAAAAAAAAAAACCTAAAAGCCCATTGGACAATTTACTAAAACCCAATCTATGTTTTATTACAATTTTTTTTCTCTAATATTGAAGAGGAACATGAACATCGTCACAATTTTTTTTCCTAATATTTTAGAACCCAATCTATGTTTTGTATATGTTAACGATGGTTACAGAAATGCTAACTGCAGTTAAAACTTAACCCATAATATTTACGTTTATATATATACAATCTCTTTTTAGAAGTTTACTAATAAATTGGCTTAGTCAGGTGGTTTCATGTGAAATGAATAGATTCATGCGCTTGAGTTCAAATCCTCAACTTGTTCTATTTGACATATTTTTTTCTTAATTGTGAGTTCGAGAGAAGCATAGAGAGAATAATGGAGGTTACAGAGAAATTCTTGCGTGTTTTTTTTTTCTTTTTTTTTTTTACTATTATTGTTCATTTTTCATAAATCTCTCTGTTTGCTCTTCACACTGTAAACCTTAGATCTTTTTACTTCTCAATTTCAATAATCATAAATTGGACATCGTCTTCTATAATAGATTAATAGAATCAAGTAACAGAGAAACACAACGTTGTTGTACTGAGAGAAGGCAGTCTCAATATGAATTCGTCATTTATTTTCTCCGTCACATTTAAAAGGAATTGAGAAATAAGAAGATCTAGGGTTTACAGTGAGAACGTAGAGTTTTGAAGAATGAATAAGAGAGTAAAAAAAAAACGCTCAAAAAAGCGGAGGTATGCCTCGAACTCTGGCCCAGAGAATTTTTCAACCCACTTTTCACCAAAAGACAAAGGCGATATATTCATATATTTGTTAAAAGAAATTGTATATATATACGGAAACTTTATGGGTTAAATTATAACGCAGTTAGCAATTCCGTTACCATCGTTAACAGCCGTTAACGCGGACGTACGAATTTACCAAATTAAAAATACAAAGAATTTAAAAGACAACAACAATTAAACAAAGTATTTTTATTCCAATTTTAAAACTACACGTATTAAATTACTAAAAAAAAAATTGAAGGCGGTTTTTTTGTTTTTTTTCCCGAATTAAACTCAAATCCGAGACTGGAAATGAACTCAAGTCAATAAAAAAAATCCGCAACTCATTAAAAACGTGCAACTACTCTCCCCAAATTGAAATCTGAAACTTGAACTAAAACACAAATAAAAACCTTAATCTCAAACACAATAACCATCTTCATCATCCACAATCGATTGGATTATGTTCTCGCAAAATCAAATGACTCCAGATTCAATTTGTAAAATTGAGGTAAATTAAAGCAAAGATCTAATTTTTAAATCCTAAGTTAGATAGGTTTACAAAAAAAAAAAAAAAAAAAAAAAAAAAAAAAAAAAAAAAAAAAAAAAAAAAATCCTAAGTTAGATCATTTACGATTTAATTGCAAACCCAAATTTACATAAATTGAATTATTATACCTTAAAGGATTGAAAAGAAAGTGTAATGGTTTTAGAATCGACGAGTTTGGAAAAAGATTTATTGTTCATAACTGCAGATTTACCACAAAATTAGTTCAATTAATCGAGATATAGAGATGGACTGAAGCAGGAGATGAATTTAAGTAAGAGATGATTCGAAACGAAACTGATAGGAGAAGAAATAATTGAATTTCTAGCCAAAATAAAGGAAGATTTCGATCATCGTAGAAGAAACTAAAAAGAAAAAAAGAAAAACGTGTTTTGTCTTTCAATTTTGCGGGTCACCCGCAAACCCACAGCCCGCCATGGGCAAAATCCGCTTGACCCGCCACATGAACGGGCCATACCCGCAAGGCCCGTTTTTTGGGCTTCATTTTATGTTCGCAAGTCCGCTTCGCTATACTCCTTATTGGGCTAGGCCCGCGGGCTAGTATCTTGGACGGTATCCGTGCCATTCTTCGTCAATAGAGTAGATTTAGAGAATTAGATCCCAGTAAATAAAAAAAGTTATGCTAATAAAATTCTAGAACCCACAAATTAATTAGTTAAACATCGAATGAATGGATTTGTCTGGACCAATCAGTGTTGGAGGTAGGGTGTTAGTAAGGGGTCACTTGACCCCATAACTTTTAAGAAATTTTGTTTATTAGTCTTAATTATTTGGTGTTGATAATTTTGTTTAAAATGTTAATGTTGACCCCATTAACTTATCTTCAAATCATGTTTTTGCACCCCTTCTATTAATCTTTTTCTATTGACCCCTATCAAATTTATTTCTGGTTCCGTCACTGGGACCAATTATGAAAATTAGTCACCCAATCGGCCAATCCTATTAGGATTGTCTGGATTTTGGGTTTTGAGAAGCATAAATGACGAAATACAGAGAGTGATGAGAAAAAGAGAAGCAAGTTAATTTTCTGGATTTGTGTTTCGACCAAAAAGATGCAAGAGAGACAAATTAATTTTCTTTTTAATTATTTAATTAATATAATGTAAATGGCATTGCCGTAAATACATGAGAATTTGAGGTACATTAAT
The DNA here is from genome assembly GCA_905216605.1 of Arabidopsis arenosa. NCBI lineage: Eukaryota > Viridiplantae > Streptophyta > Magnoliopsida > Brassicales > Brassicaceae > Arabidopsis > Arabidopsis arenosa. Next base: position 10,187,343 of record LR999456.1, read on the forward strand.
GTATATACACTACAAAAAAAGGTTGTTTTACATCATTTAGTTTATATATTTGTATTAGTTATAAATAATGTAAATAACTTTTACATCACTTAAATAAGTGACTTTGAAAGTAGTGATGCAAATAATTTGTGTCAGTTTATTAGTAACCGATGTTAATATCCAAAATATTGACATCGATTATTGTAACGATGTTAACTTTTACATCAATTTATTTAAATGATGTTAGTATTTGTTTCGGTTAAAAAAATGATGTTAATTTTTTTTACATCAGTTTATTTAAGTGATTTTTTTCCAGTGATGATAATATTTGTGTCAGTTTTTAAACGTTTTTAATATTTCAAATAATTTACCAATAACCGACGATAAGGTTTAAAATGTAATTAATTTCCAAATTAGTAACAGATTAATAATCTTAAATATTTTCCATAATTATTATTTTATTGATTATTCATTTTTATAGGAAAAAACGTTTTCAATATTATCTATTAAAATCTTGATTAGATTTTTACTAATAATTATTACAAAAATGACTATTTACGACAAATGAAAAAAAAATCAGAAATACAATCGAATCAATACAGAGTATCAACGATTTCACAAAACTAAGCTATGATTTCTTCATGTTGATGTGTTTTATGAAACATATTTTGATTTTAATCCATGCTTTTTCCTTTCCATTGTCTAGGTGATGTTGTTCCTTCATCTTCAGAATTTCTAAATATGAAAAAAAATAAGAGAGAAAAATAAGAGTTGTATTTGAGAAATCAACAATATAAATTATAGAAAACAAGTGTTTGCCTTTGAAAGTATTAGAATAAGTGAGCGATATGACTTTGTTGAACATAACCGATTCACCAAAAGTTGTTTGGCGTCAATGAAAGAAGAATTTCTGTGGACTTGAGAAAAGTTTTGTGTTCTTGTCACTCTCCGTTTTTTTTTTCGTTTCCGCTGATTTTAGAAAAACAAATTAATATAAGATTTTATACTAAAAGAAAAAGCTTTTTAATTTTATTTATAATCATGTACAATATTTTTATTTGAGTAGTTACAGAGATCGTGGGTTGGTTAATACTATATTGAGTAGTGGAAACAATTTTTTAATAGATAATACAAAATTGAAGACAAAAAATAAAAGGTTAGGAATATAAAAAAAAAACATTCGGCATTTTTGATAAAAATTGATATTTAATTAAACGAGTAACTAGATCATCACCCGTACTAAAATACAGGTCAAATTTTATTTATTACAAAATTTATATAATATATATATTAGAATTAAATTTTAATATATTATAATAGTAAGTGAAAAAATATTAATTTTTTTGTCAGTTCCTATATACAATATTAGAATAAAAATAGAATTTTTTCTATAATACTCAATTATGGATTTATTTTTTAAAGATATGATAACGGAAAATAATTTTTTTTTTTAAAAGTAATATTTTTTGAATAATGAGTTAATTTATGTTAACAACCACAAAATAGGATTGTATATATTTCAGTTAGATCAAAAATTAAAATATCATAAATGAATCGCATATAAAACATAGATTATTTTTAATTAATTAAGAAAATTAGCTATTATTAAATTAATTTAGAAAACAAATTTCAATTTATAATTCTTTGGTTGTTGAAATAGAGATTTGTTTGAGCTCATCTAACTACAAAATTTGTTTGAGATTTATAATTACGGAATTTACCAATTATTCGCATAATCAAATATGTTATAAACATATATTTAGTATATAATAATACCAAAATCAACATGTGCGTGGAGTCTATATTTTTATTTTAAAATCTGAATATTTCATTTTAAAATATTGCTTGCAAAATCTATAATTCGTTAATTCTAAAATTGCTTGCGGAATCAAATTTTCAAATATTTAGAGGTGTCAAACCATATTTAAATGTTCTACACTATTTTTAAATATTCCAAATTAAAATCTTTAAATTTTTTTTGTAGTTTATAAAAATATGAATTTCAAAAAAAAAATTATATGAAATTAAATATAACTATTCAAATAGTTATAAAGATCAAAACTCATTTCATCATATAATATTTTATATTTAACCCGCTACCTATTATAAATTTTTTTTAAAATAATCAAATTAGAGTATTTATAAGTTTTAACTTTTTGAACTATTAAGTATTGATGATATTCTCTAAAAATATCAAGTAAAACTTATTTTAAATGTTGCAAATTAAAATAGAGAAATTGTTAAAAATGCCCCTTTTTCAATACCCCTTTTCAAAAATTCCGCCTTTGAGAGTCTATTTTTAAGTTTGCCATCTTTTAATTTTTAATGACCATTTTACCCTTATTTGAAACAAAATTAGGTCCACAAAATACAAAATATTTTTTGGCGGGAAAAGTGATCCCGCAATTTTCCCGCCAAAACTCTTGTAAAAACCTTTAAAATAACTTGTAAAATTTTCCCGTAAAAATTTTTCCCGCCAAAAAAATTGCGGAATCACTTTTCCTGCAAAAAAAAGTTTTTTGGCGAAATTTTTTTGGCGGGAAAATTTTTGGCGGGAAAAATTTACAAGGTATTTTAAAAGTTTTACAGAGTATTTACAAGTGTTTTGTAAGGTTTTACAATGTATTTTAAAAGGTTTTACAAGGTACTTATAAAGTTTTATAAGGTATTTATAACTTGTAAAACCTTATAAAAAACTTGTAAACCTTATAACTTGTAAAATCTTATAAAATATCTTGTAAAATCTTATAATATCTTATAAATACCTTATAAATGCGTTGTAAAACTTTTTAAAATACATTGTAAAACCATATAAATACCATGTAAAAAACCTTTAAAATACCTTGTAAATTTTTCCCGCCAAAAAAATTGCAAAATCACTTTTTCCGCAAAAAAAAATTTTTGGCGGGAAAAAATTTTACCGAAAAATTTTACAAGGTATTTTAAAGGTTTTACAAGTTTTTACAAGTGTTTTGGCGGGAAAAATTGCGGAATCACTTTTGCCGCCAAAAAATATTTTGTATTTTATGGACCTAATTTTGTTATATTTCCTTATATATTTGTGATATCTTTTATTAAAAGAAGGGTAATTTAGTCATTTTGTACATTAAAAGGGGTATTTTTAAAAATGGACAGCCAAAGGGTGCATTTTTGAAAAGGAATATTGAAAAAAGGGCATTTTTGTGAGTCTCCCATTAAAATATTTAAATTTTTATTGTAATATATAAAATTATACATTTCAAAAAAGTAAATGTACGAAATCGAATATAAATATTCAAAGTCTGACCCGTTGCTCAGTTGGAATTTTTGTTGACTTTATTTTTGTGTAAAAGAAATATATTACTCAAGTCTGAATTTTTGAACCGTTTAATTGTTTCCTTTATAGATTGAACAATTTATATGCGTTTTTTAAAATTCAAATCTTGGCATATGCAGAAAAAATTGCTTTTTTTTTTTATTATGTAGATGATATGATGATTTGTTTGTTTCATATTAATATAATCATATTAAGATGAGAGGTGAAGTTTAATGATTAATAACAAATTAATATGATAAGTTAGATATCAAATCTTATATGTTCATTTTGATTGGTCATTTAAAAAAAAAATAACAGATTTTCGTTTTATTATTTAATTAAATTAATTAAATGACATAAATTAGTATTTTACTTGTTTATCCTTAATAAATTGAATAAAATTTGTTCTAAAAAAAGATTTTTGTAATGGCAATCTTATGTAAAATTTTACAAAAGAGAAGGTTAGTTAATGATATTTTATAAAGTGTACTCCCCAAATAATAGTATAGGATACAAGTCGAAAAATCCTTTATATTATAAAGCACAAGTGACATAACCACTAAAAATTTACCACATAGGATTCTGTTTATTTAATTTATATAAAAACAATTCAAAACTAAATGGGATCGTGGAGAAAAAAAAACAGAAAAAAAAAAAACAAATTATGATTACATATCGTTCCATGACAATTTGAAAAAACTGTAAAAAATATCTAACCCCTAATTTTGCTCCCACTAACTAAACCACGTTCAAGCTGATTTGTAACTGACTCATCTTATATTTAACTCTCAATTAATTCAGTTTCCTCCCAATTCGATCTTTCTTTAAGTTTCCTCTTCATACATGTTTTTTTCTCTTCATCTCAAGAAAGCTGCAATTCAAATTCCCTTTAGGTAAAAGCTTCAGATTTATTCATATTCATTCATTCATTTTCTCAAACCCAAATAAGACACGAAACAAAACGGCTCATTCAATCATTATTGGAATTTATTGTGTATACAACATCTAACAAGAGAGATTAGCATTTAGAAGAGGCAATTTAGCCGTATAATTTGCCAAAATCATTCTTTATTTTTTCTTCTTTGAGGTAACAGTTTCTTCTTCATTCTTTAGCTTTATTTAATTCATATACTTCCTTAACAACAAGGATGGTTTATTTGGTTAGCAATTGAGATTTCTCTTATTTGGTGGCAGAGAGGAGATGAAAGATTTTGGGAAAAGATGTTCAATAAATTAAGAATGACGAAAAACAATCTCCACCACCAATCCATGATCCTACGGTTATCACTAAATTTGAATTTCATGTTGCATCAATACAATAAAAACAATAAGAGTCTCTCCAGCAATGACACCTAAGCTTTTTAGGCTGTTCTGGGAGTGACACATTATTAAAATCTTAATCCAATCAAAAGATTTCAATTAATACACATCAGCTCCCCAGCTTGCCACATCACATTTTTATATATAAAAAAACAGATTATTTGAAAAAGACAACCAATCAAATTAAAACAAATAATACACATAATTATTTTAAATTTTTTGATATTGACACAAGAATTTTTAATTTGTTTCGTAAATCAATATTAAAAAAAAAAACACTAGCTCCTTATTTTGGAAAAGTTGTTTTTAGAGAATATGCATGAGGCGAATTTAGAGGTGGTTTACGCCGCATATAGTTTTTGTAAATTAATTTTATTTTAATATAAATATTTATGGTAAAAAATTGAAAAGGATATTGGATTTTGTATTTTACATTTGCTCGTATTTTAAATGTTTTTATTTTATTATTTTATATATACATTAATAAATAATTGTATATCTTACTTTTACAAAAGAAATGTATGATATAGTTAATCTTTGTATTTGTTTGTTTTTATTTTATGTTTTTAGTATATGTTTAACTTTTTACAAATGTAAGATTGTTTTTATATTGTGATATATGTTCATATTTTTCAGCGATGATTGTACTTCAAAAATCTTAGACTCTTTCTGTTAAAATTATTTGTGGTACACAAGTATAATTGTAATCATACTACAAAAATTTAATATGTCAAAAATCTTGGTGATCTATTAAATTTTATTATTATTGATTAATTATTTATTATTAGTGATCTATTTTGTAAGAGTATATAATTCAGCATAGCAAAAAATTGAGCATTAACTCTGTATTTTTGGTTTATGTTTTGAATGAAAGTGATTTCACGTCGGCTCAAACGCTTGATTTACTATGTTTCAAGAATACTTAATGGTAAATATTTTTTTTGGCCAGACACTTAACGATAAATATATATTAAGAAAAGAGAATGAGAAAGCTAGGATTCCAAGACTCCCTTTGTATGCTAAGAACCGTATGATCGATCATCATTTTGTAACTGCTTATTTTGAACATTTTAATTTTAAGTAACAAACATATAGGCTCTTACAATTTATTCATAACCAATGTTTATGAATTGTTTTAGTCTATTCATTTTATAAACCTATAGAAAAGCTTGGTCCATCTTTTTTTATTTCTTTATTTTCATAGAATTTTCATAACTTGTGTTCAAGTAACTTTATGTAATAATTTTCATCAAAGTCATGTACTCTCATATAAAAAAATTAGATATGAATTTAAATTCTGACTGTTATGATGTTTTTCAAGAGAGATTGATGACTTTTGTGGTCGAAAGACCGACTGATTCCAATTAGAAGTTAATATAACAAACTTTCTTATTCTTACATGTTTTTATGTTATCTTATGGCCTGAATTTATATTGATAACATTGTTTGTATTTAGAACAAAGATGAAGGGTATGTGGTCAAGCTCTTAGACAAGTAAAAATATTTGTAATTATCCGTAAACAAATCCTTTTCGTTTTTTTTTTGTTTTTTATGAGTGTTCTATTTTTTTTCCGCAATTAAAATGTTTTCGTTTTGATTGTTTAATAACAAAAAAATTTCAAAATATACCCCGCAGCGTAGCGCGGGTTTCGACCTAGTTAAATAGTAAAAGAAGATTGACATGAAATTTATTTATTTTAGTTTTTATGTATTAAGTAAGAAATTTTTTTTTTTAAAACCGTAACAAGTTATGTGACTTTTTTATGAAAAAAAAACATCAACTATTTTTCAACATGATTATTTTGTTCGTTATTATTCTTGAACATGATTTTTTCAATATGCAATGTTCTTATTCTACTCAACATAATTCTACTTACGAGCTTCTACCAAAAAACTGTACCAAAGAAACAAATATTTTTTTGCTCACGTCAAAATGAGTTCCTTCTGGGTCTGTTAACAGACACATCACCGGTGAGACTCAAGTACATGGAATTCTCTACAACGTCCCAATGTCATTCGATAAGGACAATTCACCATCTTTCCAATCTGATTGCGAATGTGGTTGCGACTCATCTTGAACTCGCTAGTGACTTGATGCTCCTTTTGCTCACGTCTTCGAGTTCTCTTGGTTATGATGTCGAAATATCTATCATCTTTATCACTTGTTCATTATGCAATTACCTTTGTTGTATCAAGCCTTGTTTTGGGCAAAACTCTAAACTTTGTAAGCTCTTCCTACGTTTGATTTAATGGAAAACAAAGTGTTTGCACAAAAAAAAAAAAGAAACAAATATTAAGGAAAATACTTTTTAAGCCAAATATTCAAATTAAACTACTCTAATAGTTGTTCAACTTTCAGTTATTAAAAATTCAAACATACATTTATCAAACAAAAAAAATTAAAGCCTAACAACTGTATATATTCATATTTAAACTAAAAGTTCAATTAACAGTACCCTTTTTATTTTCACAACTTCTAGAATTCAAATTCACAAAATATTAAATATTGATGTCTATTATACCGCATCCGTATCCGTACGTAGTACGGGATAAATACTAGTAATATAAATACATGAGAATTAGGCCATTTCAATTTCTGGCCTAATTTGAAATATTTGTTTTGTCTGGCGCCGCTTGATGAAACAGTAGATGCAGGCGCCAATGAAGAATACAACGAAAACCCCAAGGACGATGAGGTAAAATTCGCCCAGCGGTACTGGGTCGGTCACGTCCGGTCCGCCATCGTGAATGCTCATCTGAAAACAGAGGAAGAAGAAGAAGAAGAAGCAGAGTAAGAGGAAGAAGAAGCAGAGGAAGAAGAAGCAGAGTAAGAGGAAGAGGAAGAAGAGGAAGAGGACGAAGAAGAAGAGGAAGAGGAAGAAGAAGAAGAGGAAGAAGGTACCTTGATATCTTGCGAAGAAAAAAGAAGGTACCTTGAGATCTTGCGAATGATGGCGTTCGAAGAGGTGTTCAGAGGAGAATGAGATCTTACTACTTAACTGAAATATGCATATTTAACTCTCCATTTAATCGCATATTTAACTCTCCATTTAATCCGACCCGACCCAATCGAGAAACCGACCCGGAAATAACGCCGCGGATCCTTAAAAACAACCCAAGTGGGTTAGTATTAGCCAAGATTTAAAAACAAGCGGATCCCTAATTTAGAGACGTAGGCCCTTTCGCCGAACTCTTGTAGCTCGTCTAGTCTGCGATGGCACGTTAAGTGCTAACGTGTGACAAGTTCGATGCTCGAGTAAGGCATTGAGAGAGAGACAAAGAAAGAGACGTAGACCCTTTCTTTTATTTTCTCTTTAATTCTAAAAATTTACTCCATACCTATATTCGCTCATAAAATTTAGATCATAAATTATTCTCTTAAAAGTTTATCATTCCATACCTTCGCTCATCTGCTAATTTCCATTTAAGAAACAAAAACAATTAATGCTAACTAATCTATAGAAAAATCCAAAAATTGTAACTAATTATTGTTTCTATATAAAATCCGGCCTTAAATTATAGAAGATTCCTAATGCTTTATTTCGTAATTGATTCTATATTTGATTTGTGTACATGAATTATTTTTGAGGTTTATGGGTGCTTCTAAAAATAAATATGGAAAATAACATAGAAATTATTGTAAGAAATAATTAGTTTTAGTTTCTAGTTCATGTAAGGAAAACTAGTTTTAGTTTCTAGTTATTGTAGGAAATAGACGTGAGAACTTTATATCTTAGTCAAAGATGAGAGAACGCTAAAATATATATATATATCCTAAATAGTAAATAAGAAACCTAAACATAATGGTTTTAATTACCTTAGGAGATGATAACATTTGAAATGAGAGAACGCTAAATCAAAAATTGGTGAAGCTAAAGCAATTATTTCACATTAGACAATCCATATAAAGTATCTAAAATGAGAAAACTAAACCCTAAAGAGGGAACCCAAACAAAATATCTTAGCTACCTTACAGCTAGATTACAGTAAACTCTAATTTTAAAATCTCGTTGCATTTTAAAAATACAACGTTTTGTACCTAACAACAAAAATGTGGACATAAAAAATCTAAAAAATAAAAACTAAACCCTAGTAAATCCTAAATAAGGAACCTAAACACAATATTTTTTGGGTCTGATTGGATGACATGTTTAGCTGAATAAAAGTAGCTGAATAAATATTTACTCTCAAGTTTACTAAAAAGTTACCAATCAAAAGAAATTTTGACAGTTTAAAAGAGTGGCAACACTAACATCGCCTGAGCGAGTCACAACACTCTTCTCAAGATGAAACCGCGGATTTTGGATTCTCCTGATGTGACCAAGTCAGCATCTCTCTTTGTATAATAAACCAAAGAAAATTTTGACACATTGAGATTTTCCTTTACAGTAACTGTTATAGAATTTTGTAGACTCGTTAACAAAGCAAGTGTTCATGAGCCGTTGTATGAATCAGTACAAAGTCATGTCTGGATCTTACAATTCTATATTCAAAAGATAAATGTTTATATTTATAAATTACCAAATCATGTCCAATAAGTTGCGAGGTGGTGTTTAAAATTTCAATAAATGTCTACATTTGTCGAGTTTTGCTTACCAATTCTATTTTCAATACTTATACTGATGTAAATTCTAGTTAAAGTAATAATGTTAGAATTGTAGAATTAATCAATTCAACGTAAACCAAAACTAGGTACCTATAAATAAGAATTAGGTACCAAAACTACGTTTTTTTTTTTTTTGTCAGCTGTAATAAACGTTCAATAAGTCAAATTCAAACTCTGTAACACCTAGAGCCCGTATTTCTTTTTATTGGGCCCCAGTCCGTAAGCTCAAGAAACCCCAAGTTCAATTCGAAAGACGTGAGGCCCGAGAAGATGGACCCAAGCTCAACCCACTGTTTAGCTTCTATTGGATGGGTTCAAATAACGGAATTTTCACTAAATACATTTTTGTAGAAAATTATCTTATAAGTGAATATCATATGATCATTTATTAATGTTTTCTATAAATTAATTATTTTATGATCATTGAAGTACATTTCTTTATCACTTTGCTTGTTTTAAAATATTTATATACTCTTAATACTAGTATTGTAAAAGTATCAAAATAAATTCTTATTTATAAGTACCTAATCTTAAATTTCATATGAATGGTATATCAACGTAATATATAAAAATATTATTAATGGAGTTTCCAAAATAAAAAAATATAGTAAAATCAGAGATAAATTGACTACACACATTAAGATAAACTAAAGAAAAGAGAGTAATAAAAGCAGTCTCATCTTCTCTATATTTTAAAAGTTACTGGGTCAACAGTCAACAACACATTGATTACAAAATTTTTGTTTAGTTGACGATAAGTTATTATTGATAACGTAATAAATAAATCTTTTTTTCTTTCTGGTCAAAGTACTATTATTCCCCATTCAATAATCATTTACGTTATAGAGTCAAAATATATGATTAAGCTTTAACGATCTTGTACTTCTTGCTAATCACGTTCATAATATGAGACTCCAAAATTTTCGTACATAATGTTTCCATAATATTTACAGTCAAATATTTTTATTTTCTAGATTAGAATGTATTAATTACGTTTAGAAAAGTCAAACGTACGTAGTGCTTATAATATGTATATATAAGTAACACAATGTTTTCATTCTTGAAGAACATAACAGATAATAAAATGTCTACAACAATTAAGATAACTCTGGTTTTGAATCTCTTGAATCTTTTGTTCTTAGTAGTCCTAGTTCGTTCAGATCAAAATACGTTGCCTCTCAGATCCTTCAAGGTCAGTGTTAATATTTTGAGAACTTGAGACACTTGTCTCCCTCATTAATCATTATTTTGATCTATTTAATTGAAACAATGCAACATCATTTTTTCTTCTTATATCATGGATTGAGTTCAAGATCGTCTCATGTCTTTTTGTTTTTGGCCATTGGCAGATAAGTGAAAATGCTACATACGATTGTGTAGATATTTTTAATCAACCAGGACTTAATCACCCCTTGCTCCAAAACCACACAATCCAGGTGCATAGACCTTTCAAAAATTCGTCTCCTACATGATTTTGTTTTTTTTTTTAATTAATTTTTATAAAATGGGATTTTAAAATTGACTATAAATTTTATTCTTTGAAAAGATGAAACCATCAATTTCAAGAATTGAAGTAAGGAATCACATTGGCAACAACAAATCATATTCGAAGAAAACAGGTTGTCCAGATGGAACCGTTCCTATATTGAGAACCTCAAATGAATACAACATCAAGGCACAACTTTTCGCCGAAAAATATTTCCATCCGCTTTCAACCCATAGTTCTGGAGCACATGTAACATTTAATTTTCTCCTTATACATTAGATCTAATTATTTTTGTGTATTTCAAGTAGTAATGTCAATATAACTGGCTCTTGGTAGATTGCTGGAGTAAGGTCACAAGCTGGTCCATTTCATGGTGTAGAAGCTTGGTATGATGGATTTGCGCTAAACGTTGGACGATATCAGATTTCATATAGCCAAATATTTATAGGCAGTCGATTGAATAACCAAGACAATTTTATCCAAGCGGGTTATATTGTAGGTTTTTATTTTATAGGTTTTAAAAAATAATCATTTATTAATATTTCATTGTTTTAAAGTATTGCAAATCATTTTGACAGATAAATCCAGGTTTCTTTCGCACTGGACAACTTTGGACGTATGCATTTTGGAAGGTGTGCATGTGTACATTTTTTTTCTTCTTAAAATTATTTATTCTTAATACTAAAAAAAATGTAAATATTAAACATGATTTTAATAGGGTAAAGACGGAAAAGGATGTTACAATACAGCATGTGATGGGTTTATTCAGGTTTCGAAAACAATTCCCATAGTCCAACCCATAGACCTTAAGCCAGGAGTCCCTGATTGGTCGCGTTGGTCCATCCATCAGGTATTATATTTCCTCATTTTATTTATTTATTTCTCATTATGAATCATATTAAGATGTATTTGATTATACAATAACACTTAGCTTTTAAAGTAATGTACTAGCATATTCTTTTTTGTTTTTTTAACAAAATGCATTTGTTTCATTTTTTAATGTATGAAAAAGGATAAAGGAACTGGAAATTGGTGGCTTACTCAAATATTATCGAATAGACCTAACGAAGATATTGGATATTGGCCAAAAGAGCTATTTAATCTTATTGACAATGGTGCTAAGACGGTTGGAGTTGGAGGTGGAGTACAAGCTTCTGGTTCAGGTGAAAGTCCCCCGATGGGTAATGGTAATTTTCCAGTGGGAGGCCGCTTAGACTCAGCATTGGTTACAAATATTGAAGTTTTGGATTCCAACTATAACAATCGTAAAATGAATTCTTTTCCTACTGAGATTATGGTAGATAGTCCAAAATGTTATGGAGTAAGAATTGGTAAGGTGAAACCATTTCATCGAACTCGACTCGGTTTCTTTTTCAATTATGGTGGTCCGGGCGGGAACTCTTGTTGAGTTGAATATTTTACATTGTAACCTTTAGACTCGGTATTTAATAAATAATAATATTATTCTGAATTAATCATATGGAACTATTATACAATTAAGTTACTTCTTGTTCTCAAGGTTAAATTCTATTTTGTCTGCTAACAACTTAATTTAGAATATAGAGATAGTCTATAGTTATATAAAAATTAATTAAAAAATAATGAGTAAAGATTTTTTAAAAAAAACACTCTTCAAATTTGCTAAGAAAAAAAGCAATTTCTTTCTCTTCTCTCCACTTTTATTTTTTCTCATATCTTTTTAGAATGTAAAATTTACATTTAGAATTATTGTCAAAAATATATTATGTTTCTCATATTCTTTACAAGAGATAGTATCAATCTTAATGGTTTCAATATTTGAAGAAACTCTATTTTCAACTCTATTTTTTATAGTTTAAATAGAAAGATACACCGAAGAGAAATATTACTATATTTTAGAGTAAAAAATAGAAAAATACATAAGAGATATCATAAGGACAAAGAAAGAAACAAAGTATGTATAGTTTTTTTTTCTTTTCAGTAAAACATAATTATTTTTGTAACAAGTTTTTGTTAATATTTTTTAAATTGCACCATCAATTGTGAAAAATATTTGTTTTTAAGAAAAACAAATTATTGCAGATGATTCTTATTATTATTTTATTTTTTTCTTTTCGCCCGCAGATGATTCTACAAGGACCAAATGGGGAGAATCCTGTATCTCCATAATTATTTTACTTTACTTTTAGTCCTTTTTATCATGGCGGGAGGGATCTTGTATTGGTGCATAATAAAGCATCGACAAAGAAAAGATCAACAAGTGTTTCCGACCCCCACGAGATACATTTGGCATGCTATTATAAAAAATGGAATCAAAATTTTCTCATGCTTGAATTCTCTAACTATGAACAAACGTATAATCAATTCTTTACCTATCGAGAATTTGATAGATAGTTCAAAATGTTATGGAATAAGAATTGGTAAAGTAAAACGATTTTATTGTACTCGACTCAATTATTTTTTCAATTAAGATGGTTCAGAAGGAAACTCTTGTGGAATTTGACATTTGCTCGGGTGATCTTTAGATTTGGTATCTAATAAACTTATTCTAAAATGTAAATAACAAACTATTCTAAAATAAGTTCTTAGAAAACAAAATGAATAAAATTTGCATATTAACACTAATTAAAAATTTTTTTTATGGTTTTGGCTATAAAGCTTTGGTTCTTCAGCCTTGAAAACTTCAAATATAAAGCTTTCCAGTTGTCTTGGTCATCTTAAAAAGGTATGGGCCAAATCTCTTTGTTAGAGGAAAATAATTGGGGTCTACATACACCATTTATCAGATCAACGACTGATCTATCTCCACGATCCACTTACATGTGCAATTGATCCTCACATTTTCTTCATGGCTGTCTTCTTCCATGATTAATCACTTAGAACCGTTGATTCTCTACAAGATCTAATGAATTCACTTTACTCATGTCGTTCCTTAGTCCTAAGTTCCGCTTGATATATATATCATGGATTTTACGGTTTTTAACCATGATATAGGTATTGTTTTTAGAGTCTTTTTGTTATTTTGAGTCTTTTAGAGTCTTTTCAGGTGTTTACGTGATCGGGATGTATTTGGAGATTGTGGAACAATTTGGAGCAAAATCATGGAATAAAAGCTGAAGAGACGAATTTGGAGTCAGACCAAGTCATTATTGTCGATCGACACTATTGGTGTCGGTCGATACCGTTCGCGGCCCAACAGAAGTTTCGAGATTTAACAAGTTTTGAAGATTCTAGAATTGCCCAAAAGATTTTCCTATTTGCAATATTAGTCCATGCACGTTTTTGAGAACATATAAATAGATTTAGGGTCATTGTTTATACCTATCAAGTTTTATCTTGCTTTTACTTTGTATTCTCTGAGAGCTTGAACCCTTTGGAAGATAAGTGGAGATAGCTTTCTTTTCAGAGATTTCAAAACCATGTAGAGAGAAGATCTTTCTAAACTCTATTCTCTTTTTTATTTCTTTTATGCTTTATACTCAAATCAAGTTTTCTGTTACCATGATTATCTCTGAGTAGTTCTCTTGTTAGGTTTAGGGATTCTCAATAGGGATTTAGATGAATTGTTAGATCGATTACTAGTTAGGATAATATCTTTAGAGTTCTTCATCTTTGATTGTTCTTAATGTTAATTCTAAAGTAGCTAACTAGAATTTGATCTTAGGATAGTAGGTTAGACAAGAGAGTGCGCTTATTACCTGAACTATCTTAGGTAAGCAAAAGTAGCTATTCTCAGACGAGAGTTGGTTTATATACTTTTGTGAACATATCAAACTTGATCGTTAATGCTTGTTTAGTTTTAGAGATTTACATACGACAGTTAGAATTCCTACTATTAAGCATATATAGTCAATACACACGAGAGTTGGTTGATTATAGTTTTGTGATATGAGTTCTAGAACGGTGTTTAATAATTCCAAACAATATTGCTAGATCTACAATTTAGATATTTCCTGAGAAATTTCGTGAACCTGACGTTTTTTCCATATGAATTTACACTCGATTTAATTACTTTTTCTGTCTTTTAATTTACTTGATTTTTGTTTAGCTTAATTTCGAAACTGTTAACTTTTTGTGTGAACAAAAGAGTTTTGTGAATCCGACCTTTAAGTACTACAACTCTCTGAGGGAGTTGCTTAAGGTTAATTTGAGCTTATCACCGTTCTTTTCACTTTCTTCGACGATAGAATTATCTCTACGTAAAATAAGAAAGTGCAGGAACAAACTACAAGTTCTTTAGCTGCAAGCTCTTTACTATAAAGCAGTGAGAGATCATCAAGCATTGGAGAATAAAAACTCTGAAATTGAATAAAAGTTTTCAACTTTGTAGAATGAAAATCAAATGCTTAGACATGTATGTCTCTCTCACCATGCTTCAGTTTTAGATTAAGATCATTGTGATTTAAGAGACTGTCACAATGCATTTGTAACGGTTGTGATTACGAATGTATTGAAATGTTCAAGTTTTGTTTATTTCTGGAGATTCTAAAGTAAACAATGGCTAATAAGAAGGGAGGTGGTGGTGGTTATAATCCTGAGTCTTGACACAAATGTTTGATCGTCTTTTCTTTTCTTTTTTTGGATAATATTTACAGAAAAAAAATGTGTGAATTTATGGGAAAAATCACCAATGTTGATAGAATGTCTGACTTTCTAGTGGTGCCAAAGCAGTTTTGTAAAATGGAATTTGAATTTGTTTCTATGAAGGATTTTACTTGATATACATGATCAAAAACCATTAAATAAATGCTAAGAAATCTTGAAAGTGTTGGAGGTTAAGATGTCAGTCTATGCATCATTACATATTTACATATAAGAAGCTGGTTAATCTAACTACATAAGTATATAAATTGAAAAAATGAGAAATTACGGCTTAAATAATTCAAACAATTTAAGCTCCAAATATGCAATACTAAAACTTCTATTTAGCGTTTAACAACTTTCAATAATCGAACAAACTATTAAAGCTTCTTAAAAAATATTTGTAGATATATATGTAACTAGATGAATAAATTGTAAGAAAATATATTAGCACTCTAAACTTCTAGATAGACATAAAGAAAGAGAGAGGAAACATTCAAAAAGACAAAAGAATAGAAGAAGATATTAGTGAAAGTTTCAATGAGAAGGGAAGAATTTGTTGAGGTTGCAAGGTAGACCGTAAAACTCATCGTTTCGCACGTCAAGATTATATAGTCGAAACTTATCCCACCATTTCAGTCCGCAATCTTTCTTGGCTTCATCACTTTCACGACACAATGTGCAATCAAGCACTATCGCTATTATTGCCGCAACCGTTGTGTGGGACATGAATATCACTCTTATCACATCTTCCAACTGTTTTGTATTTACATAAAATAATTTTCAATTTGTTAAGTTATAAAAAAAAGCATTTGTAATTTAAAAAATGTGCTTTAAAGTATATAAGAAGATGTAATTTACCCAATTCGAGCGATGATCAGACCGCCAACCTCCATTGTAATATTCTCTGAAATATTGAGGGATTGAAATAGCCATGAAAAAAGAAAATCCTACAATGAATTTGGTGTTGAAGCTATTGAGGTTGCAGAATTGTAGAAAACTAAGTCCCGCGGAAGCTGCAACCAATTAAATTTTATTTTATTTTTAGTAATAAATACATATATTAATATAAAATGTAATTTTACACTTTAAAGAAATTATAAGTGTAATAGATAAAGAGACTTACATACAAAACACAAGACGATGCAATAAAGAGATGCCATGATTGGTAATGGTATTGACGCGAAAAACGCTCCAAACTTTCCTGCATTTTGATTAAAATAAATAAGTTATCAAATCAGTAAACAATTCAAAAAATCATTTAAAGATTATAATAGGTTATAACAAATTCTTTTACCAAAAATAGAGAAAAAAAGCATGAAGGCAGCTGATATTTGTATCACTCTTCTACTCCCAATCTTAGTCATTGCCAAAAGTCCAACATTTTCTCTGAATATTAAGGTACACCCATATCAAAATCATATCATTAGTCTTTAGTTAGTATACTTTATATATTATATACTAAAGATAAATGCTCAAAAAATTAAAAATTTGTAATTTAGAGATAAGTTTCGTTACGTTGATGTTGTGATCCCCGTGATGCCTCCAAGCATACCATTGAGTAATACTCCAACTCCCTACAAGATATATATTCAAATATTCATGAGATGATGAAATAAATAGTTAATAAACGGTATAAAAAAGTATATTTTAAAAAATGTGACTTGATTAAGTTTTTGTTAGACTAACCAGCCAGCCAGTACCACGACTAACAACCGATGGTGGAATCGGCGTCGCACTTCCATATCTTGCTGATGCATAGAACAAACCAGTCGACTACAATAGTACATAAAACTTATCACTCTTCATACTTAATCATAGTACGCTAAATATTATTTTCCATGATTTTTAGTATCAATTTAGGTATAAGAATAAAGTTTAACCTCGAAGAGAGTGACGAAAGACGCAGCCATCATCGCAAAAGAATCAGTGATGTCGAAAGTTGGGCTTCCCCATTGAAAAGGATATGGTATGTATATCCTATTATTCACATAAAAAGAATAAATATAAATTATGAATACCAAAATAGTGAAATCTCTACATGGAAAAAAAATAAACATTTCAAATAGAAGAACTGACCAAGGAGTGTTGGTGATGAGACCAGTACGATCTGTACGACAACTGGTTTGAGTAGTCTGAGACTTGTGGTCATAAACACCACTCGATGTGAGTAGCTGAGCGAACAACCATACCATTGGAATGCATAACATCATCCCATAGCGGTCACATCTGTTTCCATCCCAAATCATCGCTCCTTTCTTCATCTTCAGAAAACGCGGTAAGTACTGCACCCGACAAAAAAAAAAATTGTTAATTGTAAATGTCAAAGCCAAGCATAAAATAAAAATACTCTTAACACAAATAGTTTACGTAAACTTAAAAATTAAAAAGTGACATGTAAAATGTATACGTAACCAAAATAATTCGCGTTGGCTAAATTAGTGTTTTTCGATGATCTATATTTTATTTTGGCTAATCGTGTATGGATTTAAAACAAAAGAAAGCTAAAAACAACGGTTAGAACTTTACCTGAGTGACAAAAACAAGTAAGATCAACCCGGGAAGTCCTACTTCAACGCATCTTGCTAACTGAAAAATGAAAGATTTTTGCATCATATTATAACTCTACATAATTATTCAATAATCAATAAAAACATTTGGATATACACATACCAAAGGGAAGCCAATGTGGTAGAGTCCCAATCCGGTAAATGTTGCCAAAGGAGCAATGGAGAGTGGGCTTAGAAATCTAATAAGCGCAAATCAAAAATAAATTCATGTTTAATGTTAGAAACATAATAACGTATTTCTTCTTTGGCAAAAAAATGTTAAGTAATTTACTTACCTAACAATATTTCTCCATACGCCTAGAAAACAGACAAGAACTTGGAAACATCCGGTTATAATCAAAGCTCCTTGTATGCTTCTCATTGTTCTCACAAACCTCTGATTAGTTATGTTATATACATCAAAAAATTTATTTTTAGTACAATATAGTTTGTAAAATTAATGATAATAATACTAATGTTATAAGACTTACTTCAAAAGGATCAGTGTAGTAAGTGAATCGGGTCGAATAAATGATGGAAGTGATAGGTATGATATAGGCATAAGAAGCCGCAGCTATCACAGGCAATCGAGTTCCGAAGAAAGACTGGAACAATGTTGTTAATCCAGACACAAATAGTAATGTTTGTATTACTTTAACCTTTTCTGCCTGAAAATGTCGAAACATATATAGAAAAACAAAATCAAAATGTATGTATAGAAAATTTAATATTTACAAGAATTTATATAGAAATTTTGTTTGTCTAACCGAAAGAGTATCATAACCCAAAATTTGAAAATATAGTAATTAACCAACTCCCACAAATAAATTGAAATAGTAACTAAAAAAACAAAATCATATTTTTAAAATCAAAATCTGGAAGAGCATATTTGTGTGTGTTGAGGTTTGATAATAGTTATGTAAGATATTTTTATAATTTTCAAAAAAAAAAACATCTCAAGAAATAATCATATACTTACATCACCACCTCCCATGAGTGGAACTAATAGACTTGGAATGAGAACTGTGATGCCAAGACTCAACAAATAATGCTGGAAACCCAACACTACGGCTTCAACTGCAAACACCAAACATATTACATTTACACACACACACACAGAAATAAGATATAAAATAAATAAATTAAAATAATAACCAATATTCAATAAAACAAAACTTACACCAAGGAGGAGGACTGTTGACGCAGTATTGGATTCCGGGGAGTTGTTCTTTCACCGGGTGGGGTTGTAAGTCCTCCGTCCGGTTTGCTGCTCCGTTGTTTCCGCCACCACCACCATTTGTCATGATTGTAATTAGTATTTTTTTTCCTTCATTCAAAGTAAACAATTTAATCAATAAACTGATCGCTAAACCTTTAGTGAACTTTTTACTCAAATCTTTTCATTACATACTCCTAAAAAGTTTATGGTGATCGGCAATTCGGCATACAACTTCAGAAAATCTATATATAGACAAAAAAAAATCAATGAAAATATTAAGAAACAAAAGGAGGCTGCGAGTTTTGCACAAGTCATCCTCACCAATACCAATACAAAACTAAATGTGTAGAGATCTCAAAACAATGTACCAGCGAAAAAGAGGAGATAGAGGCGGCAGAGAAAACTTACTTTTAGATCAAAGAAGCTTCGTTAGATACAAGTCAAGTGAGAGGTTATGAGAGACTTTTGAAGGAAGTGAATGATTGGAGAAGTGAATAAGAAGAAGAAGAAGAAGAAGTCAAAGAGACTTGGGGATTATATGTTGTAACCTTTCCAGCTTTTATTATTTGAATCAATAAATGACATTTTATACAATTAATGTAGTCATAAAAGTCTAAATATTGTCAGTTTTTGATATATGAAATTTGAAATAGAAATCTTTAGAGATTAAATTGACCGTCAACGAGATTCTGTATTTTGAAATAAAAAAAAATTTCAAAAATATTGTTGTGATATAAATGTAATTGGAAAATTATTTTCTCTGATTTTCAGCGTTGTCGCAAATAATGCAAAATATATTGTATATGACTTGACTAATTAATATATAAAGTATAGAAGACTTGTTACTTGATGATCTAGTCTGATCAGTAACTAAATAATTGAATTGCCATGTTTCTCTTATCCAATCTAAGTCAAAAAAAAAAAATTGTGATAAAAGTTAAATTTTCTTGCATAAGAAGAATCTTTTTCTTTGATTTTCAGCATTGGAGTAAATTATAGTGTTGGACGTCTCAATGGTCAGATTCTTTGCGTGATTAGCACTCAACATTCCTTGTCACGTCCAGTTTGCTAACATCTTTTAAGGCGTTAGGCACAAATCAAGATTTTCCAACTTAAGCACATCCATGAGCCAAACCATTTGACCAACCTATAGAGGAAATTAAAAAAGAATCACAACATGAACAAAAGAGGCGGAGATGATGATATTTCTAGAGAAAACTCTAGAACCTGGAATTGGCCAAGTAAATAATTATTGGATAATTGGTCCAATAATTATTAATTCAAAATCAAGTTTAACTTTTAACAGATCAATGATTGAGTTTTTGCAATTTCATTGATTTTTTTTTTGAATGAATGTAAAACCAAAAAATCATTTTTACATTGTATGCAACCCAACCACATCGTATTTAAAAACGTTTATAACTCAAATTTTATAATTTGTTCACCAATCCATGAATAAAATATTAGTGAGATTATCTAAAGCATGTAATTTCATTTTGGCTTTTTTCCACCACTCTTGGTTTTTAAGTGAAAATAATAATTATTCTCTAAAAATAAGAATATAAACACCAAATTGACAAAATAAAACTTGATGAATTCAGTATATAAATTGTAGAAATAACTATTATTATCAAAAATTAACAGATAAATAAAATTGGCAACTAATTCCTATGTCAAATTTGCAGAAAGATCTACCGCGTCTGATTTCTCACAATTCTATTTTTCTATTTCACGAAAAGTAAAATTCGATGACCCTTATATAAATCTAAAACGTCAAAAAAAGAGGGGCTGAGAAGGCACAAGCATAAACATGGGTTTGACAAAAACGTCGTTGCTTTTCAATTTTCTCTTCGTTCTTTATTTCCAACACAACTTTGTTTCCGTTGTAGACTCACGATCCTTACGTCTAGCCTCCGTTGACACCAGCCATGTTTCCACCATATCCAAGCCAGAAAGAGTTATTGGCTACGTTGGAAAGACGCCGAAATTAGCAGTTTATATCCGAAAAGGCGGTGGCGGTAAGGGAGGAGGAGGACGTGGTGGCGGTAAGGTAGGAGGAGGACGTGGTGGCGGATACGACCGTCTAAGGCAATCTCGCGGTGGGCTAGGCGGGTATCCGTTTTTTTCGGGTATGTCGCACCACCATCGTTCAAGCGGTAGCCGGAATCTTGGAAGGCCAAGGTGTGGTTTCGGTTGGTTAGGTTTATTATCGGCTTCGGTCGGATTATTTTTGGTTTCATAGAGTTAATTAGTATTTATTAGAATTTTAATTTAAAGAGAGTTTCTTAGATATATTTGAACTTTTAATGGATTTGTGAAAGCAAATAGTCTTGTAGGAGTATCATTAAACCATTTGTTTACTTTTTTTGTCTAAACAATTTACAAGCACGCGACATCGTCAAAGACTCAAACTATGTTTCTAGAAGGAAACAAAGAAACATCTCTATATGTATTAAGTTGACATTTCAGAATTGATAATAACTTTTAATTTTTAAACATCTTACTGTAATTTGGACAAAGCAAAAGTGGTATGTTATATAATAAGGTATCATATTTATAATGTGTCATATTGTAAATGTTTAAACCGCTTAAAATCGCCTAGACTCCGATTAAGCGTTCCAAGCGTTAAACGTCAGGTCACGAATGCCTGTTTAGCGCCTAGTGCATTCTTCAACATTGATTCTATGTTATACTTTTGGTTATAGTCTTACTAATTATTGTCGTCGGAGTTATCTACCGGTGCATAATACGTTACCGAAAAAAGGGTGAATCTACAAGTAGCTCCAATGACAAATCAAGAAATCAATATGGACGTCCAAAGTTCTCACATTAGTTATTACAATAATTGCTCTAGTTTGTGTAATATTTATTAAGATAATGTAATGTCAAATAAAAAAGATTGTGTAATGCATATGGAATATTCATAAGAATATATGAAGTTACAATTTGTTATTATTACTTAAAATTTCAATGGTCAAGTTAAGTGTTTAAGAATTTCAAAACCCGTTCATCAACTGGCCAAGAAAAATTACACATCAACATTTTCTAATTAAAATTTAATTTTGTCATTTCCACTAATAGATTCTCTACTCAGTGGATGAAAACGTTTAGGTCACATCCTCAAAAAGTATTTGAGTGAACCTTTTTTCAAAGAACGCTAATTTAGAAAACACTAATACTTAGTATTAATTTAGAAAATCTAATTACGTTTTATCAACCAAATAAAGGTCAAACTATTTATCATCAAAACAAACTAACCAGGCTAACGTGTCATGGAGTTTAATTAGTTTTCATAACACCATTATTGTTGAAACTGTTAGAAGTTAGAATCATGTGTGGAAAAATTACGCGGTTTACTATTAATCATGTTTTTATTTTCACCAATACAAGTTTCTCTGTCTTGTCTATTATGAATTTCCTTTGATTTCTTCCTTCTCTGTCTAACATATTCCTCGATTCTTGAGCTTTCCAGGTATGTTGAAGTCGATTCATTAATATATGTTTAGAAGCTTATTTCTAATGGTCTATTGAACTCTCAATTTCTCTAGAATTATGTTGTTTTAGGTTGTAATTGTGAATGCGTGTGTAACACGCTAGGTACTCTGGATTGATGCACCAATGGAGAGTGAAGGAGAAGGAGGTCCATTTCAGGGAATACTTCGAGATATCGAAGGTAGACGAAGATGTTACAAACAAGATTGGATTCGTGGCATAAAAACCGGTATAAGGTAAGGTTAATTAAATTTCAATCTTTCTTGAAATGTATATTTGATGTTAAACATTGAATTCTTGATTTCAATGTTACACTAGAATTTTGGCTCCGACTTGCTATATTTTCTTTGCATCGTCTCTTCCTGTAGTTGCCTTTGGTGAGCAATTAAGTAAACATACAGGTATATATATATATATAAATATCTCTTTTTCATGTTGCTATTTTTTTATGAATCTCCTAGAGAATTACCATTGATGATTTTTATTTAACTTGTGGTTAAAAGGTGGAGCTCTAAGTGCAGTGGAAACATTAGCTTCTACTTCGATATGCGGAATCATCCATGCGATTTTTGGTGGACAACCATTGTTGATACTTGGAGTTGCAGAGCCAACCATCATTATGTATACTTATCTTTACAGTTTCTGCATTAGTAGACCAGATATCGGTCGAGAACTTTACCTAGCTTGGGTTGCATGGTAATGATCACATAAAATAAATAGTCTTGTTAGTGAATGTAATCTGTTTTCTAAGAGTTTGTTGTTATATGTTTCTGCAGGGTTTGTGTATGGACTTCAGTTTTGCTTATCCTTCTTTCGATATTTAACGCGGGCACAATCATCACGAGGTTTACGAGAATCGCTGGGGAACTTTTTGGCATGTTGATTGCTGTTCTGTTTTTACAAGAAGCTATAAAGGTAAATAACCAACTTCATTTTCCAGGTTAATAAGTCATATATGCTACAATTAACATGCTTAGTTATAATATACATTTTCAGGGATTGATCAGCGAGTTTAACGCCCCCGAAATTAAAAATCAAGAAACAGAGAAATCTCACTTCCTCTTGTTGTATGCAAATGGGTTGCTTGCGGTAATTTTCTCGTTAGGCCTTGTAATCACCGCGCTAAAGAGTAGGCGAGCGAAATCATGGAAATACGGCTTTGGTACGTCATTGTCTATTTACATTAGTTCCTTGGTGTACATAGATATTCACTAAGACCACTAAAAACAATAGGATGGCTTCGGAGTTTCATTGGAGATTACGGTGTTCCCTTAATGGTCTTGTTATGGACGGCATTGTCTTACACAATTCCTAGTGAAGTCCTTCCAAGTGTTCCTCGGCGACTGTTCTGTCCTCTTCCTTGGGAGCCAGCTTCATTGTATCATTGGACTGTAATCAAGGTAAGATTTAAGATATGCAAAACATGATTCAATGATCAATACAAATGAAAAACTTATAGAATTATGCAAACATTATTATATACAGGACATGGGGAAGGTACCGGTAATGTATATCTTTGCTGCGTTTATACCCGGTGTGATGATAGCAGGACTTTACTTCTTCGACCATAGTGTAGCTTCACAAATGGCACAACAGAAAGAGTTTAATCTAAAGAATCCTTCTGCTTATCACTATGACATCTTCTTGCTTGGAATTATGGTTAGTTTTTAATGTTCTTAAAACTGATTTAAAGATACTTTCTTCATGGAGAAACCAATTGAATCTTGTTGTTATGATGGTTTTATAGACTTTGATATGTGGACTACTTGGACTTCCTCCTTCAAATGGTGTTCTTCCTCAAGCTCCAATGCACACCAAGAGTCTTGCGGTTCTCAATCGTCAAGTAAGAACAAATACATATGAAAAGAAGAAGAGTTGAAACAGAGATGATGCTATTTTTTTTGCAGCTGACACGAAAGAAAATGGTGAAGAAAGCAAAGGAGTGTATGAAAATGAAAGCTAGCAAATCAGAAATATATGGGAGAATGCAATCAGTGTTTATAGAGATGGAGACATGCCCGCCTCAGGTTAATAGTAATGCCTTCTCCAATATCTATGGAAAGAAAAGGTTTTAAGTAAAAAAGAATCAAAATTTTTGCAGGATAATTCAGTAGCAACAGATTTAAAAGAGTTGAAAGAAGTTGTAATGAGACCAGAAGAAGGAGGCGATACGAAAGGAAAATTCGATCCCGATGTTCATATAGAGGCTAATTTACCGGTTAGAGTAAACGAGCAAAGACTGAGCAATCTTTTGCAATCAGTTCTTGTTGGTTTAACACTTCTTGCAGTGCCAGTCATCAAAATGATCCCAAGTTCTATACTTTGGGGTTACTTTGCTTATATGGCGATAGACAGTCTCCCGGGAAACCAATTCTGGGAGAGATTGTTGCTTCTCTTTATTCCTCCTAGCCGTCTTTTCAAGTTAGTTAATATAAATTCTTTTCTTTAGTCTATTTTTAGAAAGTTCTGCTTTTCTTAATCACTGGTTTCATCATCTAATGTAGAGTCTTGGAAGGAGTACATGCTTCATTTGTGGAGTTAGTACCATACAGAGTGATTGTAACATTCACACTTTTCCAGTTGGTTTATTTTCTCTTGTGTTATGGTATGACATGGATTCCTATGGCCGGGATATTTTTCCCGGCGCTCTTCTTTCTTCTCATAAGTATAAGAGAACACTTGCTTCCCAAGTTATTCCATCCCCAACATCTTCAAGTGCTAGATGCTTCTGACTATGAAGAAATAGTAGCAGCACCTATACAACAACACTCAAGTTTCGCATACCGGGTAAAGCTTTTTTCGCTTTTGTATGTTCTGGTCTTTTAATGAGTTTCAAACTTTCAATTGAGTCAAGAGGTTTCTGTTTCGTGAGCAGAAACTAGGGTCTTCTCATCATTTATCAGAAGGTGAAGATGAATTCTACGACGCGGAGATATTGGATGAGATGACTACAAGCAGAGGTGAAATCAGGATCCGAACCATAAGTTTTAAAGAGGTAATCAAAATCTTTTATGTCTATTCTACACAACCCAAGAATTTATATTTTTTAAAAATGCATAAACAAGAATCTTGTGTTAGGTGCACCCGGAGCCTGAAGAGAAGCGTGTAGTAACCTTTGAACCACATTAAAAACAGAATCTTTTGTACTTGTTTTTTTGTATACAAATGTATTTGTGCATACACATACATTGACTATGTTATAATTTTTCTTAAAGTGAAACTATGTTTGCAGCAGTTATAATTAACCCTTAGTTTGTCCTCAAATCTTAGCTATCGCATTCAAATTTTATTAGCATATAGCTCTGTTCTTGAGTGGATAAGAATGGAGAATTAGGTCTTGTTTCTTAACACTTCTGGTCATATACGAGTTATTATATTGTACACAAATGTAAAAAAAAAACAAAAAAAAAGAAGAAGCATATATGCATTCATTGACTATATGTTATAACTGTCTTATAGTGAAACAATGTTTTCAGCATTTATAACCCTTATATAGTTGTCCTCAAATCTGGGCTATAGCATTCAGATTATCTAGCACTTGTTGCATGGTTGGTCGTATCTTCGGGTCTACCTCAAGGCATTGTTTAATAAGCTCGCACATAAGTCTTCCCGCTTCAAGAGGATAGCTATTCTTCAAATCTGGATCGATCATCTCCTCAATGTTGTCCTTTTTATTTTTTATGTCTCGCTTTGCTGAGATTGTGAGGTACTTTCCTAAACCAGTTAACATTTTCAGTAGTATAACACCAAAGCTGTACACATCGCCCGCCATGTTCGACATCCCTTCATTTGGTTATTGCAATCAATTAAAGTTAGTCTCTTTGAATTTGATGCAGCAGCATCGTGATAGCTTTGGCGACAAACCAAACGTAGCCGTTTGGTTACATTTCTTTATCCTATTTTCCTTTAAGTGTTTTGGCTATTTTCCTTTTTCTTGTTACTTAAGAAAGACTTCTTAGGGTGTTTAAGTCTTTTTAATTACTTCTCCTACGTCGGTTGTGACCTAGGTTTAGAAGCTATATAAGCATTCTTTTGGTTAAGGTTTTCAGCAGCTTTTGATAAACTAATAAAAGAGAGTTTTCTCATTCCTTGTGTTGATTTGATTCAATTCATCAAAACAAGAAGTCGGTCTCAAGTGATTGCTTCTAATCTCTTGATTGAGCGAAGTAGGTCTCAAGAGAAATCCCTATTCTCTTGATTGAGCTACCTATCTAAGTCCTTACGCTGCGCCAGAATTTAATGGTCACTTTTAACTAGAAGATATAAGGATGAAGCAGAAGATTGTTGCCTGAGAGTATGTATTCGGGAGGTGGATATTGATATCTCGGTGCTTCATTTGCAAACTGGGTGGCGTGTACCAGTTCATCAAGAGAAACTTTTGGCTTTCCAAAATAGGAAACTCTTGCGTTGAAGTCCTGCATATCCCATACATGTCATTTGTAAGGTAAGGAGCAAGTAAAAAAAAAAGGTAAGGAGCAAGTATTCAAGAAAAAAAAAGAAAGGTGAATCTGTACCGAATCGAGCAGGATTTTAGAAGCGGTGAGATATCTGCGGTAGAGGCCGGCTTGCTTCCTAGAGTGCAAGAAGGCAAGACATTGAGCCGCTCCTATGGATATCTTGAGTCGTGTCTCCCACGACAATGACTTTGGACGACTATCTGTGATATATATTATATAAACCATTAAAGCCAAAAGGAAGATGAATTAGTATTGGATCTAAGGTTAAGAGCGTATGACAGCTCCAGAATTGGAATCCACATTCTATTGTGAGCAAACTTTGCGTGTGGACCACTTGGATTTTCGCTCGGGTGTTTAACAACTAACATGTGGGGAGCTAGCAAGAAATAAAACTTTTTCCACCCTGAATAAGTACTTCTAGTGAAATGTGGACACACAATGGTAAATGTATTGAATCAAACATGACAAGCCCAAGATTATGAATTTAGACCAATCCAATACAAACTCATGTAGTTAAGTTATTCAAGAAAGTAGATTCATGTATATAGTCATCTAACGAACATCAATGAAGTTAACCTAGAAGAGTTGCCACTAATTAGTTTTTTCCTCTCTTGCAGTAAATAAAGCTCTAATGAGCTGTCTCATTTTTTATCTTATTTATCTATTTTATAAAGCTCTTACTTAAGAGCAAGAAATAATCTTCTTGCTTTGACTCTACTCACAAAATATAATGAAGAAAAGGAGATGAATAAACTTAACTTCCTTACCTCTATCAATGTAACTTCCTAAGCTTCCATTTGGAAAGTATTCAGACACAATAAACAACATATCACGATCATAACCGTAGCCAATGAGTTTCACCAAGCTTGGATGAGAATTATGTCGTAGAAACTCTACGTCAACCTACAAAAATATCAGCTCTAATGTTAAGACACACATGCCCGTCTCTAGGCAACATAAGCGTTTACTATGGGTAGTCCAAAAACATCAAAAAAGTTAGAAGAAACTTTAATTTTCTATTGGTTTTGCCCAAGGTCCTCACACAACCTATATTCACATACATATATGAATCTGCAGTTTGGTATGTATGTAGATGATATAATTACTTACAAGCCAATCTTGAAAAGCTTGTTCATTGGCTAAGTAAATTTTCTTGACCGCGACGGCCATGCCAACACCATTCTTTGCCGGAGATAACGTCTTGGGATTGATGTATCCCAAGCTTTCTCCTATTTCCATCTGGTTTCCAAAATCATTAGTCGCTTTCTTCAGCTCTGCCACCGTGAAGACTTTCACACCCTCCTCCACTATACATATAACAAAACTTATATATATCATATCCATTATAGTAACATTCAAGTCAATTAAAGTATTTAAATTCGCAGAGATTACCTGAAATGGGAGCATTTGATTGGGTGGGAGGTGTCGAAGCTGAGAGACAATTTCCCATTCCAATAATCTGAAAGCTTTCTTTAACACTAAAGTTTAATGGAGAATACGAAATCTTAAATCGACCAACTAGTAAACGCGTTGGTAAGTAAACGTAGACGCGTAAGAAGTCAACGATAACAAAAGTTTTATTCGGCGAGTCATACGACGCCGTTTTTAATAGGAGTGCAAACGATGCCGTTTCCCAATAAGAGTACCTACGACTACGACGTCGTTTAATCAGATGTCTCTGGATGCTTCTTCTTCCTTCTTCGTTCCCGGGTTAAATTACAAACAGCGAAAGGTTTTCAACACAATCGAAGAAGATAATGGCGTCGTTTCTCCAGAGATTAGTTGATCCCAGGAAGAATTTCTTAGCTCGTATGCATATGAAGTCTGTTTCTAATCGCCTTCGAAGATACGGTACTGTTTCTTTCTCTCTTACCCTAGAAACCAAACCCTAATTCTCTTCTACTGGCTGATTTTGGGAATTTTACGAGGCTTTAGGTCTTAGATACGACGATCTCTATGATCCTTTGTATGACTTGGATATTAAGGAAGCTCTTAATCGGTTACCGAGAGAGATCGTTGATGCTCGGAACCAGCGTTTAAAGCGTGCAATGGATCTTTCTATGAAACATGAGTACCTCCCAGATAATCTTCAGGTATGTTTCTCTTACTAAGTGAGAACAGAGCTAAAGAGTTATAGAGCTATGGAGTTTGTAGGTTCGATAGATCTTGCAAGATTGGACTTAAGACTTGTATTTAGGATCAAGAACACTCTGTTTTCAAAGACCTGTTTTGGTGAACAACATTACACAAGAAGCCTTTTGGTTCTTTAGTATAATTGTAACTTGATAAGCTGTGTAATATCTAGTCCATGAAAGAAGTGTTTTTGAGATAGTGCTTGTTAGCTGTGAGATAGAAGCTTATGTAATTCTTTTTCTTTCTTTGTCTCTATGATTTCACAGGCAATGCAGACACCATTCAGGAGCTACCTCCAAGATATGCTGGCTCTTGTAAGTCCCTTGTTATTTCTAAGCCTAACTTTCTTTTGCCAGCTCAAACCTACCCAAAGTTGATTTGAGCTACTGCTCAAATTTTTATATACATATATTCTGCTGCTAGAGTAATAATGATCAGCTGCTTGTTTATATAATTGTAATGAACTTGTATGATGAACTTTGGTACTATATAGCTTGCAATGGTGAGAAGAATCATATAGCAAAGTTCTTACACACGATACTTCATGAACTTTGGTATATATTATCTATCTTGTAGTGGTGAGAAGATTCATATAGCAAAGTTCTTACATATGATACTTCATTTGCAGGTGAAGCGGGAGAGAGCTGAGCGAGAGGCTTTGGGAGCTTTACCTCTCTACCAAAGAACCATTCCTTAAGCATCTTAGTCTCTTGTACTATAACTAAAGCCCACTTAACCAAACGGATCCTTATCTTCTCGCTGTTTTATTTCTCTTTTAGACTCCAATCTACTACACAATTTACCTTTAATGGTTATGTACGGTTCACTTAAACACTGAACTTATCCATAAGATTGATGTCTAATGTAACCTTGATTGAGGTAGATGTTAATGTTTACACGATTCCTCAAAAGATACCTCTTTAAAACATTTTTTACATGAATCATATACAACGATGCTTTGCACGGTCTGGTGAATATATAAGTGTTGAGGTAGATAAGTTATAAGATAATTAGTATAGTATTTAATAGAGTGGTGTCAGTAGAGAACGATATGGATTTGTATTTGAAGACATTTCCATGTGAGTCACATTAGCACAGGAGGGTCCTTTGCCTAAATTCATTAATGAATTACTTAACAGAAAAAAAAATGACAATGTTGAATTAAATGTGAGTAGACTTACTCCTATTTTTTTCTTCTCTCACTTGCCAAATGCCAAATTGCCAATAATTATTGATGATTATTAAATAGTTTATTTTTCTTTTGTTTTGTGGTGATTTATTAACTTCTTTATTGTATTGCATTATTTTCCAAAATAGTTATAGCCTATTTTCCAAAAGCCAAAATTTATGTACCTATATGTTAAAGCAATAGTTTATTGCCACAGTTCCACCAATCAGTCTTACTATCATTTGTCTCTTATGCGGTTTTTGAGAGGATTTTGGTGCTTCTAAGTTCGAATTTAGAGCGACAAACTAAAATTACGCATTATTTGAAAAGTGATAATTTTTGCTGTTAAATGTCTTGTTACAAGTGCAATTCAATTTTTCTCTTAAACGGTTTCTAATAACTTAAATTTTCAGTATCTTTGCACAATAAAGAAATTCAGTATCATGCTCAAAACTCTCTATATTGTCAACTTTGGTTTTTAACTATACATTTTTAAATTTATTAACCTAATAGTACGAGAGATGTTTGATCTCGAAAAAAATAACGATTTGATCCGAAGAATCGATTTGAAAACTTTTTTTTATCTTTGTTAAAGAGATTGAAAACTTGTTTATACAATTTTTACAGAAAAAATCTGAAAAATCCGAACCAAAATCAAACAAAATTTTTGGATTCAACATCCCTACCTAATAAATACTA
The DNA here is from genome assembly GCA_905216605.1 of Arabidopsis arenosa. Lineage (NCBI taxonomy): Eukaryota > Viridiplantae > Streptophyta > Magnoliopsida > Brassicales > Brassicaceae > Arabidopsis > Arabidopsis arenosa. Next base: position 10,218,306 of record LR999456.1, read on the forward strand.
CGTAAATTATATGAATACAACGTACCTCAAATAGTATTTTGTCTTTACCAATATAAATTATATAATTATAACGGACCTACTAATATATAAAAAAAGGTTATCGATAGCTTTTTTTTGTACAAGAGATCGAGTCATGAGGCAATGGGCCCGTGAAAGAGTAAAAGAAGTGTACAAGGAAGAGGAGACAAAGCCATGATCCTGCCTTTTCCTATGATCTCTTCTTTTTTCTATGGGTTCCACTAGGCCTGGACATTCGGGTACCCGTTCGGGTTCGGTTCTTTTTTTTCGGGTATCGGGTCTATTCGGATAGGGGGTCGAGACCTATTCGGGTATTCTAAAAATTCGGTTCGGATTCGGGTCGGTTCGGGTATTTTAATAAAAAACAAAATACCCGAAAATAACCAAAAATACCCGAAATATTTTCGGGTTCGGGTTTTTTACTCGTATATACCCAAATCTAACCGAAATACCCGATTTCTCAAAAAACATTGGTTACTTTTTGCCCAAATATAACCAAAAATATCTAAAAATACTAAAATTACCCAAAAGAAAACTACATCATTAGTTACTTTTTAACCAAATATATCCAAATGTATCCGAATTACTCAAAAATACCTAGTATATTCGGATTTATGATTGTAATTTTAGGTATTTAAGATATTATAAGTATAAATATAACTAATATTTTTAGGTGTATATTTGTATTCGGGTACCCACGGGTATTGGATTCGGTTCGGGTTTTTTTCGGGTAGGAGGTCTAGGATCCATTCGGGTATTTTTAAAAATCGGTTCGGGTTCGGTTCGGATATTTTTTCGGGTTTTTCGGTTCGGGTATTCGGTTCTGGGTATTTTGCCCAGGCCTAGGTTCCACTACGTTCGTTACCCATGCCCCACCCACGTTTTCGACGGTTCCTCGTCTTTTTTTGGTTCTTCTCTCCATCTTATTATACTCTAATTTATCTTTTTTTAGATTCAACATTTTAAATAGTGATTGTTGTTTGTTCGAACTTGGGTCTTAAAGTCGTAATCAACATTTATATTGGATCCATCAGAACCAATTCTTTCATTGCTGCTACGTGTTACTATTTTTTTATAGATGATCAAAGTTGTTAAATTTCATAAGCTTTCAATTGATATCTAATTAATTTTAACGCCAAACAACTAACGCAAGAGACTATATCAAAATCAATACTATTCTATTTCCTAGAAAGGTATATTAATAGAAAGGTGTCCAAATCTTTGATGCCATATATCAGCGTTAAAACATTTGCCCATGCGACCATGACCATGTGAAGTGGCGTACCTCATTTTCAACACATACACATGTTCTAGTGAGCGAGCGACTTCGTAAACCGTTCTTACAACACACACCGAACATAACAATAAGGAGAGAGCAACACATGTTACACATCTAGTTAGTTTAATGATTTGGCCACTGAGATCATACAAGTTAAGACCGAGAACATAAAACACATTAGAATTTTAAAAAACTGATCTATAAGAGTAAGAAATGCAAATATTGGTGGTTTTGGCGGAGCTACAGTCCAAAAACCGAACATTGAGACAGTTAGAAGTGAATTTGGATAATTTAAAAAATCAAAATAATACAATTCCCCGTTCTTGGACCGATAAGAATGAGAAGAAGACACCATTCTGAATTTTTCTGAGGCCAATTTCATGGCCGACTTTGGAAACCGCATTCTTAGCCACTGAACGGCGCCCTTAATACCATACACATTTCTCAATTTTATTATTTTCAAAATACAGCCAAGAAACAAAACAAAAAAGAGCAGGAAGAAGACAGAAAAAAAGTTTCGATAGGAAAAGATTTTTGGGTGTAAGTGGTGTAACACATGCCACGATAAACGATTCTCCTAGTAATAGTATCTCTCCACCGATGATCTAAACGACCAATTTGGCATTTCCTAGTTATTATCATAATTAATCATATTTGTCACGTAGATTCAGATGTAAGATTGCCAAAGAAAAATGTCAATTATTTTCACAATCTTAGACGATAGTGTTTATAGCATGTGGATAAGGGATCATAAGTATATTGTAGTATGTTTAGTTTTTTTTTTTTTCCTCTTAGTATGTTTAGTTTCTAAGCAAAAAAAGTATGTTTAGTGTCAGTAGCGGATCTAGAATAAGTTTCTAATGGGGTCATTATATTGTATGAATAGAAGAATAGATAATTGAAGCTATGTTAATGGGGTCAACTCAAGAAATTTTAACCATTTTATCTAATTTTTCTTAATTTTTAATAACAAATCTTTCAAAATATAAAAGTTATTGGGGTCAGTTAACCCCACTCCCACCAACATAGCTCCGCCACTGTTTAGTGTTTTTGTTTTTGGTAGTCTTTAGTCTATGGCGGTTTTGAAACACTCTTTCCACCGTCCATCGGTCCGTCTTCCTATACCCATTCAAAAAAAATCGACAATTTAATTTATCCTAACAAACATGTATAATGAATTAGATATTAGAACATATTCTAAATATCTCAAAATTATTCGAAAATATTCATATCTTAAAGATGTGATCTTTATCAAAACTAGTGAAAATTCGATTTGTAAATTTAACGATTGAAATTATTTGAATCCGCTCCGTTACCGTATTTTAATAAGTTTAGTATTTTATTCCGTATATTTCTAATAGTACATTTAAATACTCCCGCCCATTACCTGTTTATACGCAATTACCTCTAATCCTCTGTTTACCTGTCCCAATTAGACACTTCTGGCTTCCCCAGTCACAGCCTAAACAGAGCTTGACTATATAAACAGCAAAAATAATTGCATCAAAACAACACTTTTTCACAAAATTTTAATTCCGAAAGTAACCCCAAAGGTTCCAAATCTCTGGAAAGGAATGAGGTCACAACCCCACGTGGGATACTCCAACTAGCCTTAGTGGCACACACTCGTAATATATTGCAACCTTTAAGGTCATTTTTATAGTTCTATCTCCTTATAAGCAATAGCCACAACTCTCTTTGCCAATTACATTTTACACTCATCTCTTTCTCTCTCTGGTGTCCGTCAAAATGGGAGCCGTCACCGTCGTGTCTTTCTTCCTTCTTTTCATCGCCACCGCAACCGCCGCTAAGTCCACCGTCTCCTTCCGTGACGGTAACTTTATTTACACACATACACAACAATTCATTATATAAATGCATTTTTCTTCCCCCAATTCCGATTTACTACATTAACAACAAAATTCCGATTTACTACTTTAAAGTATGTTAAAATTATTTTGAAGAAGAAAAAAAACTTAAATTGTACCCCAATTCCAATTTCCAACCTTTATGTACAGTAAATTATGGCAATTACATTTCTTTTTTTCACAAATTCAATGGGAACAAAAACTCATTTACTCAGAATTTTATAAAGAATCGAGAAAATAAAATATTTTGATTATATTTGTGATATGAATAATCAGTATAATGCTGGTAACCAAAAAATTTCTTCAAAGTGGTTGGTTACGATGATATCACTCGTACGAACCTGTCTCTGCTAGCGATAGTACTTAAAAAACAAACAAAAATGAAAGAAAAAAAATCGTTTTGTTACGCTTTAGAATTTAGATTTTTTAAGAAGCCGATGTAATAAAAATTACTGCTTTGCCCATGTTTCTGACACAAACACAACACAATAAAGTTTTTGGACATTTCCAATCAATGAAGTTGAGAGTAGGTCCTTTAGTTCATGTTACATTAGGACCAGTTAGGCTGTCTTCGGACACACCTCACGTGCTCTATATATCTTTTTCTATTTTAAAATTCCAAAATTCCTAATATTCCCAAGGACAATTCGGTCATTTCCACAGGCATGTTACCAAACGGAGATTTCGAGCTAGGACCAAAACCATCAGACATGAAAGGAACAGAAATACTAAACAAACTAGCAATACCAAACTGGGAAGTCACAGGATTCGTCGAATACATCAAATCAGGACATAAACAAGGAGACATGCTTCTCGTTGTTCCCGCCGGTAAATTCGCAGTCCGGTTAGGGAACGAAGCATCGATCAAACAAAGACTTAAAGTGGTTAAAGGAATGTATTACTCGCTCACTTTTAGTGCTGCTAGGACTTGTGCACAAGACGAGAGGCTTAACATATCTGTAGCACCTGACTCCGGTGTGATTCCGGTGCAAACGGTTTATAGTAGTAGTGGGTGGGATTTGTATGCTTGGGCGTTTCAAGCTGAGAGTGAAGTTGCTGAAGTTGTGATTCATAATCCTGGTGTTGAGGAAGATCCAGCTTGTGGTCCACTTATTGATGGTGTCGCCATGAGATCTCTTTACCCTCCTCGACCAACTAATAGTAAGCTAAATACTATAATAAATACTCTGTTTCTTGCTCTGTTTTTATGATTCTTGATCATGTGATGTTATGATATATATGGAATAGTGATGATTTTTCTATGTTTGATATGGCAGAGAACATTTTGAAAAACGGAGGATTTGAAGAAGGTCCATTAGTACTACCCGGCGCGACAACGGGAGTTTTGATTCCACCGTTCATAGAAGATGACCACTCTCCTTTACCTGGCTGGATGGTGGAGTCTCTCAAAGCTGTCAAGTACGTAGACATTGAGCATTTCTCAGTCCCACAGGGTCGCCGAGCTATTGAGCTTGTAGCTGGTAAAGAGAGCGCCATCGCTCAAGTGGTTCGTACCATCATTGGGAAAACTTACGTGCTTTCTTTTGCGGTTGGAGATGCCAACAACGCTTGCAAAGGATCAATGGTGGTTGAGGCTTTTGCAGGAAAAGAGACACTTAAGGTCCCTTATGAGTCGCAAGGCACCGGAGGGTTTAAACGAGCTTCTATCCGGTTTGTAGCGGTTTCGAGCAGATCAAGAATTATGTTCTACAGCACTTTCTATGCCATGAGAAGCGATGATTTCTCGTCATTGTGTGGGCCTGTGATCGATGATGTCAAGCTTATAAGCGTTCGTAAACCATAGATGAAACACAAATCCTATTACAAGAAAAAGAAGCGTGTGGTCTTATTTTATTTCTTAAATTGTCTTTGGTGTGTTTTTGATTTTATTCAAAAGAGAAAGTGAAAAAACAGAGGTTAGGGTTTTATATAGGCACATGGGCCTTTGCTTATATTGTATTTTCTTGTATGAGAAGGCAAAAGAAACGTTGCCATTATCTTATGTATCTAGGCCTTTTGATTTTTATGGAGAGTTACAAAACTTACAATAAAGGTTTATGCATATACTACCAAGTCAAACGCAAGCTCTTAAGTTGGACTACTATTGCACTAAAGCAAGAGAAGGATAAGAAATTTAGCATGTAAGTTTTGTTAAAGCAACATAAGGGTCGCATATGAACATTACAATAGTAAGTTTGGTAAACACTAATGTTAAGAAAAGAGACTAGAGAGGACTCATCTCATATTTTCATTGATGAAATGTACTCTAACAGCAGTAACCAGATCTCCTGAGCGTTCAAGTTCACAAACCACAGAGTCTCCGATTTTCAGATTGTACTTTCGACATAGACCCACCCAGCCATTGAAACAAGGGGCATCGCCACCACCATAGAGCTTAGTCAAGCCTTTGATTTTATCTCCGGGAAGAAGGTAATGCATCGGGGAATGAGTGGGACCAAACTTCAAGCCATACTTCTTAATCACCGGTTTGGGCACATACTAGTTGCACATACATGAGATATAGAGAGAAAAACAAGTCTTAGATTTAGAGGCGACAGATATAAACTAGAATCAAAACTGATGAAAACACTGCTATTATTACCAAAACGTCATTCCTTTTCGACAGCGTTTTCACAAAGTAAGGGTTTTTCGGGTTTAGAAGATATAGCTCGGGGTTTTTGACATCAGCACAACTTTGTCTCTCTCGACCATTTTCTGAGAATTCTGCCAAAACATAAACAAAAAGAATCAAACTTTGGCATTAGAGAGAAAAGAAAAGTATACTATTGAGCTTAAACAGCATCAAAACAATTCATTCTATCTGAATATCCATACCAGAAGCAGAAGCAGAGGTATAGGCAGGGGTTGTCTCCTTGTGAGAATTCTTACGTGTAGTAGGATGAAGTTGTTCAGTTTCAGGTTCAACTTCAAGAGGTGCATCGATGATTTCCTTCCCATTATCCTTAAAGATTTGCACTTCAAGAAACATCGTGTTATCGTGTTTGAAGAACAAGTTATCATTTGGGCCTAAATGGTTGTCATCCACAAACTCATCCCAATCTTCTTCTATCATAAACAAATCTTCTTTTTCTCGCTCCAGCCAAAGTTGCCAGGAATTGCCCCAACGAACACTAAACACCACTCTGTGCTCTAAAGACCCGGGCGTGCTTATCACAAACTCCGCCGGAAAACTCCTCTTCATAAACCCATAAATCATAACAGTTGACAACAACAAACGATACTGACATTAGAAGAAGGAAGCATGAGACTAAAAGCTAAAACACGAGCTTGTCAATAAGTAACAAGAAATTTCACAAAGCAGAACAAGAAGCTGGAGCCATTGTGCCATTAAAATCTCCTCAAAAGTTTCTTGAAAGATAGAAAGATCTAAGCTTTTCCGAACAACAACAACAAACGAACAATAGATCTTTAGGGCAAACAAAGAAATCCAATGGAAACATTCAATAACATCAAAAGATTAGAAAAGAGGAGAGACAAAGTTTGAGTTACCATGGATTTAGATTTCCAGTTTTGTCCAGGAGAAAGAGACTTCCAAAAGCAAGGCTTGCTCACATTTTCTTGAATCTTATCAGTAACACTCTTAGGCAACATTCTGTTATCTTCAAAAGCTGGATCGATTCTGAGAATTAGGGTTCATAAAGAAAGACGAAGATGACTTGCATGTAAAAGCGGATAAAAATCAAACCTTTAATATGCGTTATTTCACGAAGAAAGAAGCAAATTTTGTACGGTCAAAGGGGTAAATATCTTAGGTCAGAAGAAAATAAAGAAAAATGCGTAAAAAGCAAGTAATTGCGTTATAAATAACGTCACCGGAGCGTGAAAGGCACGCACCGTCACAGTCGAAGAAGCTTCCTCTCGCTGCTGCGTCTGTTCTTCTCCCGTAAGTATCTCTGCTTTGAGAAAGAGAGAAGACTCAACACTGTGCCAAACTATATTAATGGGCCGGGTATGGCCCATTAACAAAATGGCCCACCTTATTCTACAATAGATAGCAAGTGAATTGACAAAACAAGTATTCTCCAAATGGTTTGTACTAAGAGTCAGAGACATCTAAAAACATAGAAGTTCGTTAAACTAAAACATGATTGTCACATTTAAGCATTACTAATGAAAGTTATTAATAACATTTTGTTACTAGAAAGGACTGGTCTAGTCTTTATTGACGAAATGCACTCTAACAGCCGTAACCAGACCACCGGAGCGTTCAAGTTCACAAACCACCGAGTCTCCGATTTTCAGATTGTGCCTTCGACATAGAACCGACCAGCCACTGAAACAAGGTTGCCCGTTGTAGATCTTAGTTTCACCTTCCTCCTTTTTTCCCCCGGGAAGAAGGTAGGTAATGGTGGACTTAACCGGACCAAACTTCAAGTTATACGTCTGAACTACCGGTCGGCTCACATACTACTTGGGCATACAGTGGGAAACAAAGACAAGTCTAAGCTTTAAGGCCACAGATATAAACTGGTAAATTTTATGGAATACAAAAACTGACAATGTAAACTGTTATGATTACCAGAACGTCATTCCTTTTTGTCACCGCTTGCACAAAGTAAGGGTTTTCGGGATTCAAGAGGTATCGCTCAGGGTTTTTGACATCATTAGAACGCTGTCTTCCTCGGCTATTTGTTCCTCCATTTGCTGAGAACCAAGACAGAAACAACAAGAATCAAACATTGACATAAAGAACAAATAATAGTTTTGAGTTTGATGATTCTTGAATAGCCTTACCAGAGCCGCCAGAGACAGAGGCAGAGGCAGGGGTTGTCTCCCTGTGAGGTTTCTTGGGCGTAGGATGAAATGGTTCAGTTTCGGGTTCAACTTCAAGAGGTACATCGATGATCTCGTCCCCATTATTCTTAAAGATTTGCACTTCAAGATTCATCGTCTCATCGTGCCTGAAGAACAGATTATCATTTGGACCTAAGTGATTGTCATCTACAAACTCATTCCAATCTTCTTCTATCATAAACAGCTCGTTCTTGTCTCGCTCCAGCCAGATGTGCCAGGAATTTTCCCAACGAACACTAAAGACCACTCTGTGCTCAAAAGCCCCAGGCGTTCTTCTCACAAACTCTTCCGGAATAATCCTCTTCATAAACCCAGAAATCAGAACACAGGACAACAACAAAACAATACTGACATTAAAAAGAGGAAACATGAGACTAAAAGCTATAACTTTCCAAAGGAAAACACAAGAAGCAAAAAAACGAGCTTAACCGATTGGTTTGTAGGTCAAGAAATGCATAGAAAATGACTAGAACCAACACTAGCATAAACATAAGCTAATAGCGAACGAAACAGGCGATGTAAAAGAACCCATAACAGTGGATAAAACAAGTCAAATAAGTAACAAAAAAAAGTCCACAAAATGAAGACAACACAGAACAAGAAGCAAGAAGCATTGTGCCATTAAAATCTCTCCGATTCTTAAAAGATAGAAAGATCTAAGCTTTATTTAAACAACAACAACAAATGGGTAATACTATAATAACTTGTCTATAAAGGGGTTAAACTAAACATAAAAGGATTATCACATCTTACTGTTCTAGCAACAATATCCAAAGCTCAGAGAATAAGCATTTTGACAGAGGACAATGTTTGAACTAAACTTGTAACAAAGCAAATTTTCAATAGAAAGAGTCTAAGAACAGTGAGTAAAAATCAAAGGAGAAGAGAGTCATAACTAAGTTACCATGGATTTAGATTTCCAATTCTGTCCTGGAGAGAGACACTTCCAGAAGCAAGGCTTGCTCACATTTCCTTGGATCTTATCGATAGCACCCTTGGGCAACATTTTTCTCTTCAAAGCTGGACCAGTTTAGGGTTTGTATGATGACTTACTTGCAAGTGATACTAAAACCAGAGCCAAGAATTGGAAAAGAACAAAAGAACAAACAATTTGTACGGACAAATGAGGAAAATATCGGAACAATTTAAGAATAAAGCGTAAAAAGCAAGTAATCACGTCAAAGTAACATCGCCGAAGACTAACCTTAGGTGGTACCACCGGAGCGTGAACTTCACGCACCGTCACAGACTCACAGTCGAAGAATGCTTCCCCTTGCTGCGACAGATAGAGAGAGAGAGGAGACGCAGACATGCCAAACTTATGTCACTTTTACTCGTACGAAAATTTGGGAAAAAAACTGTTATCACTGGGCCGGATAAGGCCCATGTGAAAGACAAGCCCATATAGTTAAGAATCGGTAGTGAAATTGACAAAACGTAACAGTTTGACCATCTATCAGTAAAACAAAATTTAATGATATGAATTGATATGGTTATGCTTCATTGAAGAATATGGTCATACGATGTAGTAAAATGTAGAAGAACTTGTTCAGGAGAATAGCTGGTTCGGGTAATTGGTAGCGTTACTTAGTGCTTCCAATTTTGCAGTCAAGAATCGAATAGATACCGAAGCAGAGGAGCCACGACTGCTACGCTTAAACTGTTTCCAAGCATTGCGTATCTGCAAAAAATAAAGGAGTTCATGGGATTTTTTACAGTGTAGTCAGAAACATCGGTCTGTTATAAGCACGGTTTTATATTCTTGTGTTCAATTATTTCCACATTGCAAACACAAAGTAGTGAGATTATAAGAGTATATTGTGGGTTTATATTCTGTATCGAAATCAAAATGGTGCCTCTGTTATACTTGGATGCACATAATCTATATAAACAGTAGCTATTTTTGGTTCAAATGGTGTTTATGGTATGAAACAGCGTACCTCTGTCGAAGGCTTATGTGCTTCGGAAACTCAAAATCTTCAGGGAACGAGTGAAAGTTAGCTACCTAAACAAATAGAAACTGAACATCATCTTTCACTGAAATAAAGCTGACTTTTCAGTGAGGCATTGGTAGTAAAAATAAAGGATAGTGCTTATAACCTCTCTCGGGGTGAAGTATCTAAGCCGTTGCTCCTTCAAACCAGATTCCTTCCCCTTGATTTTTGGCTGCGTGATCAGAGATTCAAAATAAGCATTTCTTTGCATTTTGCAAATTAGAGAGGAAAGGAATATTGTATACTCCAAGGAAAAACGTACCTGGACAGTTGCCAATAAGGAACCAGTGCCCTTCACGTACCGATAATAACTCTTTGTGAAACAACAACATCTCTTTGAATCAGGGTAAACAATATCCATTGCGTTTCCCCATCTCTCTATCAAACTTAGTGGTACTAGATATTGATGAACAGAGTCTGGCACAGAATCGTCTTCTTGTCCATAGCAATCTTTGGACCCATTCTCAGAGTCATCAAAACTACTTGGCTCGCCATCAACATGTGCAGCTGACTCGAGAAACTTCTCTACTGGTTCGCAAAATTGAAGTAATTTATCCAATCCTTCTTCTGCCTCACATTTTCCAAACTCTACTTGATCATCACGCCTATATAACGGGCTTGGAGACCAGAGTAGTTTGTTATTACTGTGTTGGGACTTAAATGCCAGAGGCTTTCTTTTGGCCTACAAAGTAACAAGATAAATCAAATGATTTTAAAGTTCGTGAGATGTTTTAACCAAAAGAAAAAGATAAAAGCAGGAAAATAGAAATGAAACGGAAATTCATACGGAAAGTGCACATTACATGAGAAAGTTTTACAGCTTCATAATCAGCATATACCTATATATTCTCAGAGTAAAAGTAACAGTTTTGGGTACACAGATTTGCGTCAAATGCACTACGTAATCATAAGGTAAAGAGAGTACCAGACAAAAATAACGTGGTCTTGAATACGGCACACCAAACTGCAACGGACTCAAAATAAACTCTTGTGTGACATAATCTAACTTTGTTAATGTATCAATCATTTCCATATGAGTATCCGAAGTCTGCACCAACAAACACCACCAATAACCAAATATGTCACAAATTCAAAGAAGATGATAGCGAACAAGTACAATGATTGTTAAAAATTTCATTATAACTCCAGCTGAGAAGCACAAGCAAACACATACCTCAAACCCAACAACATTCTCTACAAACAACATCTGTGGAGGCTTAGACGTATGCGGTATAAGCTCGAGAATCCTGAGAAACGAAAAAGCCCGAGCATCACCAGACTGTTTCTGAAGGCCTAACCAAAAAAACTATTAGTACTCAACACATCCCCTACAGAAAAGCAAGTCATGTTGATCGTAACGAAGAAAAAACAGTGAATCACCTTGTCGAGTATAAGGTTGACAAGGAGGAGAAAGAAGCCAAGCATCAGCATTATACTTATCTAAGTCAACAGCAGTGAGACTCTGAATATTTCCCTATGTAACAAACAATACAAAAAGAATTCGATAAAGATTCCGAAACGGAAATCGAGAGACCATACTGGAAAATGTATAAATGAATGCTATGGGCATAGCGGACTAAACCGCTAGCGGACTACACCACTCTATTTCGGAGCAGAAAACAAACAGCCGGAGACCAAGTTTATTTCTACGTAAAAACGGTCCCTAGTTAGTTCGCCGCGGACTTGTTCTATTTTTTTCAATCCGCACCACTACGGATTATAGTTTATGATTGGTAAATAAAAAGCGGTCCGAACCGCAAACGGATTTTTCCGCCCTAACCGCCGCAACGTGAAACACAATGGCAAGTTTTCAATTAACAACAATCTAAGGACAAATCATGGCCTAATTCACAGAACTAGCATCATCAATAATGTTTCTATCGATTAATCATATATAAGCTTATAAGCAACCAATTTCACAAATGATGAATTTGAGAACAAAGAAGAAACCTGATAAGGACGATGTTTGAAATTATGTTGATAAACATCATTAGCAGAATCATTGATCTCAAAAGCTTCTACTACTTCTGAAACAACGCCTGACGCCATTAAAGAGTATCTCTAAGAGCAAAAGGAATGTAGGAATTAGGGTTTATGAAAGAGAGTAGACTACACCAAAAACATAGAATTCGAGAAGAAGGAGAGTGTTACCATTCCACCGATTCCACTGTAGAACTCGAGAACTCGCCATGGCTTCTTCTCATCGATTCTCTGCAATTCTTCTTCCGCCATGGCTTCTTCTTCTTCTTCTCTGCTTAAACAAAATTAATTTTGGGAGTTTCGTTTTTCTTTATTTTGTTGTCCGGTTTACTCGTAGAACCATATTCGGTTTACTTTTCCTGTCAATTAGCAAGAAAACCCTCAAAGTAGCCAATATTTTTAAAATAACCCTCAAAGTAGCCAATATTTTTAAAATAACCCTCAACTTACAAAAAATACAAACAAATCCATTACCTAATTTTATTTACCTTTGTATTTTGGTCAGCACTGTTTAATATATTTAAGGATATTTTATTTTGGGGGAATTACATGGCATATCAAACACTTTTACTTTTTAAGTAAATGTGAAATTATATCATATGGTTATTTCATGAATAAACTTAAGAAAATGTGTGAGTTATGTATGTTGTGGTTTTTTTTAATGTCTAATCTTTTATGGGGCTATAAAATTCTAGATAACAATGATATCTGTATATATATATATATATATATATAGCTTTTTAAGAACATTTTTTTGCTCGCACTCTTAACATACAATTTGATTCTGCTAATCGTCCTAGCGAATGATCATATTCATAGATAATTGAATCATCCTAAATAAAATACGTGGGAATAAAATAAAAAAAATACGTGGGAAAATCATAAGACATCTAGAACTTTGGAGAAGTTGAGATAAGTGATGATGATGCATGGAAGTATTTCCCAAAGATAATCGAATAGATTCTCTCTTTTCTTTTGTGTTCGTCAGTTTTTCTTTACCATTCCCCGAGACATTATGGTGGGTTTATTAATTATTATGATTCTTCTATTTTCTCCCTTGTCTCTATTATGATTCTTTTTAAATATTCTTTTTTAAGTTACCCATTATTTTTCTTCAATTTCGAGTTACGCTTTTATGGCTACTTATGGATAAGGCATTAGGGTCGGAGCCATGGACGGAGTTGTATAGAGCATGCACATTCAATCACCATAACCATCCTACCAAAAAAAATCACCATAACCTATATTTTAGTTCGTATACTACAATTGTACAAATAATTAATTTAAAGCTTAAATTTTCTAAACTTATGAACATAAAAAGACTTGTTTGGGGGTACATGACAATTAGAGCTATATATATATACACTACATTATCTCTTACATTTTACATAAGTTAGAAAAAACATACAATATCGTACGTCCTTCATTTCAGTAAATAATATATAACTTTTACTGTTCGTAAAATTCTACTACTGTATATGTATATCTTAAAAGTTGAATAAAGTCATTTAAGTTATATAACTTTTAATCATTTGTTGCATTTGTCTGTTCTATATATATCTTAGGGTTTTGTGCAAAATAATCCTAAGATAGAGTTGTTTATATTGTCTATTATTTTGGACTTCAAAAAATTATTCTCCATTTTTGGAATGTAAAAGATATAGTTGCAAAAATTAGTGAATTTGAGGATTATTTTACACAAAACCCTATATCTTATTGTGGATTTTTCTGTCTTATTATCTTATAGCTGAATCAACTTTAGATAGACAAGTATGTACCACAATGGAAAGGGTGATTTGACGGTAAAAAAAGCGATTGCATTTGCAGTGTATCCACAAACCACAATTTATAATTTGTATGTACAGTAAGGAAAAAAAAAATGATAGGTTAAATAAAAAAGTGGTCGAAACTGTCCTGTAGTAAGTAGACAAATCAAAAGGACACAAAGATGGTCAAGATACGAACCTCAAAGCCTTTTCCTTCCCATTTAATGATTCTTGTTTTAATTACGCTTTAACCTATAATTCTCATGGATATACTTGAATATTAGTTACAAGAGTAATTAAATTAAAGAAAAGCTAGCTAAGAGAAGTTATTCCTTTTACGTTTATAATTTTCCGCGGCTAAGGGAACAGATACGTTCCTTGAAACTGTTGCCATGCAACTTTTGCTTTAACAGTAGTACTGCTAGAGAGTTTTTTACTTCATGCTGCATCCTTTTTCTCCTGACACGCACGAGACCATATTATACAATACACCCATGTACCTCCATCAATATATCTGTTTATTATCTATACAAATATGAAATGTGTTTACAATTAGTTATACCACGAAGTTGCGATTGATGAATAATATGAAAGGGATACATGCTCGAAATAGATAATGAGAATATAACTATATATCCCTCAGCTTTAGTTGTCTCATCGTCAGTCAATCTATATGTGCATATACAGTTAACAAGAATATAAATAGATAAGCATATACGAACTGGGTCCCCAAAAGGTCTGAGAATCTTTTACTTTTCTTTTCTTTTCTTTTTTTTCAGTTTAATTTGTGAAATTTAGTGAAATTTTCATTTTGTCTCATAGCGAGAATCCACCTGTTAGTCAAAAACTATATTGATAACCCATATATAGGCCATTTATAGTATCTCTAGTTTAGTTCTTCTTATTCATTATCAATTCAAGTGTTATATATAAAACCTTGACACCAATTAATTAGGAGGATTCACTGTCGTTCATGAACCAAAGACATGTATAGAGGCTTACACATCTATGTTTCGTTGCCCCAAAAAAAAAAAAAAAACACACACATTCTATGTTATGTAATTTGGCAAACTTTGGTTTTTTTATGTGTCTAAAAATACGCAGATTTACATATGTCAAGTAAATAAACAAAAATGGTATTGAATTTGGCAGTATGTATTAATGTATATGTATTAGCTTTTGTGAAGCAGACGCAAAATGAAAACGGCTGATATCGAAAGCTTTAAACTTGTGTTTCTTTTATTTGTTTAAAATAGTGGGGTCAAAAAACGATAGATAAATTTAAAGTCCTCGATATATATATATAGATAAATTTGTTTCTTTTGGGAATAACGTAGTTTACGGAGAACCCCAACGTTAAAGGGATATGCATTAAAGCTGTAGCAAATAAGAAAGTAAAAACCAATTGAAACCCTAATTTCACTTCAAAAATTGTTCCCGGTTGTTAAAGCTAGGGACTTTTGCTTTGTCCATATAAATATATGTAGAGAGTACAACAACACCTTCATATGCTCCTAACACTCACTTCATCAATTCTCTTTTTCGTTTCCATTTAACATCCTCAGGTAATCATAACATATACATAGGTTACATTATTTGTATATAGATATCTCTTTATTAGTTTTGTGTAATTATTCACTTTTTTTTTTCTATGGGGTCGTAGAAGAAGATGAATAGGCCGGGAGATTGGAACTGCAGATCTTGTAGCCACCTCAACTTCCAAAGGAGGGATTCATGCCAACGTTGTAGAGAGCCTAGACCGGGCGGCATCAGTACTGACTTACTCGGCGGTTTTGGTGGCCGTCCGGTTAGTAGCTCCTTCGGTTTCAACACCGGGCCGGACGTGAGACCCGGTGATTGGTATTGCAACCTTGGGAGTTGCGGGACACATAATTTTGCCAATAGGTCCAGTTGTTTCAAGTGTGGTGCCGCCAAAGATGAGTTTTCAAGTTCAAGTGCTGCTGCAACAACCGGGTTTATAGACATGAATAATGTTGGTCCAAGACGTGGCCTTTTTGGTTTTGGCAGCAGCAGTGGTGGTGGCGGCACAGGCCGTTCTCCTTGGAAATCTGGAGATTGGATTTGCCCAAGGTACTTTTTGTTTGTTTGTTAGTGCGTGTATACATGTGTTCTTTTTTTGCGAGAACATGTTGTTCATGTGCATGGTTCATGAAATGTACATGGGTTTTTTTCATCACGTAATATCTATAACTCATGCACATGTTGGGTTTTACGTAAGCTAAACCGATCGTTAATTTATGTGTGTATATACAGGTCAGGCTGCAACGAACATAACTTCGCAAGCAGGTCAGAGTGTTTCAGGTGTAACGCACCAAAACCTGCCACTGAACCACCCTATTAGTCCAACAATAATTGTAAATTTCTACTCCCAAGTCACAACATATATATTTTTGACTAACAACAGTAGGCTAAGGTATCTTTTGATACTTTTCTTTTGGACCAGGAAACATTAGAGAAGAGAAAACTGATGAAGAACCGGAGCAAGATACCGACCCTTTATGTCATGATTTTTTTTTCCCTTTAGATTTGACACGTTTCATATCTTGTAGGACCTTTGTTTGGTTATGTTCGAATGTAAGCAAGACAAAAAAAAATTCTGATGTCGTTCCGTCTCCTAGCTAGTATGTACGTTTGTTTTAAAGTATTCTTATTTATGACAAAGTTGTTGCCTTCTGATTCCGCAATCACTATTCTCACCTAAGTTCGAAGCACTTGAGTTGTTGAATGTTGATCGTACGAGACGTTGAGAACTCCTGTTTTGGTGGCAGCAAAATCCAAATTGCACGCAAATCTTTTTATGCATTTACTTTTTGCAATCATATAAATCGTAGTATAGGAGTGGAGTTTTACGTTAAACCAAACACAAACTCTAGTAAGCGTTTGAAATAGATGATGCATCATGGACCACAACG
Source organism: Arabidopsis arenosa (assembly GCA_905216605.1). NCBI lineage: Eukaryota > Viridiplantae > Streptophyta > Magnoliopsida > Brassicales > Brassicaceae > Arabidopsis > Arabidopsis arenosa. The sequence continues at coordinate 10,234,959 of LR999456.1, forward strand.
TACGAAACCTTTTGTTCAATCCAATGCCTCAAAAAAAGGCGTGAATAATAATCAAATTTTTGCCCACATGATCGTGGGCTGGTGGCTTGGCGGGCCCAGGGTGGTTGGGTGCAACTCCCTCCTCTTCATGGTTCGACTCCTCCTGCTGTTATCAACATTATTGTGGGAAGTCTGTCAGTTAGGCTTTGGTCTAATTAGTTTACCTGGTAGTCAGAAATGCAGGCGGCCTGACTAGTCTCTGGCACTTAGTCGGAAGGCATTCCAAACTCGGGATAGGCAGAATGGTAGCGCGAATGGCCTAACCATTAACACGGTGGACCAATCCACTATGTAGCACCTCGGTGCGTTCCTACCGGGACCGACCGGATAGCCGGTAGGGTTTATCAAAAAAAAAAAAATAATAATAATCAAATTTTTAAAACTTTCAAAGGTAGATCAAGATTAAGCATCCATAATAGTTATGCATTCATATTTAGAAATGGCTTGACGATAATGAGTTAACCACCAAATCGAATGAAATTTTTACGAGTTCCCTCTAGAATATGAGAATAGTTATCAGAAAAAAATTAAGAGATAATTGGCTGAGAAGTAATGGATCCAGGCTTATTTAAATTTTCGACATTATGCTCTTCGACCCAAGACATTGAAGATTTCAGCCCATATTTCTTCCGTTTATACCCTCACGCGCTATAATCGAACAGCCCAATTTATAACGTGTTACATTGGAAAAAGAAGAAGATTTCTCTTTATTATTTCCTCTCGAGATATTAAACAGTCACTTTATTATCTCTCTCTGGAAACTTTAAGCCTCGTCGTCTTCTTCCTTTGTTTCGAGGACCGAGTTTGCTCCGGTGAGATTGCTAATCGGCGTCGCCTCATATCACAAGTAACTCAGTATCCTGTAGACCCGAATTCGAAAAGGCGAACTGTCACTTTCGTTCTCTTCCAAAACCAATTGATTTTTCCTTAATTCGTTTAGATCTCTCTGGTTTAACTTCTGTTTTCATTTTTTTCGCTATTACGATTTTGTTTTCTATTGTTAGGCTTTCGTCCTCAAATTTCTTTATACACATCCTTAGATCTGCATGTATCTTCACCTCTTTGACGTAGATCCACTGTTAGACATCCATAATTTTATTTGGAGCTTCATACATAAATTGCATGTCATCATCTTCCGTTTATTGATCTATTTTTCTAATAAATTGGCTTGTCTGTTTTGCAGGAAAATGGCAGATATTGATTTCCTTCTAGGCTTTTTGCAGACAGAGAAGAACCTGCCGGTGATCGTGTTAACATATACTTTAAGCTTAATACCATCAAAGCCGTTCTAAAGGCCCTGACCTCCAAGGAGATCGAAACCATTCGACCTTGCTTTGGGAAAATCTTGGATCTTTACTCAAAGCCGGTGTTCTCCGGGAAGTTGGCCCACTTTCTATTAACCCACCAGATGCAGATCTTATGTTTACATCTCTCTCAACTCTTTTCTAATTCATTCAAACCGATAAGAAAAACAACGTCGTGTTTATTATGTTTATATGCTTGAAATGCCAGTGCAAACTTTTGCTAGGGACGCAACGCCGGTGGTTGATGACACATACCTCGAAGGTAACATAGCCAATGTAACATAGAGCTCTACGTTTGCAAATAATGAGTCTTATCCAATTGTGAATATCCATGTATTAACTTGGATTGCTAAAAACATGAACAGGTGGAGACAGAACAAGGTTGGTCTTGCTGGATGTGGATTACGAGGGGGATGAACATTTAATGGAGCCGCAAGAAAACTTATGAACATGCAAACACGAAAGTATAGATCTATGCAGATTTGTGAATGTCCAAACCGGATCTAAGAAAATAGGTAAAGACGTAAGTGGATCTGGGAAGAAGAAACGACCAAATATAGATAGCCAGAGTTTTTTTGCAAACGATGAAGAAACAGTAGATTTAAAACCAACGACGGTGACTAAGAGCACAAACAAAACAAGAAATTTTGGAGTGAAAAGGAAGAAGACGATGGAGCATAGGCTATGCATGAAATCAATCGAAACATGTTTTTTTCTGGAAAAAAAATCGAATTTAATCAAAAATTCTCAATTAGTTAATGAATTAATATTTATCTGTAAATTTAGATACATGTTCATATATTTTCATAGAGTCATATATCTTATGTAAATTTAGTATATTAGACCTCTATATGTGTTTATATAAATGCTCAGTCAGTTTTTTGTCAAACGACATTTGTTTAGATATACAGCTACATCCCTTTTTAACTTCTATAAACTGCTGTTATAGATAACAGCCCTAGGTTAGTCCTTTAAAATTTCGCATCCCGCCTAAACCTTTTCGTTTGATTTCGAATCCCACACCCTCAAACGAGAGACACACGCATTAAATAACCATCACCTCGTATTGACTTTTGCCGAATAACTATCAGTTCTATTTGACATATTAAAGGCAAGTCAGAATGTTCTTTCGGTTGCACATAGAGCCACCTCTCTTTCGCCCACGCGCATTCGTATCACGCGGCTTGGTTTTTTTGTAAATAAAGACTGTATGCAGCCCCTTTCTAATTTTTGATACTACCTGCGAACCGACAGCTTCTGATACTACCTCTGCACTAATTATTGTTCCCATTTCTACCTCTGCACAAATTAACTCAAAAATTAATTATGTTATCCTTAACTATTTGAACGAAAGCCGACCAATTCGTTTTCGTGAAAATTTAATATATGAACCCATGTATACAACAAAAAATGGTGCTGATTAGTGATTAATTTACTAACTGATTCAATTAATTCTATTCGAGAAACAATATATTTTACACCGCTTGTTCGGTTTGTTTCACATTGACTACATTTACTCCGCTTGATAAGTTTGATCTATTTTAATTTTATCGTTCGTTCTATTGTCATGATTTGGACTCTAAAATAGTATAAGCAAGCGTACGTACGTGTCCACACACACGTTACATTTTGCATAGGATTCCCAATTCAATGAACTCATGGAAGTGTAGTTAAGATTATCATCAACGGGTCAAAAAAAAAGACAACCAGTCTTTAATGTCTGCTACTATAATCCATTGCTTAGCTTTTATTTTTGCGTTAAAGGGTTGCACTAATTGGCTTTTTACTAAAGAATCTTTCGTGTTTTTTTTCCCACTTTTACGTCAATTCATCATTTTATTCTTCTTTGGTTTTAGTGAAGTGAAAGTACGTCTTAGGTATTATTATCATGCAACATGGTGAATGTGTCTTCCCACTTTAAATTTCAAAAAACCATCAATTGTTAGATTTGATTTAGATGAATATTAGTATTAATTTGTCGCAATGCATTAATAATAAAATATAATTCATGTTAATTAACATATATATATTAGGGTAGTAAGTAAGAAATATAAACTAAACTCTTATACGTAGACTTAGTGTTTCTTTTAATGAGCAAATGAGAGAGACCCGTCGATGACCAATCTAAGTAAAGTGCACATCACTTGTTAAATAAACAAACATTCTTACTGTTAAAGTCAATTTTTATAACAAAGGCAATAGCAAAGATAACTTTTTATCCATTTCAAAAACGCCCTTACGAAACAATAATAAACTCTTAAATTTTGGGAAAATTGCAGTAACTTTTTTAAAAGTTTTTTAAAATTTTCTCTTTAACCCACATAAAAAAGCAAAGCATGTTCATCTTTCTAAGCCTTTTTTTCTTAGCCCTTCTTTCTTTTGTCTTTGTTCTGTTGCACCCTTCCACATTCTTCCTAATAATTTATATCTTTATGCAAAGCACGCAATTGACATGGATGGAGCATGTATTGTCAACAATTTGATGAAAACATATTTTTGTTTAAAGAGTATGGTTTACTGGTTTAGTATAATTCCACCAGCAAAATTAGAGCCTCCACATTAATTGTATTTTTTTTTTTGGTCAAAAAGATATACTATGATTTAAGTAGAGTGGTGACATATTCTTTGACAAAAAAAAAAAAAAAAGAGTGGTGACATATTAACAACACTAACACAAATTCGAGTTTCCACATGAGTTTGTTATCAAAGTATTTGTTTAACATTTGAAGATCTTAATAACTAGGACTCAAGATTCATATTTTAAATATTATCATATACTATATTTACTTATAGAAAAGAAGATAACTTAAAAAAAATTTTAAGTTGGACTGAATATGAATTATTAAGACTAAGAAAATGATAAAAAAAAAAAAAAATTTAACCAATTAACTCCAATATTCAAGAAACCGTTAGACGCTAAACAGAGGGTGACTCAGTGCCTATCGCCCTAGATTTTGAATAGAATTTAAAAGTCATAATACCAATAACAGAAGATTAATTCATAAACCAATAACAATAGATTTCACTAAGAATCTCATAATTTATAAACCAATAACAGTATTATCTAAAAATTCTAAACTCCATCTCCCAATAATTGAGCAAGATTTGGCACACAATCCATGATTCTATTTTAGTAGTCCTTAACATATCTACGGGTTAAAATAGGTTTGAGAATCTAACAAAAAGAGGCCTTTTTAGTTCATATTTTATCGGCCCATTAATGATCCAAACGCAATGACCAAAAGCTCTTCGCTTCCAAGTTCCAACTTCATCTCCTCTCTCACAGCTTTCACTTGTCAATTGTCATCTAAAGCTTCCCTTGATCTCTTCTCCCAAACTCGCTTTCCTTCTATCACGATACAGAATCTCTCGCATTACAAATATGGTTTGTGAGGTCACACGTGGATGAATTAAGATCCCAATTTCGTCAAGTTTCTTCTTTCTCAAAAGTTGCATACAAACTGTTTGATGAAATTCCTAAGAGAGAGTTTCATGTCTGACTATTAACTCGTTGCTGTTACACTTAGCTGCTTTTCAAATGTGGGTTAATGGGTATCATCAAATAAGAAGGTATCTAATCTCTGACATCTGTTTCAGAGCAAATCCAAGTCGCTTCTTCCGATCAATCCAGGTTTTGTATCATTCTTCAGTTGATTCCTATGGAGATGCATTGCCTTATGAATGGTACGAAACAAAACTCCCAGTTCTGAAAAAACTAAGCCGTGCATTGAAAGACGTTGATTTAGTCGATGGGAAGCTAGAGGACATCAATGGTGTCATCATTTATGATGATGGTATCAAAAAGAAAATGCAAGCCTTTAAATCTCTGGCTAGAATCTTTATTGGGTCTCCTTCAATTCAGCAGAAGCTTAGAGAAGAGGGACGATTCAAGTTCCCATTTTTTGGGAGTGAAAATGAAAGAGAACCATTGGTGGTGAATTCATTGACTAAAGTTAGCAACTTTCTTAACGTCTCGGCCCAGCAGCGGAAGCTAGTGAGGTGCACTGTGTGTTCACAGGTGACGCAGTATCGTATATGGAGAGGTGCTCTTGAAGATATATTGAATGGTCTTAAAGAAGAAGTTGATTGGTTAGTTGAACATAGAGAGATGAGTCAAGGTAGAGTATTGGCTCAGCAAGTGATATTGTCTTGCCTTGGGTTTTTATCTGAATCATCGGTTTCATTTGAAGCCGAGAAATCAACTTCTTGGATGCGGCCTGTGCCAGCTAGGTATGCGAAAGCTAATGCTTCTGCGAAGTGGGAAGATGTTCTTGATATGGTGAATGATCTGAGAAGGTATCTTGAACATGATGAAGAAATTACTGTACTTTACCATTTGGAAAAGCTTGTATCGATGAAAGAAGGGCTTTTGCAGATCAAAGATGTGTTTTTGGACAACACTATTGGATTTCGAGAGGTTAGACATCAAGAGCACCTTGTGTACAGAAAACTCTCAAAGTTGTTGGGCAGTCCTTCACCGTGTTTGTTCTCTCTCGTCATGTATTTTCTCTATGGCCGTGTGCGTGACATTGAAGTTGATCTCTGTGGTGGGTTTTACAAGGAGAAGAGCGAGTTCTTGTGCTTAAGCATGGGGAGGATCTTGACTTCAACGGATGAGAAAATGTTGGAGAGAGGGATGAAGCAGTTAGATAGGGCATTGGGCCTCTTTGAGTTTGTGTGGGAAACAGCAGGAATGAAAGAGACTCTTAACCTGCAAGGCCATTTGTGGTGCCTTGGAGCTGAAGAAAGGTCCATCACATATCGTGGGAAGACGTTCTTCGTGCATGACCTTAGTCTATGAGACTATGAAGTTTTGTGAGGAACAAACAACAACCTGTACATTTGTTTCATTTGGCTATAAACTTAGCTCTGTCTTCTGATAAACTTTTTGATGTTATGTTGTTGTGTGATCCTAGTTTAGATCCATAGAGCCATAGTTGAAAGAAAAAAGATATATTAACTTAATTGATTGATACAAAGAGTTTGATAAAAAAAAATATGCAGCATGGTTTCATTGCTTTAAAGGGAAGCAAGAGATTTAGCATTAAAACCCACACATCTAACAACATCAAAGTTATATAATATTACAAAGATCAACCCCGATGAAAAGTTCCCGAAGACCATAGCTTAAGCAACAGCCACTCCATCATCCTTTTGATGTTGCTGCTTCATTTCTGTTGGATAAACTGTCCGTGAATTGGTTTAAGCGCTATTTAGCAGGCAATGGAGGTTGCTCGAGGAGTTACCAGAACAGCCGTCTTTCCTGTTATCGGCTTCATACTTGCTGCGTTCTCTAGCCTTGCCCATACTTCTTTCCTCTTTTCTGCTGCAGAACATTGCTTTGCTTCGTCCTCTTTAAAGCGGGCATGGCAAGACATGAACAGAGCCTCGTCCATTTCACAGAACATTTTTCTTACGTTTAAGGTCAAGTTTAGCACAGATTGGTTCCAGTGGTTCTGAGCATTCTTTTCTAAGGCAGTGAACATGATTGGTAGGATGGCTTGCCGGTTGTGTCCAATCAAGTTCACAATTTGATCGTTGTTCCACAAGAATAAAGCTCTTTCAGAAACCTGAAACACAAGACGCCAAATTGTTTCAAACTATATAAGCTTATCTTATGCTCATGCAGATCAATCATATATGAGAACTATGTATGGATATCTAACTGCAACACGATATCGAGGTCAAGGAAACAATTCGTAATAGGAATGTACCTGAAAGTGGGAACTGGTGACACAACAAGCAATCCGCAAGAACAAAGGAACCATGATCTTTTGAAATTCCATCACGCTCATTGCTTCTACAATCTCTTCGACCTCCCCAAGAAACATCACTTCTTTTTGGCTGTTCGTGATAGGCCAGAATTTCAACAAACCCTTTATCACAACACTGCCAAGTTTCGGCTCTTTATCTATGAACTGAGTGATACAATAAGAAAGCTGCTGGAAGTAGTTTCCGACAGATTTAGGCTTGTGCAACGGAATCAACACTCTCCACAAGAAGATCTTGTGCTCCTCTTTCAAAGGCAACGCAAATCCGCTCACAATACTCCCGAAAATCTCCAAAAGCTCTGCGATTCCGCTATGCTTCTCTGTCTCAAACACAAACCGGTAGAATATATTACTCATGGACTTGCGTACAAACGGCCTATGAACCATGAATTTCCCATACACCCGATGCAGAATCGTCTTCAAACACTCCCGTTCTCTAGGATCCTCCGAATCAAACAAGTCGAGCAACCTCACAATAAAAGCATGATCTAGATACTTCTTTGCCAACTTAGCATCAAGACACGGAGAAGTAATAAACTTAAGCAGCAAATCATAAACAATTTGCAAATGAGGCCAAGCAGGGTCAAACATCGGCTCATCATCATCGTTTTCACCACCCGAACTAGACCGATAATTCGGAGGAAAAACCCTAAACAGATTAACAGCACACATTCTACACATTGCAAGAATAGCTGGCTCAGTAAACTTAACAGACCCTGAAGCTACAAAATCCAAAAGCTCCAACAATGTCTGCCTTTTAACATCTTTCTCAATCGAATTTTTACCGGGGTCGGAGAAATCAAACGTCACACAACAGAGACTAACTTTACTCACAAAGAGATTCAATTTCTCAGAGCTTGGTACATCCTTAAACGGTACCAAAGGCTCAATCCCAGCAACAACACTAGCTGGGAACACAGCAGATGACATACGCTTCCCTGAGTTAGATCGAACCGGACCCGAACCGGCACTAGTTCCAGATCTCTGAACCGGAGACGATACCGGACCTGAACTCGAACGATTCAGCTCTCCAGAATCAGATTTTGAAGACTTCCTCGGAAGTTTACTTAGAAACTGCTTAAACATATCTTTTCCCAAATTTCAAAACTTTCACGAAGAAGAACAAAAGCAAAGCTCAAATCCAAACAAAGAGCCCTAAATTCTCTGACAAGAACATGGATCTGACATAAAAAAACAGAGAAACGTGTAATGTGGGTTTAGATCCGAAGAAGAAAAAAAAAGGTTGACACTTTTATAATACCCAATACTTAGAAAACCCTAATCATTACCTGCTTTCTCCTTCAAAATCTTAATCTCATGATTCCAGTTTCCACGAACGAAAACATTCCTAGAGATAGAGAGAGAGGGAGAGAGAAAAACTGAATCTAGAGTGTATAAAAAAAAAAAAAAACCAAATCTGGAAGACAAAGAACAAAAAACAGAGTTTGGATTTGAGAAATTTATGATTCGTTAGGGTGTTTTCTTCATTGTTTTTTAGATTTCTGAGAAAAAAAAATGATAACAAAATTTTCACGGAAAATTGCTACTTTCCTAATTTTAATTATTTTTCCTTTTTTTCGAAAAGACAGCGTCTTTGTTTCCGTTTTTTTCCGATAATATAAAAATAAAAAACATCTCGCATGCAAATAATTAACGTCCGTTTGATGAGACGTTGACACGTAAATCCAACCGTTGGATTTGTCTGTAAGAGGAATCCTAAGTAATTTGGTTCGCTAAAGGCCCATTTAATATGGGCCTATAATTTAAAGCCCATATAGGATTTTGGCCTTATCACGAGTGTCCTCCACTAATATCTAGAAGAAACTGTTGTCGTCACCGAGACAGCTGAAAAAAACTCTATCCCCAAATCCAGAAGCTTTTAGGGTTTCCTCTTCCCTTCGTACATATCTTGCTCCGATTGATTTTCCAGTGAACCCTGTTTGTAATCAGGTAAATTTTCATGGTTGTCATGTTTAATTTTTTCGCTAGATCCAAAAGTTCGATTCTTTTCGAGCTATTTTCTTCAGCCATATATTTGTCAATTTCGAATTTTATTTGGTTTATGTTAGTGTATATTGTTTGATTTGGTTGTTGATGAATCTTCTTAGAAATGGGGTTTTTTTTTTGTTTTGGGTTTTGATTTTGTTTTTCCTCAAAATCGGAAATGAAAATGGAGATTTGTGTTTTTCTTCTGTGATCGGATTATGTTGTAGGATTGAATCAAAGTTTTTGTTTTTATTCTAAATCGATATTTTGTTTTTCTCACAGCTGTTGAAGTGAATGTTTGGATATAGCTGTTGTGGTTTAGTATCATGTCCAGTAATATGGGAACAGAGCATATTGATCTGGAGACAGATACTTTTGGAGAAACGAATTTGATAGAGATAGTAGGATCAAATGATCAGCATATCTCAGTTTCAGACATGGAACAAGAGCCTTTGGAAACATCTGTCTCTGGTCCTTTGGCATTCCGATTTGAACCTGAGGATGTCTCTTTTCAATCCTCTATGTTGGTTGATACTCAGTCTTTGATGCCTCAGTTGCAACTTCCTGTTGCACATTCGTATTCTGGAGAGAGTTCTGTAGCTGCATGTAGTATCCTTCCAGGGGCAGGGAAGCGTAATTCACCACCAGAGTCTCAGTCGACTCTCGGTGGTTCTGCTGCTTCCGAGAAGTTAGATGCACCAAATAGGCGAGTAGAGCCAGTGCATCACAGACCATGGCTAGAACAATTTTATTCAGAAAGTATTGAGCGGGGTCATATGCCGCCACCTGCTACTCTTTCTCCCAAGACGGAACATCCACCAACGTCTGCTAAGAGATCAAGGCAAATGGAACCTGCTTCCCAAAAATCTGGGAAGCAAGTGATGAACAAGAAACAATCAGGCCTGTCACAAGGGTCGGTGAAAACACAGAATGATGGTAACGAGTCTTTAAGATCTAAAATGAAGGAATCATTAGCAGCTGCCTTGGCTTTGGTTCACGAGCATGAGGAATCTCCGAAAGAGAAAAAGAATTCAGAAACTGAAGAAGCAAGTGTTCCAGTAGCTGAAAGTAATGAGCCTGCCTCAGCCGATGGTACTAGTGTTACAGTAGCTGAAGACATCACACCGGCATTGTCAACAAGGGATGATAGTTTTGGGCAGAAGAATGGCAATGGAAGAATTTTGTCGCAAGAGAGTTCTAATGACACAAAGATGAATTATGTTAATCAATCTGATGTACAGAAAACTCAATTTGACGAGGTTTTCCCCTGTGATGATGTTCGTTTTAGTGATAGTATTTTTTCTGGGGATGAACTTTTACAGGGTAATGGCCTCTCATGGGTTTTGGAACCTGTTTCAGATTTTGGGGAGAATGAACCTCAAAAGTCGTTTGAGGATCCAGAGCTCTTGGCATCTAAAATTGAGTTGGAACTTTTTAAGCTATTTGGAGGTGTGAACAAGAAGTACAAAGAGAAGGGAAGGTCTCTCTTATTCAATTTGAAGGATAAGAACAATCCTGAGCTAAGAGAAAGTGTCATGTCCGGAAAGATATCTCCAGAGAGATTGTGTAATATGACAGCTGAGGAACTTGCTTCTAAGGAGCTTTCTCAGTGGCGACAAGCAAAAGCAGAAGAGATGGCGGAGATGGTTGTCCTGCGGGATGCAGACATTGATGTCAGAAATCTGGTGAGGAAAACGCATAAAGGTGAGTTCCAGGTAGAAATTGATCCTGTTGATAGTGGGACAGTGGATGTCTCTGCTGAGATTACCTCACATAGTAAACCTCGAGCCAAAGCAAAATCCGCGAAATCATCTACCAAATCCACTTTAAAGAAAAATGACTCGAATGATAAGAACATAAAACTCAACCAGGGAACATCATCTGCTATGACTCTGCCCCCAACAGAGGAGATTGATCCAATGCATGGTCTGTCAATGGATGATGAGATGAAGGATGTGGGTTTTCTTCCTCCAATTGTATCGCTTGATGAGTTCATGGAATCCCTGAACTCAGAACCTCCATTTGGCAGTCCACATGAGCATCCTCCTGTAAAGGAAGAGCCTGAATCTGAGAAGAGTGACTCTAAAGATGGGGCACATTCAAAATCACCTTCAAGATCTCCAAAACAGTCTCCAAAGGAACCCAGTGAGAGCGTCTCTTCTAAAACAGAACTCAAAATGACTAATGTAACTTCCCCAAAACCGGATGCTGGTGTCAAACTCGACACTGATGTCTCTAAAGCTGAAGAAATACTTTTGGTTGATAACATTAAAGAGGACCGAATATGGGATGGTATACTGCAGCTTAGTGCTGCTTCCGTTGTCTCAGTCACTGGAATTTTCAAGAGGCAAGTCTTCTTAATTACTTTAAACTTTTATCTCTTGTTTGCTATTTGGATTCGAACATAGTGAAATCAAACCATTATAGAAATGGGTTATTAGTACCAAAGATATGCATGAAGCTAAGTTTAGACTTAATAGGAAACAGCTCACAAAAGAGTACATGTAGAATTAAATCACACTCTGATGTTTATTTAATTTGTAGAACAAAAGATGGAATGAGAAAAGGATCTTATGTGGGTATCATTGAATCATACATTGTGTCTGACTCGATTTGCTCGTGCAGTGGTGAGAAAGCAAAGACAGGCGAGTGGCCAACAATGGTGGAGGTAAAGGGTAGAGTGAGACTCAGCGCGTTTGGGAAGTTTGTAAAAGAGCTTCCGTTGTCTCGAAGCCGTGTCTTAATGGTATACAAAGTTTATTACGTGCATTATCTTTGTAGTGTCATTAGCATTATTTGCTTCACTCTCTTCTTTGTTACTACTACTACTGATACCAGCAATAATAGATCCACAAAATCTCATCTCAATATTGCAAGTCCTTTCTTAATGCAGAGATTAGGCTTCCCAGTTCCCATTAGCTAAAACATGGAACCCAGAAAGCAAAAAAGCTCACGGTTGATCTACATCTGTGAAACAGGACCGGGACAGTTAAAAAAAAGCCCTGATTGACCAGAGAATCAACTGTGGATATTTTGTATAAAATCATGAAATTTTGGATGCCCAATCACTTGTAGATGTATTATTGTTAACTGTTAGGGTATAGAATCATCAAAAATGTTACCAAGAAACTCTTACAGAGAGAGTTACAAAACCACAAACGCCGGAACATGTTCCATAAATCATGACCCAAAATAGAATCTGTCGAACCATATTTCTTTGTCGTAGAGGAAAAAGTTTCTTCTTATATGCATTTTTCGTAATTAGTGTAAATAATAATCAAGTTGGTACATTAAATTGCAGGTAATGAACGTGGTGTGCAAGGATGGTATCTCTCAGAGCCAACGTGATAGTCTTTTTGAGGTATTAATTCTAATTCTGATTATTTATTCTTTTAATTTTTTATATATTGTCATATTACTTCTTTTAGTACATAAGACATTTATTAGTTTTGCTTAAAAGTCTTTGCCTTTGTCCTTTTCTTTTTGGGGTCAGGTTACTAAGTCGTACGTAGCTGACCAAAGAGTTGGCTATGCAGAACCAACCTCAGGCGTTGAGCTTTACCTCTGTCCACCACGCGGTGAAATACTTGAGTTGTTGAGCAAAATCATCTCCAAGGACCATCTTGATGAGGTCAAGTGTTCAGAGGATATCGGGTTGATCGGTGTTGTTGTGTGGAGGCGTGCAGTTGTCGCGTCTCCTGGCTCACGACATAAGCCTGGATTCAAACGTCAGCATTCTTCTTCTGGCGCTAAGAAGTCTGTGTTGGCTCCAGAAAACAAAAGGTCTAGTAGTGTGAATGTTACGAATCCACCGCCTGTTGTAAATGTTGCATCCATGAGGAATCATGGTTTGGTTGGTTGTGATGATGGTGATGAAGACGTGCCACCTGGATTTGGGCCAGTTGCTGCGAAAGATGATGATGATTTGCCGGAATTTAACTTCGGTTCCTCTAGTGGACCGGTTACTTCTTCTCCTCAACCACCGCCTCAGTCTCGGTCTATGGATCAAGTAAGGGAGCTCATTCTTAAATATGGAAATTCAGCAGGTAGTGGTAGTAAACGACCATGGGATGGTCATGAGGATGATGACGACGATGACATTCCTGAATGGCAACCGCAAGTCACAGGCCACCAAGTTCAACTGCCACCACCTCCTAACTTGAGTCCTCAATTATATAGCAGAGCCATGGCTAGACCACCAGCACAACAACAACCTGTTGCGGGACCACCGAGTGGATGGAAGGCCAGTCAAAACGCACCTAGGCAACAACAGTACAGTGCACGTAGGAACAGAGGATTTTGATCTTTGTGAAAGCGTTTGTGTAATTAAAGTTTGTTAGGTGTATTGACTTCTCCATCATCAGCTGTTTTTTGTTTTGTAGTGTTTCGATAGAATTGTAAACCTTTGAATAATGGAGTCTATTAAGCATATAAGTTTGAATTCAACACAATCAAAGATTTGTACAGATTACAAGAAGAAAGATCTCAGTTCTTCAACCCGCTAAGACCCGCTTGAGTGCGGATTTCTGCTCTGTTGTCAATCTTGCAGGAAACTGAACATCGAATTTGATCTTGAGATCGCCTTTGTTTCTTGGTTCTTTAGCTATTGGCATCCCTTCTCCAGAAACCACAAACTCATACCCTGGACTTACGATTTCCGTGACACCAACGGGTAGATTCCGTCCATCGAGCGTGTTGATATTCACAGTTGTTCCTCCTATAGCTTCTGCAAGCGTTACTCTTCGGCTTGTGATTAGATCATTCCCATCTCTCTTGAACAAATCGTGCGGTTTCTCGTCGATTACAAACACTAAATCAGCTGGTAATTGATTCACTTGCTCATTTCCTTTGTCCGGAAACTTGATCTTCGTCCCTTTCTTCCATCCCGGTTTCACAACAATCGTCAGAATCTCTGTTTCTTGTGCTTGTCTCCTACACCATCCAAAGAAACACCAATGAACAAAACATTTTGCCACCATTCTTGAAACATAAGAAAGAAGTCTAAAAAGATCAAGATACATACAAAGTAAAAAGAAAGTTTACCCGTTAGCATCAACAATGGATCTAGAGATCTTCATTTTCCTAGTTGATCCAGAATACAACTCTTCAAGGCTACAAGGCAATTTGCTCTCAACCGGTGGAGGTTTCTTAGGCGCAGTGCCTTCGCTGTAAGTTCTGAATATATTGTTTTCGCTTCCGTTGTTTCCGCCACCAAATCCGCCAAACATTCCTCCTCCTCCGTCGGATTGAAACCTCATTGACCTCCCAGGACCACCGGCTGATCCAAACCCAAATGGACTACTTCCAAAGAACTCTGCGAATATATCTTCTGCATTTCTTGGGTTAAAACCTCCCGCTCTTCCGCAGTTTCCCGTGCTCCCGGGAGGCGGCATATCGCTCAGTCCTTCTTCCCCATATTGATCATATACCGCTCGCTTCTGCGGATCACTTAGAACCTGAAACATTCCCCACAAAACAAAATACAAAAACTCATTCTTAGGAACAAATCAAATTTTAGTCAGATCTCTTAAGCGCAAATAAAGTATATAAATTTCGATCTTTTGGTATACAACTTATCGTGGGATGTTTTGGTTAGCAATGCAACAACATTGCCTCATTTTGCTTATATCCCAAGAAAACAAACTCATCCATATTTTAACTTTAAAATTATTAGCTAAATCAATGGATCTCTTATGGAACAAGGGAAAAGGAAGATTAACAACCAAAAAAAAAAAAAAACAAGACTTGCCTCATAAGCCTCAGAGATCTGCTTAAACTTGGCTTCAGCTTCTGTTTTGGTGTTAGGGTTTTTGTCAGGATGCCATTTCATAGCCAATCGTCTGTAAGATTTCTTTAGATCATCTTCGGTTGCGTTCTTATTCACTTTCAATATGTCGTAATAATCCAAACCCATCTTTTTAAAAACTAATCTTCCTCTAAAAGAAACTCAGAAGAAAGAAAGAATCAGATCTTCCAAAATCACTAATGTATAATGGAAAGTTTTTGTGTATCTAAAAACCTAATGAATGAAAAAAAAGAAATTTTGTTGTATTGTAGAAAGAGGAAAAAAAAACAAAAGATCACACCGACTTGGTTATTATTTTTATTTTTTTCCTTTCTTTCTATTGAAACAGATTGATCTTAATTGTTCTTAATCATACATATATGACAGCTTTTTGCAGGTCTTTAAAACACAGAAATTTACGGAATCTATTTTCCTCATTTTTCTCCTTTTTTGTTAATTTTTTTTTTTTATATATATACAAGGACGTAATTAGATGATTAATTCTAATTATAGTATCAAGACAGAGACACAAGGCCGCAAAAGTAGCTGCAGATAGATTTTAAGGCATTACAGTTACAGAGCCACAGCCACAGGCAAAATAGTTCCAGATTACATCCGTTTAAACTTGCAACCAGTTTTGACTTTTATTACCCCATTAAGTAGACAAATTATGTAATAATAAATGCAATGTCTTATGTCTATAGTGAAGAAGATTCGAATCTGTGATTACTGGGAAAAAAGGATTCTAACATTAACGTTATTATCAAATATGTCGATTGTTCCAACATAATTAACGGATATTAGCAACGTATACTAATTCATAACATTGATACGATCTTATATAATAAAGAAAGGTTCAACAAAATACAAGCTCTACTAAGCTGACACGTGGCACTTTTACACATATTTTTTTCAAACTTAAATACACCATTTAAAGTAAAAACATCATATAATACTACTTTAAATTAAAAACATTAAAAATAGTTTAACAATAACGTTATGCTGAATTGTTTTTGAAATAAAGTATAGTTACCAAGTCAAACGATTTTTTACTATATTATATCAAAGTCAAAATAAATTATGTCTTATATAGTAAAGAAATGTTCTACAAAACATAAGCTCTACTAAGCTGACACATACAATTTTACACATGTCTTTCTTTCAAACTTATATACACCATTTAAACTAAAAACTTCAAATTATACTATTTTAATTAAAAAACATTAAAATAGTTTTTCAATAACGTTATATATGCTGAATTATTTTTGAAATAAAGTATGGTTACCAAATCAAACGATTTTTTACTCTATTATATCAAAATCAAAATAAATTCTGTCTCTATTAGGAGACCTAAAATACACATTTTAAAAAAAAATCATTCAAAAAAAAAATGACTGTGTAATGGCTTTTGACATTTATCTACCTAATAAATAAAAGTGTCATTCTACCAACCATTAATCCACTATTTGAAACTCATGTTGTATCTATACTATTAATTGGGAAACATTTTTTGATAGAAGACATAAAAAGACACTTATTTATATGTAATGCCATTGTATTAAAAATTTTGCAGAGCAAAATAAATATGAGATCAGAGGACAAATCAGTCATAAATATTATTGAAAATCTAACCAAACACTAAAAAATTGATTAATCTTATTCGGATCTAGAATAACCCATTCGGATCTAAAATAACCCATTCGGATCCGGAATTAAATGACGCAGATCTTAAAACAAATATTTCATAAATTATTTACTTTTTAATTTTTACTTAAAAAAGGATAATTATACCTATAAAATCAATGTAATTTAATGTTGGTTAAAAGAAAAACTACTATTTATAGCAATGAGGGTTAGTCTTTCAATTTCGGTGGATATTTAGCTCATACATTACATGTTCAGAAATCTAGGTTTAAGCATGAATCATGATAGTAGAATATGTGATGGAAAATTCCAATTTTACTATATTGATCATGACTTACTATATTCATCATGACTCTCATATGCATACATTACAAAGTTTGCCATTGGAGTTTTCAATGTAGGAATTTAATACTATTAATTTAACAATTAAAAAATAAATATTATTAAAAGTGAGGTTTAATTTTGTATTTAATGTAAAATTTAATTGTTGTTTTCAATTAAAAAATGAATACTATTATTAAAAGTGAGGTTTAATTGTGTACTTAATGTAAAACTTAATTGTTGTTTTCAATAAAAAAATGAATATTATTCGGTGGATATTTAGCTCATACATTACATGTTCAGAAATCTAGGTTTAAGCATGATAGTAGAATATGTTGATGGAAAATTCCAATTTTACTATATTGATCATGACTTACTATATTCATCATGACTCTCATATGCATACGTCACAAAGTTTGCCATTGGAGTTTTCAATGTAGGAATTTAATACTATTAATTTAACAATTAAAAAATAAATATTATTAAAAGTGAAGTTTAATTTTGTATTTAATGTAAAATTTAATTGTTGTTTTCAATTAAAAATGAATACTATTATTAAAAGTGAGGTTTAATTGCACATTAACTTTGTTGGGAGAATGAAAACTGCAAACTAAACAATTTAAAACTTTTATTTTATTTTTATTGGGTTACTTGGCAATTCATTTTTTTTTCAATAGTAAACAAATTTAATGAAAACAACAAACCACAATTAAATAGTTTAAAACATTTACTTTCTTCTTATTGGGTTACTTGACAAAGAATTTTTAAATAAATTTTTCTCTATAACCAATAAAACACAAGTCACACTTTAGATTTTGTGATTAAAGTTTCACTCTTTTCTTATTGGATCACTTAAAATTTCATATTTTAATATAATATATATTACCAATTAAATTTATGTGTAATATTTGGGTCAATCTTCAAATAAATGCATATAAGTGAGGTATAATGAGTCTAACCATTACAATATTTATTAACAATTAAACTCATGTGTAATTTGGGTCAATCTTCAAATGAATGCATATAAGTAGGGTTTAATGAGTAAAACCATTACTTAGCTATTAAACTCCATTTGCATCATTATAAATTGTAATACTGTTTTGTAACATACATACACATGTTTTCCTATAAATAACAAGACACAAATTCCACTAACTATCATATTTCAAAATTTGGTAAATTTCATAACAAATGTTTTTAGAACAGTTGTTGGAGTTCTAATTTTTTTCTAATGTCAACTTTGTAGGTTTTGAAGCTAATATAAAATTTAGTATATTATTGGATTCATAAGAGGTGCACTCAATAAATATAATGGTAAGATATGATATGATATATATTTTACCATTTTCTTATTTTTAGTTGTCTTATTTCTCTAATATTTTAGGTCTTCCATTCGATAAATCCTTACGAACAAGGTGCGGCCGCCGAAATCAATGGACAAGGATGGAGCCTCGGTGCAGAAATCCCGGTTTTCGAGTAGGACCCGTATTCGATCGATTTTGGGTCGAGCCGACGGTGGAGCTGGACTTGCCGGTGAGAAGGTCGAAATTAGCGGGTGGGTTAAAACGGGAAGGGAGCAAGGAAAAGGGAGTTTCGCTTTTCTTGAGGTGAACGATGGATCCTGCGCAGCGAATCTTCAGGTCAAGGTGGATGCTTGTGTGTCAGATGTCTCCAAGTTGGTTGCGACGGGAACTTGTCTGACCGTTGATGGATGTTTGAAGATTCCTCCGGAAGGTAAAGCTACGAAGCAGAAGATTGAGCTTAGCGCCGAGAAGGTGATTGATGTGGGAACGGTGGATCCGGCTACGTACCCGATTCCTAAGACGAAGCTCACTCTAGAGCATTTGAGAGACTATACTCATTTTCGTGCAAGGACCACCACGGTAAAACTTGCTATTGAGATTCGTCTAGTTTTCTTTGTTAAGTGTTCGACTTGAAATTTTTTGAGTGATTACAGATGGCAGCAGTTACAAGAATCCGAAGTAAGATTACTCTTGAGGCTCACCTTTTCTGTGATGAACATGATATCTGTCACATTCACACTCCTATCATCACAACAAGTGATTGCGAAGGTGCTGGTGAAATGTTCCAAGTCACAACCTTGATCAACCAATCTGACAAGTTGGAGAGGCCCACCGAGGCTGACATTGAAGCTGCCAAGCTCATTGTCAAGGAGAAAGGTGAAGCTGTAGCACAACTCAAAGCTGCCAAAGCAAGCAAGCAAGAGATTACTGCTTCCGTTGCTCAACTCACTGAAGCAAAGGAGACTTTAGCTAAGGTTGAAGAGAGGTCAAGGCTTAAGCCTGGATTACTTATAAAGGATGGAAAAATTGATTATTCCCAAGATTTCTTTGCTCGTCAAGCTTTCCTCACAGTTTCTGGTCAATTACACGCCGAAACCTATGCTTGCAGTATGGGTGATGTGTATACATTTGGCCCCACTTTCCGGGCTGAGAAGTCTCACACCTCAAGGCATCTTGCTGAGTTCTGGATGGTTGAGGTTGAATTAGCTTTTGCCGGTGTAGAGGTAACAAACATTTGATTTTTATTTATTCTTTGGTCGCCATATAGCCGCTCAGTAACAGCTTTAAAATTTTTGTTTGTAGGAGGCTATGAACTGCGCAGAGGCACTTGTGAAAGACATTTGCAATTCGTTGCTTGAAAAGTGTGATGATGACATGAAACTTATGGCTAAGAATGTCGACAAAGCCTGCATTGACAGGCTACTATTGGTTGCCTCGACTGGGTTTGGTCGAGTAACATACACCGAAGCAATAACGCTACTTGAGAAAGCTGTGGCTCAAGGAAAGAAATTTGAGAACCAAGTGGAGTGGGGAATCGACTTAGCATCTGAGCATGAAAGGTCTTTCTTCTTCTATAATCCTTAAAAACTATTTCGAAAAGGGTTACTAATGTTGTCTGCAATCACAGATACTTGACAGAGGTTTTGTTTCAAAAGCCTCTTATTGTCTATAACTACCCCAAAGAGATCAAAGCTTTCTACATGAGACTTAACGATGATGGAAAGACAGTTGCTGCCTTCGATGTCCTCGTTCCAAAGGTAATAAAGCTCATCATCTTTGCATAATACCGAGTTGAAGTTGAATCCTTTTTTTTGTGTGTGCACATCAAATTGTTATCTATTTCTCTGTAAAATAAGGTTGGAGAACTCATTGGTGGAAGCCAAAGGGAAGAACGGATGGACGTCCTCATGGAAAGGTTTGTGAAAGTGAAACCAATCTGTTTAATTTTGGTTATTTGATATCTCTCATGAAGCAAAATCTGGTCTACAGAATGGAGGAGATGGGTCTACCAATTAAGCAATACGAGTGGTACATTGACTTGAGACGTCATGGAACAGTGAAGCATTCTGGATTCGGACTGGGCTTGGAGCGTATGCTTCTCTTCGCTACAGGAATGGACAATATTAGAGACGTTATTCCCTTCCCTCGCTATCCTGGAAGAGCTGACCTTTGATAGGAGTTGAACCCCAACCGAACCAGAGTACCAAATCGCAAATACATGACGTGACAAGTGCTCTGGTTTTATTTAATTGTTTCAGTTTTTTTATATTAGCTGGTCTGGTCTTGGATTTTTTACGTTTACCTCCAATTTATGACAAATCTCAATTTTTATTTTTAATAAGAAATTCAATAATGAATAGTGGAACAAATCAACAAAAACAAAAGTAAAATAAAATAGTGATTGTTATTATCATTAGCTATTAGGGAGAAATATTCCCGTAGCGGGTGAGTCAACATTTGATACTTTGCCAACTTTTTCAGACGATCCCAGGATACCTAGACATTTACCTTTATGTCAGCTAAACTATTGCATCAAATTAATCCACGATGAAAACACAATTTGAAACAACATTTCCCATTCACAATAGCCCTCAAGTTGCTGCAAACTTAAAAGTAATATTCTTAAATGAAGACTACATGGGTCTTTTTTTCTTATGTTTGAGTTCATTCATTGTATATATACTTCAGAATAGGTGATATTTATGTTGTAGCCTAGGAATACAACAAATAGCTAGGAAAGGAGGAGGTTGTAAGTACGCTATGACTTAACAAGACTCCGATTTAGGTGGGAGCAATATAAGAGCTCAGATTCCATCCGGGCCAGATATAATAAACAAGTAGTGTTCATCAGAAACTTTATATTCTTAAGGGATTGTACCTAGTCACAGATATTGGAAAAATATCAGAACCTCAGATACAGCCACACCAGAGAGAAGCGGCAAAATTCTATAGTCATCACAACAAAGTTACATGGCAGAAGATAACAAACATTAAGTTAAGAGCACACAAGTAAATGGAAAACGAAGGGTAACAATTCCGTAAACATCATGTCACATAAACTCATAATTTTCGATCAAAGATAAGACTATATAAACAAATTAAGCATGCAGAAAAAAAAAAAAAAAAAAAAAAAAAAAAAAAAAAAAAAATTAAGCATGCAGAAGAATTGGAATCATTATCAAGGCCGCAAAAGTAGCTTCAGATAGATTTTAAGGCATTACAGTTACAGACCCACAGCCACAGGCAAAATAGTTCCAGATTACATCCGTTTAAACTTGCAACCAGTTTTGACTTTTATTACCCCATTAAGTAGAAAAATTATGTAATAATAAACGCATTGTCTTATGTCTATAATGAAGAAGATTCGAATCTGTGATTACTGGGAAAAAAAGGATTCTAACATATCAAATATGTCGATTGTTCCAACATAATTAACGGATATTAGCAACGTATACTAATTCATAACATTGATACGATTATCAGTAAAGAGGAGATACTTGATAATAATATTGAGCAGCAAAATGAACAAATGAGATAAGACTTATATGGCCAAAAGAGTAGAGAATTGATTCATAGCTTTTTCTCCACAAACAAAAGAAACATCCCAATTCTCAAACTGAATTTTTTTAAAAACTATACATTGTACTCTCTTTTCCCAGCAACAAAGTGGGAAAAATATAGAAAGAGATCTCCTAAGAATATCATCATCCATTGCAAGAAACTTAAGAGAAAAAAACTTCACATTTTAAGGACTCATTGAATCAGGAAGAGGATACAGGGGCGTTGTGGATACCCGAGGATGATGATGCACTCGCTTCATTCTTTTGTTTCGAAACTGTCGAGGTTGAAGGTTCGGTGATGGTTTCAGGTACATCGCCAATGTCCAGTGTGTCGGGGAGATATTCCTGAGCTTCAGTACTGTAAATCTGTGCGAATGAACACCAACAGTCATTACTAAGCATAAGTATTATCAAAACTGTAAACTTAAAATCAACAAATCTATTGTAGGAAGACTTAAGAATGAATTACCTCTAGCTGATTCAGCATTTCGATAGTTGCATCAAGATCACAACTGTTAGCCAAGTAAACATCATTGATAGACTCATGTGAAAGACCAGCGAATGTTACTAAAAGGTACTCAATATCCATGTCCATCTCCAAATCCTCATCCTTCAACTGATGATTGTATACCATGTCAGAGGACTTCTTAGGCGACATTTGAGAGCCAGGATAACTTCCCATCCCTTGGACTCCATAACCATGAGCTACATAATGATGTTGCTGCTGCTGCTGCTGCACGTGATGATGTGTGGCAGGCTTTGTATCACCCAAAGAACCCTCTCTTTTCGAGAGTGGTACGTAAGCTGCTGCGTAAGGATTCAATGTAGATGATCTTCCTGACTTCATTGCTAAGTGAGATCCACTACCAAAATTCAACAAACGAAAGACGAGATCAAATCGATGACTTCTGTTGCAAAATCTACACTAACAATCACAATCCTAATAGTCAAAACTGATTCCAAATCAATAAGAAACGTAACCTAACCAGTAAATCAAAATTGATGCCACAAACTCGTTGATCTAGTTCTTCGTGACGACATAGGTACAGATCAAAATCAATCTACACAACCTCTTAAAACAGAAACGAAGAACGAAACCCTAACGCATCGATTCTACGATTCTAAGGCTTCACAAACATAGTTGAATCATGAATCTAACGGAGATAGATATACACTAATCAAGCCTCTATACTTCATGATCGATCAATCAAAACACGATTCGCGTTATCAAATCAACATAGATCGAAGAAATCAACAGACTAAAGAAACAGAAACACGATCGAAAGAAACGGATTCGAAACGAAGAAGAAGGCGAGATGATTGCGATCACGTCAACGATCGCCGGAGACCTAGGAGAGAAATTGAGATTACCTGAGAGGACAAAATCCGAAAGCGTCGTTGAAGAAGAAGAAGACAATGGTGAGAGAGAGAGAGAGATCTAAGAAACGCTAAAAAAGTGGGGAGAGGAAAGAAAACGACTCTTTCGATCAATAATGGACTTTTATATGCACAAAGAGAAGAATCGTTTACTTGAAGGTCAGCATCATTTTAGGGTCTGTTTGGAAGCGTATATTATCTTATCCTTGACCTGGTCATTGTTATCCCGATAAAATGATGCTGGTCATTGTTATTCCTAATGACACATAGGAACGAAGAAGGATTTGTTTTTGGTAAAACCCCTCAAAAGTATCTATGTTTTAAAAATTTATCCTCTACCTTTATAAACTACATGACTACGCAACGAAAAACCTCAAAACAAAGTGTTTTTTTTTTGCTAACAATGTAAATATTTCACAGAAAATAAAAAAATATTTACAATTGAAAATTTTAAAACTATACAAATGGTTCTATAACAAAAAAGTTAAAAACATGGAAGCATAAATTGTGGTGCACAAATTTCGGTTCATCCACTTAACCAAAACGATGAAGATATTAAAGTTCTTTCTCGATAGGTTGTTGAAAAAGAAGGGTAATTGCATCTTGAAAACGCAAAATTGCGCTAGACTCTTAATACTAGAAGCCTTTCAATGGAGGTCCGAATATGAGCCGTCAATAGTAGAATCTCAAAGTCCTCAATCACATACTCCCCTTGCGTCATGTGAGAGTGACTTGTCGATCAAATCCATGAGTTTTCCCATAATGGAACCTCACGAACCAAATCATGTGAACGATGCGAGTTCCCTTTACCAAGTTAATTCTCCGAAGTTGGCTAGTGTAGAGCAAGATTTATGAGATACAAAACCACATCGAACACCATCGGTCTTACTAGCTCCTCTAGAAACTTAATGTTATTTCCAAAATCTCTTATTAAAAAGGGTTGCAAAATTTATAGACTTCTTTTGAATGCAATTTCATTTAAGATAAGCTTTTGAGAAAACGAGATGTAACATAAATAAAACTGAAAATATTTAATTTCTTGTGTATCATTCATGATTATATAATTTTTAAGATATTTTAAACTACAATCATAAACGTTAAACAAATAATTTTTTAATTACATGATCGACCCAATCTAATCACGGATGTTTGGGATAGAAAATACATACTTGGATGAATCATTAACATTATACAGGGCCAACTCGGAGTATTTATGGACTTAAAGCATCAATAGAATGATTTTGGCATATTGACAAACACAATATAAAAAGAAAAAAAAAATCACAAGAATTACAAACTTTAGATTCAAACTTAAACACCTTTAAACATGTTCAACCACTATACCACAACCAATATTTCCAAAATGATATCGTAAACTTGTCAATGTTTCTTAGCGGCTAAAATTTTAACTTGTTGGTTTTAGCTCAGGGGCGAACATATATCATGTATAATTCATCTTAATTTAGCTTAAAAATTTGTAGGATCCACTGTTTTAGAGTAAACGTTGTGACTACTTTTACTTAGAATAAATGCTTTTGCTGGAAACAAAAAACGTTTGGTAACAAAAAGAAATTACTCTGAATATGGTGAACCTAGAAGAATTTTCTTTCTACTCATTTACTCACATCTACTTTAAAAACTTTTACCAATCACACCGTTAGTTTTATCTTTTGGTTTTGATTTTGTTCTATGTTTATTTTAGATCTTTTTCTATTTTATGTTGAGTTGGTTTCCGAATGCTATATCATGTTATGGTGACTCCTCTTTTGCA
Organism: Arabidopsis arenosa; assembly: GCA_905216605.1. Lineage (NCBI taxonomy): Eukaryota > Viridiplantae > Streptophyta > Magnoliopsida > Brassicales > Brassicaceae > Arabidopsis > Arabidopsis arenosa. Next base: position 10,259,821 of record LR999456.1, read on the forward strand.
AGTTGTGATCCTCAGATTTGGTTTAGCAGTCATTTCGGTTAACTTAACATTATAGTAAGGTTGACAATGAAAAAAGTAATTTGTAGATAGTAACTTAGTAACAAACAAACCCCAGAAGTTTCACCCCTAAAAGCTAGCATCACCACATACTAATGTTCTATTAGCATAATCTCAGACGCTAAACTAGTGGGACAATTTCATTTCAAATTTGCCAAGTCAATTCAAAATAAATCTTAATTTACAAAATAATAGGTGGTCTTTTCTCCCTAAAACTAAACGTGTTATTTATTTACTTATTCGTCGTGTCGTTGTAATAAAATTGTAAATGACAAAGAAAAAACATTACAGTTTTTTAGACATTCTCGGTCAACCACAAATCCACAATGCTGTAATGGAAAAAACAGTTTTACATAATCTACTAAAAATAGCGATACAAATGTTTTACTCTACACTCACATCTAATAATAAGAATCACTACCTTTCACTGCTAATCTCTCTCTCTCTCTCTTTACAGATTCAAATCTCAAAGAAAACCAAAAAAATAATAAAAGAAGAGGAAGAAGAAGAGTGATTAGCAAAAACACAAAACTCCATTAAAGTGTGATGAGGATTTATTATCAACCGACCTTATTATCATTCACCACCGTCGTCTTACTCTCCATCTCCGCCGCCGTGGCTCGTGGTGGTTCCCGGCAACTTTTGTACACCCGAGACGACCCTATAACCATACCTCCGTACCTAATCTTCGAAAACGTACGGCTCGAAAGAGCTTACGTGGCGTTACAAGCGTGGAAACGTGCCATGATCTCTGACCCGTGGAATCTAACGGCTAACTGGTTCGGATCACGTGTGTGCGACTACAACGGAATAGTATGTTCCTCATCTCTCGACGACCCTTTGGTTAAAACTGTCTCCGGCATTGATCTAAACCATGGAGATATCGCTGGTCACCTCCCTGAAGAGCTTGGCCTCTTAACCGATATTGCTCTGTTTCATGTTAACTCGAACCGGTTTTGTGGTACTCTCCCGGTCGGGTTTTCGCAGTTGAGTCTCCTTTTCGAACTTGATCTTAGTAATAACCGGTTCGCTGGTAAATTCCCGGAAGTGGTAATCGGTTTACCGAAATTAAAGTATCTCGATCTCCGGTACAACGAGTTCGAAGGTAAATTACCAGAATCTCTGTTCGACAAAGATCTAGACGCTCTGTTCCTTAATAGTAACCGGTTCGTTAATAAAATCCCGGTTAACATGGGGAATTCTCCGGTATCGGTTCTAGTTCTAGCCTCAAACCGGTTTGAAGGATGTATACCGACGAGTTTTGGTAAAATGGGTAAGACTCTAAACGAGATCATTCTAATGGATAACGGTTTACAATCTTGTCTACCTAATGACATGGGTTTACTTCAAAACGTCACCGTTTTGGACGTTAGTTATAACTGGTTGGTCGGAGAGTTACCAAAGTCGATGGGTCAGATGGAGAATCTTGAGGTGTTGAACGTTGAACGTAACATGCTCTCCGGTTTAATACCGGAGGAGCTATGTTCGCTTGAGAAGCTAAGAGAGTTTAAATACGGGTCTAACTATTTCACCGGAGAACCAGCCACGTGTCGTTATCTAGAGAATTATAATTATACTATGAATTGTCTTAAGGACGTGAGAGACCAAAGATCGATGATGGAGTGTAAGATGTTTTTGTCGAAACCTGTAGATTGTGACTCTTTCAAGTGTAATCCTGTCTCTTCGTGTTTTTCTCCTCCTCCGTCTCAAATATCACCGTCTTCGCAACCATTGGCACCGACGCCATCTCCTACTCAACCACCATTGTCACCACCGCCTCCGGCTAGACCATGTCCGCCGCCGATATACTCACCGCCTCCACCACCATTGTCACCGGCGCCGTCTATGAACTGATCTATCTATGTGTAGAAAAACTAGAAAGCGCATGTGTTGATGAGAATGAGATTGTTTAGATGTCGAAAGTAAAAGCCAGATGAGATATATCTAGTGGGAACCAAATGAGTGTTACAAGTGGAGACTACAAAGCTCAAATTTTTTTAGGACACCAAGTGTAGGAAACTTGTCTCTTTTTTTAGATTGCATGTGTGTGTGTTTGTTTAACTTTAACTTTTATATAATTTTTTGGTCTCTGTTTTTTCATATTCATTAATAAGAACAAATGTAGCAACCATTTGGCACGGATCAACGAGTCAGTGTGGTTAAACTATTTGATATGCATTAATCATTATGTTACCATTCACAAGGAAATGAATTTATGCATGAGGTAGTTGTTCATGTGAAATGAGGTTTAAATGTAGCGTGGTTCATTTTTTTTTTCTTTTGTTAAACCACATGTAGATTGAACACTAAACCCTAATATAAATGATTCAAGTGCAATTCGTATTTTTAGAAAATAAAATTTTATGGAGTAAATTGTTTTTTTTTTCTTTTAGGTTTTGACATCTTTATGGCATATTCTCTTTTATTTTATTTCTTGTACTTATTATTTCCGTTGGAATATTATTTCGAGTAGAGATTATAGGCCTGGACAAAATAACCGAACCACAAGAACCGAACCGGAACCGAAGCAAAAAGAACCGAACCGGAACCGAACCGAAATTTTAAAATACTCAAATGGATCCTAAATTTTAGAACCGAAAGAACCGGAACCGGAACCGAACCAAACCGAAATATTTCGGGTACCAAAAAATACCCGAAATATGAGTTTATATCAGAAAATATTAGTTATTTTTATATCGAATAGCCAAAAATACCCGAAATACCAACAAATATTTAGAAAATATATCAAAAAATGCTTAAAATATACAAAAAATACTCAAAAATATCCGAAAATATCCAAAATACCCTAAAAATATCTGAAAAAAAATCCAAATGGATCCTAAACTTTAGAACCGAAAGAACCGGAACCGGAACCGAACCGAACCGAAATTGTTTGGTTCCTATATGGATCCTAAATTCTAGAACCGAAAGAACCGGAACCGAATAGGAACCGGACCAGAATCGAACGGGTACCCGAACGCCCAGGCCTAAGAGATTAGATAGAGATTAGATATTTTTTTGAGTCAAAATTCTAAAAATTGGACGTTGGACTAAAATGTGTTATTCTGAATATTGGAAGGATTGAAGAAATTGATAGCTTGTCTACATCATTCATAGAGATAAGATTGATGATTCTTAGCCAAAACGTTTTGTAAGTAAACTAATGAAAGATTTCCATAGAATCAAAACTATAAATTAGATATTTCCAATCATTTAGTTGCCAGGTCACACACACCTGTGTCTCCGCAACAAGTTAATCAAGTCCAACACGTAAAATATTTCCATATTTAAAACTTTATTGCATTCTTAAGGCAAATATATTTCAAAAAAAAGAAAAATTAATTGTATGATTAAGAATTTGGTAACTAATAAAGCATTCATCGAAAATATGATCTCAGACATTTGGAAAGTTGAAATTTTTTGGTGACATCTGTATAAACAGTTGTTGAAATATTAATTAAACTATGTAATTATGGAAATAATAAATATTGGTATTTAGATATTTCGCTGTCAACTAATTAAAAATAATTTGGTTGACGTTTCTTTCCCCAAAATAAGAACAAGCAAAATTCGAAGTATCTGGAAAATTTTCCTTCCTTTATAAAAACCCAGACGCGTTTTTTTTCTTTACTCAAAATTTCGTCACCTGAAAAAAAAAACTCGATTATATTCGTCGTCAGTTTCAATCGGAGATTTCTTGGTTCGGAGCTCGCGAGAATTATCGCCGGAGAATTTAGCGTCTCTGAAAATTCTGATCGTGAAGAATCGTCGGATCGAAAGTTCGTTATCTTGTTTACGTTGTTTCATTGATTTAGATTTTTAGATTCTTCTTCATTCTTTGGCTTTTTTTTTCTTGGTAATGTCTGTGTTTCTGAATGTGTGGTTGATTTTTGTTTGTACACTTTTAGTTTGATCGATTAGGTTTATGTATAGATTTCAGAAGAAGAAACGATCCGTACGTAATCTAGACTCTTGAGTTTGATCTAATTATCTCTCCAGAAGATTTAGACGATGTTAAGGAAGACATTATATTGTTACAAATCCATGACCATGAGGCAGTCTTTTTGAGGTTGCAGGGCAGTTCTTGTGGGGGGTCTTTGGTATCTTTAGGAGGGCTTTTAGGTGCTGTTTCAGGAGAGTAAAAGTCAGATTCAAGGTGAGTCTGAGAGCTTGGTTCTTGTATCTTCTGGTCTACCAATGAAAGGATCCATGAGAATGAGACATATAGGTCACTGAGAAACCATCCTTGTTGTTGATCTAGTGGAAAATTTCGATTCTTTTCTGTCCCACTTAGTTGCTGTTTCTTCCTTAACCTTGACGTGTGCAATCTTCATTCTGCCTTAGCATTTCCCTTGATCATGAAACTCTTTAATCATCTGTTTATCATCTCTGATTCGGCCAAGAGTGCTCTTTGTTTTGTCATCTCATCTAAGGTGGAATAACAGAGGGTCCGCATAGTTAATCTTGAAGAAAGCGGCATGAATGCTCACTTTGTTTGTAGTCTGCTTATCTCGGCTATGGTCCCCGTATTGACTTTCCTTAGAGCATATCTCGTTGTTGTCCTTGATGAAGTTTTTGCTCCCTCGAGCATGCGGATCTTGTGAACTTGGTAGTGGATTTTTTCCGGGTAATGACATCAGAAGATTTTATTTCCTTTGATTATGGGGTTACCATTTAGGTCAAGACAAAACAGGCCAGCTTTAAAGATGGGGTTCCGTAAACTAGGAGTGCCCTTCAGGATTTTGTTTCCTTTAAGAAATTTCTGATTCGTATGTTGACTCAAGAATATTGGTGCAAAGTGGCAGTGGGAGGTAGGTCTATCCTCTTTGGACACTAACCCATCTCTTTAAAACCCGGTTATTCCCATGTTTATGTCAGTCCAAAACCTTGTTTGATGGTGTTGCCTTGCTTTTACGATAGGTTGGGCATATCCGGTTTAAACTGGATAGATTTCCCAAGATTGAAGGACTGAAGTGAGCGCACTTCAATGTGCTAAGCTTTTATTTCTCTATGAAAGCTCCATCAACCAAGAGGGCTGTTTTTAGTTGTTTAACAGGATACTTGTAGATCTTGTTTTGGTGATTGTTCCTCTTGGAGAAAGCTGATTGGAGCTGTTTCAAAAATGGATTGTCTTGGTGCTGATTGGATTGGTGTGGTGCAATGTAGATGGAAGCAACAGTTCATCGAGTTTTTTTGCTGGATTTTCAGGTGACTGATAATGTTTTCGAAATGAGGAATATATTTTCTAACTATATTCTTACTTGCAGGTTTCATAAGCTTTCCACCAGCTAGCAGTGTCTGCCAATATCACTGACAGATAATTCGTAATGGGAGACGTATATTTCAACCATTTTGCTGAGCAACCGCAGATGTTTGACCAAGAGAAGGGTGAAATGTCAAGTAATTTGCACCCTCATTCAGTCAATGAAGACTCTGAATCGTCAACTCTGGAAAGGGTAACAGCAGAGTCATTAATAAACAAAGTCCTTGGTAGAGGACTAATGGAGCATGGGTAAGTATTATTCCCTATTTATAAATTCTTAGCATTGAGCTTGTTTCTTGGATTAATTTCCCCATGTGCTTTCAGATGTCCACATTACAGAAGAAGGTGTTGCATTAGAGCTCCTTGCTGTAATGAGATCTTTGGTTGCCATCACTGTCATAATGAGGCGAAGGTAGAGTTCTTTTTTTCAAGTTATAGATTTCAGGAAACTGCCTTTTGTAACTGCTATTTTTTCCAAAATCTGTATACTGACTCTTGTAATCATATCTCTGAATCAGAACAACATAAATGTAGATCAGAAGCAGAGGCATGATATTCCTCGCCACCAAGTTGAACAGGTAAAGTAGTCTATATATCTTAGTTGCTCGGAATTTATTATGTTATGTTCGATTCCCTATTGACAAGATCTCTATCTTCTTCGTCACAGGTTATCTGTTTACTCTGTGGTACTGAACAAGAGGTATGTTTTAACTCTTATACTTTCTCTGGACTTTTGCTGCGTTTAGTAATCAGACATTTTCTTAACTTTGTTCTCTGGTACCAGGTGGGCCAAATTTGTATCCATTGTGGAGTGTGCATGGGGAAGTACTTCTGTAAAGTCTGCAAGCTCTACGATGATGATGTAAGTTTCCGAGGAGGACTTATTGCTAAGATTTTTTGTTGTATCCATTTCCTTTTTCTCATGCTACATACTAGGCCTTGAGTTTTCCAGGCCTTTTTTTTTTTATTGTTCCTGGTTAACCATTATGTTGCTATCTTGTTTCCAGACGTCTAAAAAACAGTACCACTGCGATGGGTGTGGAATTTGCAGGTACATTCTTGGACTCCTCTCTAACATACAACATGTTTGATTTACTCCACACACTATAAATTTGTTCATAACTAAAATCTTACTTTTGTTTCAGAATTGGAGGACGTGAAAATTTCTTTCACTGTTACAAGTGTGGTAAGCCATCTTCTGCATCAGATAACCTCAAATTTCAAGATTGGGCACTGCTATATTTGTTGATTTGTACAATCTAACCAGCTCTCTGATTCCCAAACCAGGCTGTTGTTATTCAATCCTCCTCAAGAACAGTCACCCTTGTGTTGAAGGAGCAATGCATCACGACTGCCCCATTTGCTTTGAGGTATTGCTTATTGTTGGTTTTGTTCTACTTCTCCACTGTAAACATGAGCGTCCCTTGTTAACAAAAACTGTTTTGGCTGGTTTTCTTCCAGTTCCTGTTTGAATCACGGAACGATGTGACGGTTTTGCCATGTGGACACACAATCCATCAGAAGTGCTTGGAGGAAATGAGAGATCATTACCAGTAAGTACATAAACAACTCAGGGGCTTGTGTCCTGTTTTCAAATGTTGTTATTGTATATATAAACTGACAACTCTAAATTATGCCTGCAGATATGCGTGCCCACTTTGCTCAAAATCCGTATGCGACATGTCAAAGGTGTGGGAGAAATTTGACATGGAGATTGCGGCTACACCAATGCCAGAACCATACCAGAACAGAATGGTCAGTACGCACTTACTTACTTAGTTACACATTATCCTCGAACCAAGAACTAAAAGTCTTTTTAACGGTGGACAAAACAGGTGCAGATTCTCTGCAACGACTGTGGGAAAAAATCGGAGGTAAAGTACCATGTGGTGGCTCAGAAATGCCCAAACTGCAAATCATACAACACTCGCCAAACCCGAGGCTGAAGCTTGGCTTTTATCGAACATGGCGTTTTGAAGTTTGTTTGCTATCAGATGCATCTAAGAGCTTTCACTTGAACCAATAGTGTCATTTGGCTCCTTCACCGTAGGACTAGTCTCTCGAGTCTATCTCTTCACTCATTTCTTCAATATTCTCTGGGTCGTCTCTTGTTCACTAAGTCTGGGTCTCCTTGGTGTTAGTTTCCTTTAGGATTCGTCTCCTTTTGTAATTCTGCGGCTCTATTGAGTAGTTTCGTTTAATCTGATAATAAAAATCCCAAATTTGAACTTGTGGGAGTTTTGTACCTTTTGCATTTGGGAGTACACAAAACGTTTAATTTTTCGAATGTATGAATAAAATCATTTTGATTAGTCCTGTTGAAGATCATCTATATATATTTAGCATTTTTTAAATTACTGGTTGCATTTTGAATAAAGTTCCTTTTTTTGTTGGTTGTGTTGTGTTTAGCTATTTTTTTTTTTTTTTTCCCATAAGTGTTATCATATATTATACAACCTCAAAGTACAAGGTTCACTGTTACAAAAGTGGAAGCTTCCACAAACACACGGTACAAGACTTGCTTAAGCATACAACATCAGATTATCGAATGGATACGATAATCAACCCAAGTCTATAAAAAACTAAAGATTTCACCTCTCTGTGAAATTCCGGAAATGATCTACCAAAAGAGTTCCAAGGATCACTTCCCCTTATTCATCATTTTGCTGTTTGCATCAAAGCATAGAACCTAACAGCATTTTCCAAAAAACCAACTGACAGAATTATTAGAGTGTTAAGACTTATCTTTTCTTTGGAGGTTTCAGAATCCCTCCATCATTAGGCTCATGAAACTTCTTGTGATTACTGCTACCATTTTCTGTTTTACCATCACCATAGGATTTGCGCTTAGGAGATTCATTCAATCCTATCCTCTGAGAAGCTTCTCCATCTTCATTTTTCTTAGAAGATTCTCCAACTTCAAAGTGTCTTGAGGTTCTTGAAAGAAATCCATGATTTGATAAAGGACTGTTGGAAGCAGTTGAACCTTGATGACCTCTACCAGCATGTTGAGGAGTCGGTACTGCAAGAGAAGGATGGAAGTAAGGAATAGCAGCCGCAAGCTCATCAGCATTCAAAGGAGGTTTATCCACTCTTGGAGGAGGAGAAACAGGAGGAGGAAACGACATATCCGAATTTTGGGATTGAGAATTCATGTCTGATCTATGGATGTTATCTCTCCAAACAACTCTTTCCTGTCCCGATCCTGAATCCTCACCACCATCAAACCTTACACCTTGTAAAGGTTGACGATAAGGACAGAAAAATCTGTGATGTGGGTCAAGCATAGGTCAGGAATTCAGTTAGAAGGAGGTTCTGGGAAATATCTTGGTCTACCTGAATGTTTGAGTGGTTCTAAACAGGCCTTATTTGGATTCATCAAAGAGAAGTTACAATCAAGACTGACTGGCTGGTATGCTAAGACTTTGTCTCAAGGTGGTAAAGAGGTATTGCTAAAATCAATTGCTATGGCATTCCCTGTTTATACTATGTCATGCTTTAAACTGCCTAAAAGTTTATGCACAAAGCTGACCAGTGTGATGATGGACTTTTGGTGGAATACAATGCAAAACAACCGGAAAATTCATTGGATTGACGCTCAGAGATTAACTTTGCCTAAGTCATTAGGAGGATTTGGTTTTAAAGATCTACAATGCTTTAATCAAGCTCTTTTGGCCAAACAAGCTTGGCGTTTGCTTAATGATAAGGAGAGTCTTTTTTATAAGATCTTTAAAAGCAGGTACTTCTTGAATACAGATTTTCTCAATGCAACCAATGGAACTCGACCCTCTTATGCCTGGAAGAGTATATTATTTGGCCGGGAATTATTAAATCGAGGACTGAGAAGAGTGATTGGAAATGGAGAGAATACTTATGTATGGATTGACAAATGGTTGTTTGATGGGCAAAATAGAAGACCTATGAATCTTCAGAGACAGATGGATATTACATTGAAAGTGAGTCAGATTATTGATCCTATTTCTAGGAACTGGAACTTGAATATGCTTAGAGATTTATTTCCTTGGAAAGATGTTCAGTTAATCTTACAACAGCGACCGGTGGTGAGTTTAGCTGACTTCTATTGTTGGTCTGGAACAAGCAATGGAATGTACACATCAAAATCTGGTTATGAGGCCATCAGTAGACAAACTCATTCTCAGCTCTTCAGAGAAGCTAATGCACAACCATCTTTGAATCCTCTTTTTCAAAGTATCTGGAGTATTACAACAGCTCCAAAGATTAAGGTCTTCCTTTGGAAAGTTTTAAAAGGTGCAGTTGCAGTAGAAGACAGATTAAGGATAAAAAGCCCAGTCATCAGAATTGTCGTGGTACAGTAACAAAAGTTGAAGAAGAGAAGAAGCTCAAGTCTCAGACAATAGTCGAAAGGAGTGAGCTTCATAAGCGTAAATGGAGACCACCTCGTAACAATGATGATGAAGAGGTGAGATGAATCCCGTTAGATCAACGGTGATAATATAAGAAGAAACGAAACAATAGTTTTGTTACTGTACCACGGAACCAGAGAAATGCATGTCGTTTTTAAGCACTTGTACTGTATAAGAAAACGGGAAGAAGTTTGTTAATGTTATTGTCCTTAAGCAATTACTGCAAATTCGTCTCAGACGCTCATATTGAAATCTTATTAAGGCACTTTCTCCTTCCTCAAAACGGATTCTTTGAAAGAACCTAAACCTGTCTGAGATACCCATCCTAATTCTGACTCTTATGTAAGCTATCTGAGAAGTAGTAGCTTCTTGAAAATCAACCAGAATTATTTCCCCTAGTCTTTCAGCTATCAAAGTGATAGTTCCAGTACAAATATACTGCAGGGGAATACCTCTGATTTGTACCCATAAGTCTATTGTAGTCAGAAAGCCCGCAGTAGGTCTGTCCACCCATCTTTGTGAAGCCACTAACCAATTATTGAAGACCAACGGTGCTCTTCTTTGTACTGAGTTAAGGTCAGCCTCAGATTGAAAGAGAAATTGCACAAAAGTCCCATCCAAGACCCTTCCATGCACTCTGGACGCAAGACCCCAAGTTCTTGGTAAAGAAGCAACCACCGTAAATAGATTTTGAGCTCTTGGATTCAGGGGCCTAGCAATCAGACTAAGACGATTTTGAACAGCAGCAACTGCATACACCCCACGAGGAATAAACAGTTCTGGATCACTTCTACCCAAATCCAAGTGTTGAAGCTCATCCCACAGCTCATCCGACATGTTTTTAGAAAGGTTTTGAGAGCTAAGGAGAGAGTTGAAGCCAAACACCAACAAACCCAAAATATATATAGACATAGGAGATAAAAACAAAAACCTAAACTCTCGTAAAAGTGAAAAAAGAAGTCAAAGAAGGTTGAAAAGAGTGAAAAACGAAAATTAAGATGATTAAGTAAATATATTAATAAAATCAGAAACAAACAAAATAAATAGTAACCCAAGAGTAATTATATAGAAGATAAGATTTATAAAAAACCTAACTTTGACTAAAGTCTAAAGAAAATCCTAAAATTTGGACTGACTCAAAACGACATCCAACTCTCCCCTACATAACCTTTTCTTCATCAAAAAGAGTCCTTAGCCACTGCGGATAACCTCTTGACACATAGGATTGCAGTCTTCTTCCAGTAATCACACTCTTAGCTATCTCAAAAGCACCTCTATTCCCCTGTTTAGATTCCCTCATCATAAACCAATTTGTTTTTTCCTTAGTAAAACTTAACAACTCTGCTATATGACCAATCATGATCGGCCAATCTCTTGGTTTATTGAGGGCTTGAATAATATCATGAGAGGAAGCTCCAAATGTAACTCTATCAAAATGATGATGCCTCATGCTATCTAGAGCCCATTCCCAACTCTTAATTTTTGCATCAAACAAAGAATGTACCTGAGAGTATGATCTTCGACTATGCAGCAAAACTTCTCCCATAGCATTACGAACCACCCATGATGCACCAGCCAATTGATAAGGTCTTGACCATGCAAATCCAATATTGCATTTAAGTTCTTCAGATTTTGGAGGAATCCATTGTTTAACCTGTGTAAAATCAGAAGAGAGCCCATTTCTCTGTGCTAAACTCCATTGCTTACAATCCTCATAAGCTTTGGTAACAATCTCCTGAGACATGGTTCTTATACCTTCAAAAAGACATTTATTTCTTGTTTTCCATAAAACCCACATGATCCAGGGACTTACTGTTCTCAACCGCTTAGAACTGTCTTGCTTCTGAGAAGAATGTAACACATGATCCATATTAGCAAAAATTGAATCCCCAAACCCATTCCAAGGAGACTGCAATGGGGACAAAGCCCAAACTTGTCTAGCCAAGGGACACTGAAACAGAATATGATTAAGTGTTTCATTTTCTTCTTTGCACATTAAGCATCCATCTGCAATATGAATGTATGATTTTAGCTATTTTAATAGTATGATTTTAAAATACTTGAAAAGAGAAAGGAGTTTGAAAATATTTGAAACTGTTTCGCTGCTCTGAACTCTAAAGGCCAAAATCACAAGTCTCAAAAATAAATCCGTTTCGTCGCTTCTCTCTCGCTTTGAAATCTCTCTATCTCGCTCGGCGATAATGGCGGAATCACCATCTCACAGTGATGCTCAGCTTGTTGCTCATCAATCTCCTGGTCAGCAAGCTGAATCGGATCTGGCGTCTCTCGTCTTCGGTTTGTTTTTTCCCTCTTCTCCTCTGATCCGTTTTCATTCAAATTCGAATTTCGAACTGACCTAGAAATCAGGATTTAGCTTGAGTTCCGATGTCATGTTTCTGAAAACCTTGAAATCAAATGCTCTATGCTTTGGTATTTAACGAGTTTGTGTTTACTTCTTGGCTTAATCGCTTGATCTTAACTTGAATTCGCACTTCTTTTTGTGCTAAAAAAGCTATAATCCAACTGTGGAATCGAGATATGTATTAGAATCAGCCATTGTTAGTTGCTTCTTTCGAAATTAGATCTGTAGGTGATACTTAGAATGAAAAGATGTGCATTATCGTTGGTTTGATCAATTTTGGAATCTCGTAGTTGTTATATTTTGTTATACTCTTGATACACTATTCTTTAACCCTTTGGCTTATGTAAATTGCATTAGTTTACCTTGTTAAACGTTTCATGGATTTAGAGCAGTGGGTGGATTCAGATTACAAGTCAATGTTGTGTCTATTTCGCGAATTCTGTATGTTCTCCATACACTATCCTTTAACTCTTTGGCTTGTTCAATTGCATGAGCAGACACCATAAGTCGTTTTGAAGGTTTATCATTAAATGTTTCATGAATTTAGATTCAGTGGGTAGATTGAGATTACAAGTCAATGTTGTGCCTATTTTGCGAATTCTGTATGTTCTCGATACACTATCCTTTAACTCTTTGTCTTGTTCAATTGCATGAGCAAAAAAACATAAGTCGTTTAAAGGTTTATATGTTTCATGGATTAGATTCAGTGGATGGATTTGAGATCACAAGTCAATGTTTTTGAACAATGTGTATATAGATTTTTAGCCATGTCCTGATTATGTTGAAAACAAACGCAATTGCAGAAATGTCACAGCAAGTTCAGATGGGAATGGAGAATATGCTCAAGATGGTCAAGTAAGTACATGTTTATGTTCTGTCTACTTCAAGTCTTGTAAAGTGGCTACTTGCTGAGTGCTGATCCAGTGCCTCTCTTTCTTGGTTGACAAACTCTGCAGTGAAATCGATCAAAACTCTGTTGGAATCAAGGAAGATATTGAGAAATCAAAGGATTTTGCTATGGAGAAGAAAAGAATTCTTGAGGAAGAGAAAGAACAGTTTCAGAAAGCTGCTTACACTATTCTAGACATGCTAAGCAACAGCCGAGGCTAAATCCGGTACTCACTTTAACCTCTCACAGCTTCACTTAGGCATGAAACTGCTAAATTGATCATTACAGTTCCTTATTTATAATGTAGGAGGGGATGATGCTCTTGGAGAAACTATATCAGGTAAAGGAAATATTATAAATGTCAATAAAGAATCTCACTGGTTTGGTATTGTATCTACATACAATTTAAGGTATTAGTTTCACATTGCTATTATTGCAACTTTTATCACAATGTGTGAATTCAGAAAATACATGTGGTTGAATCCAGTATATTCGGATTGAAGTGAAAAAAACTCATAAAAATAGATTACAAATGAACAAGAATTTGCTCAACTTGTCATGTAGTATATATTCGTTTTGATATTATGCGGATCAAAGATTGAGATATATTCATATTTGACCATAAGTTATATGACTTTCTTTGCATGTTAACTATAGTAGAAGGAATCAATAATGTACTGTTCAAGTTGTCAAACAAAAAAGGTACTGTTCAGGACCAGGTACAATAGCAAAAAGAAATTAAAGCCGAATTACTAAATTTTTCAGAATAAAGGGACTAAAATAGAACTAGAAGAAAATACAAGAAAGTACAAAAAGGGAAAATAATAGCCCTAGGGTGTTTTAGGGTAAAATAGTAAATAGTAAAATCATTCCTTTTTTGGCGGGAGAATTTCCCCCAGAAATTTCTCCAATTTTTATACATTCTCGGATTCTCCACTCCCACATAAACCCATTCATCTTCCACTTTCTCTCTCCGACAAAAATGGTAACGCTCCGCCAGAGGACGACGGTGGTGACCAGAGAACCTGAGCCGAAGATGGAAGAAGAACGACTCTGCGAAGACTTAACGATTCTCTCCTCCGATTCAGACGATTCTTCCTCCGATTCAGCTGTGAAGCACTTGCGTGGACGTTGGGAACTTGCTTCGGTTCTCAATTTCTTCAATGTATGAAATCTCTTGTCGTTCATACAAAAAGATTCGATTTTGCATTTTTTTCAGACGAATCTTCGTTTTAAACGGAATATTTTCTTTCATGCATTAGATTCTAGGGATTTGTAAGAGATTTTGCTTCTTGGGTTCTTCAATTTCATGGGAAATTATACATTTTCTGACATTGATTATGATAGGTCTTTGGACCACTTGTCTCGGAGAAATTGAAGTTAACAGCTGAAGAAATTGAGATGGGTCTTATAGAGTCCAACACTACAAATGCTCAGCTTCACATTGCTCTTTTGAAGGTTTTGACCTTGCAGCTGTTAATGGATACTAACAAGCTTAAGTTTATGTGTTTGTTGCCTTATAAGAAACCTTCTGGATGTGAATTTTCTCAGGGGATACCACCGGTGAATAAAACGGTAGACGATGCAAATGCTTGGATCACGGTTTTGTGTAAGAAACTTGCTCCATGGTGGCCATGGGTAAGAAGGCTACACTGAACTCTTTTGTTAGCTTATATCTTCTTTTGTTTGAAATAGGTTTTCCTTATTGATTCCTGTAATGCCATTGTTGCAGATTGCTAAGGGTGAAATTCCTATTACTGCTAACAAAGGGTAAGTGGTGAAATGATGTGAATTTATTCAGGTTGAATTGGTATTGATAACAACTTTCTTTTTCTTCTGGTGTATGAACAGGGAGGAGATATCTGAATACCAACGACTTGACCCTATTAACCGCCTGAAGATTCTGAAGGCACTTTGTGAGCTTCGAGTTCAAGTAATTTCTTCTCTTTATTTAGTTGTTGAAGTGTATTTTTAATGCATGACTATTTTGGTTACACATCTATAAAGAGAAACTATGTAAACAAGATCATTTACTAGTTACATTTGTTAATTTTTCCTCTTGTTTCCGTTGGTGGATGGTGTAGCAAGATGATGCTCGTTCGTATATTCAAGAAAATACCAAAGAAGGAGACTGGGATTCCCGTTTCCGCAAAAGGAAGTTAGGAGGAGATGGAAAGAAGACGTCTTACTGGTAGATGTCCTATTACTTCTTTATATGTTTCTACATTTGGTGTGAATGTGATCAACTTTTATCTTTTGATATTTCGATGTAGGTTTGATGGTAATGACATCCAGGGGTACAGAATATATAGGGAAGTCAATGAAATCTCAAAGAAGAATGCTGGCTCGGATTTATCTTGTTTGAGCTGGGAAACTGAAGCAACCAATCTAGATGAATTTCAGAGAGTCGCTGTAAGATTTTGATTTTTGTTTGTGCTTCTACTCTTTAAGATGTGTGTAACTATTTTGACATTCATTAAGTATATCCTGTAATGGCAGAGGGAGTTATCATCAAGCAAAGCTTCTTCTTTGGCTGCAATTGGCGGGATGATTGAGACAGAAGCTATACCTGTTGTTGAGAAATATCATAAGGTATTTTTTTCTACTGCTAGCTACATCTCTCTAATTACTTCTTTATGCTATATCATGTTTTTTTATGGTGTTTCATATTAACTGCATAACAGAAGAAAGAAAGGGCCATGAAAAAGAAAATGAAGCAAGAGATGGTTGTTAATGTCAATTTCTCGCGTACTCTCCGAACTACTCGTTCTTGTCGTAATCGTATGCCTGCTACTTACACCTTTGGTAAAGTCATAATCTCTTGCGTTTATTCCGTTACTTGATGTATCATTATATACCCGCTGGCGTGGCTTATAAGTTTGCATATTTTATTATGCAGACGAGTATGACAAGATGATCAGTGATGCCGTGGAAGAAACAGAGTAAGAGCTTGACTTCTATCTTAATACAAGTCATCTATACATCAATACTTAGCACATATGAGATAGTATTTGCAGTTGGGTTGATTAAACTCTCAAATAATCTGATGAACTAGAATGAAACCACTGTTGATGTGTAGATTCGTTTTCCAATGTACCATTGGTTTGACATCAAGCCCAAATTAGTAAGCGGCGTTTGTCAAGTGACTCTATCTGTCAATGGTATGCTGAAAAGTGAAAGCCAATGTAGTATTAAAAACAGATCGATTGCCTCTTGAGTTATGGAACTGTTACCATGCTCTATATCTCATTCCTTTATGTCTCTTCCATATTAAGAGATGCAAATTGATGTTAGACAGCTTCCGGTCAGTTTGGATAGAGCTTTAGCATGAGGAAACCCAACCATTCACTAATTTTGTTGATCAGGGAAACCGATGGAGATGAGGTAGAAGGAAGGGAGCAACAAAGTACCTCATTGGGGTCAAACGACAGTTCTGAAGGTAACAAGATGAAGTCAACAGAGGATGAAACACCTGAAATCAACAATGAGGATGAAAAAGAGAATGAGAAAAGCAAGGAGGACGCAGAGCCAAAGGAAGAATTCGGTGCCAAAAACAGGTTGAGACAAAGAGTTACCAGGAACTCAGCCATCTGTTAGTTAAAACCTCAATGTTGTTGAAGAAATAGTATAAAAAGCTTTTGAAGTGTTGTCTGTTGGTGGAGAGACCAAGCTTTTGATTAGAAGATTTAGAACTTGGGAGATATATTTTCCATTTTTGGTATATGATGATGATATACTCCATTCCTAACAGTGTAGATTTGACTCTTATTATGTAGTATCTCTTCCATCTTTGATGTTATGGTAAACTATTTTTAGAAAAAACTTTAGGTCTTTGATTGTCCTTTTATGTGGTTCCTCAACTGTGTTAGTAGAAAATTTAAAATAGATATTTCCTAGTGCAAATTTGATTGTAATAAGTCAGGGTGGCCGAGTGGTCTAAGGCGCCAGACTCAAGTTCTGGTCCTCGTAAGAGGGCGTGGGTTCAAATCCCACTTCTGACATTTCATTTTATTAAATTTTTAGCATGTTTTAAATTTGGACATTATGTGGATATAATAAACACAGGAACTCAGTAACAATACTAGTAAACTACATAATCTGGTCACAAAACTATGCATAATGTTCCCATCATAATACATATTACATAAGTCGAAAAGAACTAAAACTGGTTCAAGAAGATTCAGTGGCTCCACCGTTTGATTTGTGACTCTGCGATATGATTCTGAGCTTCTCGTATGAGTCAGCACAAGCGTGAGCATAATCAGACAGTGCCCTGAAGATCTCAGGCAATCTGATCTTCAAACTGTTGAGAGATTTCTCCCTCACCTGAACACAATGTCTCTGGTGAGCTTCTTCTTCTTCTTCAAGTCTTTTTTTCAGTGTCTCCACAACAATTCTCCTCTCTGTGACGTGATCTTTAGAGCTCGTTGTTGTGTCGTCCCCGCCTTCAGCTTCCTCTGTCGGTCCTCTTTTCTGCAAATGTTTCTGATACCAATCCTCAAAACCTTGCTTCTTCCGTATAAACTCCCTTCGTGTTTCTTCGCATTTCTCCTTCAGTTTCATTTCATCCTCCTGATGAAGTAAGATGGTTTTGATGACTGCGGCAAAAGAGGAGATAGCTGATTTGGCGACTTCATCGGGAAGTTTCTCAAGTCGGTCATGCCATGAGTGGAGAAGGGCTTGGATTGGCGGGCGCTGAGGCCTTGGAGGTGATGAAACTTTCTCTTTAAGACTGCTCTCAATGGGGATAAGGTTTAGCTTTAACCAGCTGTTGAGAGCGTTAATGTACTGCTTCTGGTGGGTCACGAGTCTATCGAACTGAACATGCCATTCTTCCAAGACGGTGCAGAACTGTCGTGTCTGATGGTGATGTTGCTTTGTGGTTTCTTTGAGAGAAGTTGAGATTTCAAGGGATTTTAGCTCTCCAACAATACCTAGTTGGGTGTCGTGGTGTATGCACATGTTTGTCCACATCTTCGCCATCCTGCAGATCTCACGAGTCGAGAAAACTGGTTAGAGAGAGAAGGCTTAAGCTAATCTTTTCACAGAGAATCATTTGAAAAGGAGAGAACTTTACCCTTCAACTAAGGCGACAAGTCTTGGATACAATTGATCATCCCTTAAACGGTTTACTTCGGAAACCGTTGAATCCATGGATTGCATGTCAACGATATATCTTGTGTGTAGATGACTCACAGCCGCCTTTGTTTTCTCCACGGTCTCTGCACTCGCACCTCGTTTTTTATGCCTGTTGAGTAAAGATACCTTTTTCTGATACTCTATTTTCATAAGCTCACCTTGCTACACCACCAAAACAATGCATTCAACTAGACATCATTCACTTCTGATAGCAATGATCAGCTTAAAAGTTAAATTACCTTCACTTCATCATAGAGTTTCTTCTCCCACGCCAACAATTTATCCAACACCGTAGCATGAGTTTCATGCTCATCTGATTCTTGATCATCTTTTCCACCTTCACCATTGGATATGCCTCTTAACGATTTATTCCAAGTTATAACCCGCATTACTCTAGCTGAATGATCAACATATCCTGCTCAACATAAGAGAGCATTTTTTTTCATCAGCAAGAAAGCAACAACTGTCCAAGAAACATTCAACACAATCAATAGAGACAGATCAGGTAAGATAATGGTAGGGATAACAAGTAAAAGGAGGTTAAAGTGTTACTTAGTCAAATCAAGAACTTTGTTTAATGGCTTTAAACGGAAAAGAAAAGAAAAAGAAAAGCGATTAAGAAAACCATAAGATCTATTAATTTAAGGTTCATCTTAGATTCTCATAAAAGTTAAATCACAGACCAAAAAGTGCATCAAAGTCTCATACTTTAAGAATATTTCTTGTTTCCATTAGAGAAACAAAGAACCAAACTTTCTAACCAAATCATAGTCACATTATGAATCACTTAAAAAAGCAAGCTAAGGGAACAATTACATTACAATAAGCTTTGATCATTGACTAGACCACACTAAATTCGTGAAACTCAATAAGATTCTCCAAATTGCAAGAATATACACACATCCATGCTTCAATAACAAGGAAAAATACGAGTTCAATACCTCGGTTATCAGCGAAATTCGAGTGATAATGTAACCTTGTAGCTTCAAGCATCTTAGAGACCTCTTGAGCACATTCGGACGCCTTAAGGAATCTATCATCAATCTCATCAAGAATCTTCATCAAATTCACACTTGATGATGCAGCAGCACTAGTAGTCTTAGCAACCGCACGCCGAAACTCCGGTGGAGCAGTATTCGAATGCTCAATCTTAGCTTTCCCTTTCTTCTTCTTCTTCACCTCCACCACTTCTTCTTCCTCCTCCTCATCTTCATCATCTTCTTCTTCTTCAACTTCTTCAACTTTCTCCGGCGTCTTCGGCTCCATTTCCTCAACTACCTTACGAGAACTAGACCTTTCCTCTTCTTCTTCTTCATCATCCTCTTCATTAAACTGAAAATGATTACTCTGATTCTCATAACCATTTCTAATCTCTCTATCATCTAAATTAGGACCAGGCATATTCTCCACCATGAAAAAATAATCCCAAGCCATACTATTCGCCGGAGAAGCACTCACAATCTCCGGCGTTGTCGTCTCCAACCTCTTCCTCCCATTATTCTTCCCAACATTCTCCGGCGTCCTCGGTTCTTCCTCCTCCTTAAGAGCAGTTCCTCTACCACTACCCTTCACTTCCTCTTCCTCTTCCTCATCTTCTTCCTCTTCCTCAATCGCCATAGCATCTAAAGTCTGAACCTTTCGACCTCTAACCGCCATAGACGGCAAACTAATCGCACGTTTAATCGGAGAAGGAGAGAATTTAGGCAAAGGAGGAGGCGGAGGAGGAAGATTCTCAATAGGTGGCGGAGGAGGTGGCTGAGGAGCAGCCGGATCTACATTGTTACGACTCTGTTTCTCGTAATGTTGTTGATCTAAAACATCATCTAAAGCTTTTTGATCAGATTCACCATGACCATAGTCACTTAAAGCAGCACCAGTGTTCTTCAAAGCAATAGCGTAAGCGAAATGACCGGCGGCGAAAGCTTTGCTTGCGGAAACTGCTTCTTTGATTACGTTTCGTCGTTCTTTGCATCTAGCTACTGCTTCTTCGTTATCAACCCTAGATTGAGCACAACCCATTTGAAAAAGAGAGGTTTTTTTTTTTGAGAGAGAGAGATTGACAATGAAGGGAACAAAAATGCAGCAGAGAGAGATAGAGGAGGAAGAAGAAGAGAGAAGGGGGTGTTTTGTCTCACGCGCTGCGAGTGGGGGTTTTTTGTGTACTCGCGCTTTCATGCTATAGTGGTGTCTTGTCTCTATATTCATATTTTTATTTTTAAAGGATGAAGCTAACGGTCACATATCTCAACGTACTACGGCGTCGTTTTGTAGCTTTTTTACACGTAACGTTTTGGATTGAATCGAAAGATTAATGAAAAAGGTTTTGCTATTTGTTTTTTTCTTTTGCTTTTTAGAAACATTTAACTCTTGATATTTACGATATTTTCTATAAAGAACTTCAATAGTTAGTGGAGTAGATTGTTTTATTTTGAGGAAGGATAATAATTTGTAGATAAAAGTCGTCTAACGTGCGAGTTTGTTCGTTCTATCACAATAAGTTATTCAAAGCGAAATACAATGGAATTTTAAACCAAAAAGACTTAAGTTGATATTCTGCAAATTATATAATCGGGAATTATAAATTTGGAGAGAAAGTTGGTTTTTGGGTATTATCCGGCCACATCATGCTTTTAGTATGATATCACATAAACTAAATTAACAAAAGTCTCATGATCTTTCTCAAGGAAAAAGTTAATGATTTTTCAACAAAATAACATAAACTTATCTTCACAATTGCTTTTTTAGATGATGGACACAAGCTTCTCGGGGAGTTTTTACTTGCACTAGAACACAACATGATGGTGTTGAAACTAAGCATGTTCTGGCTTGAATTTAATATGCAACTTCTTCGTCTTCTCAATTTGTTGCTACAAAAAAAAGTGAAAAGATTTACGTTTAAACTAAATAAGTCAAAGAAAGTAAATTGAAATGCCATGGCTAGACAATAAACTTTTCAAACATTTTGGGTTATTTCAATAGGGCAGGTAAGGTTTTTTTAGTATACATTTTCATAGTCTCAACACTAAATTTTACCTCAAATATCCTTTTCCAAGTTAGCTCAAATCTGTCTCGGTGCAAATACCAATCCATGGCCATTTCAAATTCAATGGTGTTATCCTTAGAACAATGTGATGTAGCCACAGCATTTCCCTGTAAAGAAAAATGTAGGAACTTTGCTTAAAGGAGCTGAATCTGTTTACTTGTATGTGTTTTAGGGGAAGAAGTAAAAACAATACAATTTCTCGTCGCATTTAAGTTCTGGTTTTAACATAGCCAATGAACTGCGATGGAGGCTTCGCTGGAGAGTTCACCTTAACACTAGTAGCAACAACTATCCTGTCCAGGAATGTAAAATAAAAGTTCTTATATAAAAATTCATATATGCTTAACTTAGCTTAATGAAATTAAATGAAATAAGCATAAAGAGTTTCTACTTTTCAAAGTATAATGTTTTTGGTATATATGCAAATGAGTCCCAAGTCATTTTTGTTTCTCTATCGTATTATCACCCTTAGAAGTTTAAGGTAAAACAAATCCCCTGAAAACTATGATTTTGAACTAAGCTAAGTAGAAAAAAGGAGAATACCTTCCATTATCTAGCAACAAACATCCCTCTTCTAGTCCTTTAACTGCACTTTCCGCAGTATTAGAATGTCCCACATTGCTTGGGATTAAGATCTTTGGGTAGTATATAAAGGATGTGGCAATCCTTAACTCTTGAGCTAGCTTTTGGGTTAAGTTAGGCCACATTCCTAATATGGTATCAGAGCCCAAGGTTGGCCCAACAAGCAAATTCCCACAAAAATGGTTTCCCACCTATGTGGCCCATATAAGTGGCATGTCTTGTTGTTTTCCGAGATGTTGGGTTTGGGCTGTTTTCCGTTGGACCGTTTCCCACCCACATCTCGAGGAGGCCTATTAGAATGTCCCACATTGCTTGGAATTAAGATCTTTGGGTAGTATATAAAGGATGTGGCAATCCTTAACTCTTGAGTTAGCTTTTGGGTTAAGTTAGGCCACATTCCTAATACGCAGTATAACTTGTCTCGAATATCACCAAAGCTTCACCTAGATTACGATCAACATGAGACGCCATAGTAATCCTTATTCCAGTTGAAAATTTTGATGGGCATAATCAAAACTCAAAAAGGTAGATACTTTCTATTGTCAAATTTTGTCAGCCATTGCTATAAAACCAAAATTGCATGCTAGTATAATGGTAGACTTACCAATATAAGGACTAACTGACGTCTGCTCTATCATCCTCGCCATGCATTGCTCATTCAAAGCCGAGTAGACTATGTCCTAAAGCATTATTCATAAGTTTCTTAGATAAAAGTTACAACCATTAAGCAATATATATCATTTTTAGACTAAGGAAAACAACTCTAGTTTAGACTCCTAAGTAGGATCCAAGTTTTGAAGGAGAACCACATTCCCTTGACCTTCTGCGCACTTCAAATTTTCTTCCCAAGACTGGTTATAGTTTAGACATTTTAAAAGTAACATTTTACAAAATTTGATAATCGACTAGACTAAAAGATTCTTGAATGGCCAGCCAGCCAAAGAAGGCTTGAATCAAATAACAATTTAAGTTGAAGATATTAAAGAAGCAATTTTAGCTAACTTTAAGAGTAAAAATGATCAAAAATGAAAATAATTTCTAGCTAAATTATAACATATCACTAAAGCAAATAAACATGTCACTCTATTCACATGAAAGAACAAGCATGTCGAGCACGATATTAAAGATAAAGTAAATTGGTATTAGAAAGAAAGGAGAAATACCATCAACTCCAGCAATTTTATCATCTATCTTGTCTAAGATTTTCTAAGTTCCAACATCAAAAGTTCGGCGAGAAATGAAGTCGGCCGACTTGATTTCTTCATCAGAGGGTTGTGGATTCCTTACATCTTTCGAAGTGCATAGAACATAACATTTTCCAGAAATTGCTTCCTGGTGTAACAATGTTATATATACAAATCAATAATAAGCTTTTTAAAAAAAAAGGCTAGCAAAGAAAAGAAAAGATGCAAGGACAATTTGAAATAGCAATCTATGACTAGCCTATAATTGGTTGTATTAGATTTTTCTGTCAAAAAAAAGGAGGAATTTGTTTTCATTATGAAATGAAATGCCATGATCGACTAAAAAACACCACATACACGTTTTAACAAAGAATATGCATTATAAAAATATAAAATTATAAAGGAAATAATGTTTTTAGTTACCAATTGGTTTTCATTAATTAAAGAAAATATCTCTTTACCTTTAATTTTTATAGAAAAAGAAAATATGGCTAGCAAAAAGAGGGTGAAAGAAAGATATGATAAGAATAGATAAACCAGTATCAATCGATGTGAAGTTGTGTAGCGATCCAATAGTACCAATCGATATAGCGACCCGATAGTACCAACCGATCTGAAATTGTGATCCGATTGTTGTGACTAGTCTGGAATCCATATTAAGACAAAACTAGATTAAATATAAAGATGATTCTTTGAGTTATCTTTTCACAAAATTCTCACCAATCACAAATATTTTGTGGTATGTAACTATGGAATAAAATCTTCGCTCGCAAAATTATCGCTAGATATAAAAGAGCTCATCCCTGCTCTCTTTCCTTCTTTTTAATTATTTTTGATTATTTGATTTTAAGAAACTTCTCCTTGGAGATGGTCTTACTTGCTGAATTTTAAGTCTTCCGTCAATTAACTCAAAACATAGAAATGGTAACATTTCAACTCTAATTTTATTATAGTTTCTTGCAAAACCACAAGAAGCAAACCACAAAAGACAGCTACGTAGGTTTTAAAAAAAGAAACATATAGATGCCTTCACTCTTATATGGAAACCACGCATTACTATATGTATATGTATGTGTATCTTCATAACCAAAACATCCCAAAAGATAGATTATCTGAAACGTAATTATACATAACCCACACTAAGATAGAAAACAGATCTATCTAGTAGCTGAACCACACAACATGAGACTCCGGGAGGAAGTGGCAGACCGGAACGGTTCCTGGCTTCACCTTAAGGACTTTGAAGGCCAAGTGGTTTGGGTTCCAAGCTGAGGTGTTCTTGTGGCACACCGCAACTGCTTTAGCTCGCATCCCGTTTTCTCCTTCAAGCGGAACCGCGTAGACGGTCGTCATCATCGCCTTGTGGCAGTAGAACACCGCGAATGGGTACTTCTGTTTGTGACACACCACTGATTTGTCGTCAGACAACTTCTTTACCCCAGCCGCCGCGATTTTGTACTTCTGCATCGGTGCGTTCTTCTTAGCCACCTGTAGTAACCAAAGTTACATTGGTTTATAGCCAAAATATTAATTAGCCACAATATATGGTGTGGACATACAAATCAACTCGAACTAAACCGAACCATGTGTTTTCATGTATAGTTAGATTGGTTTATATATGTAAAGCCAAATTTAAACCAATTTGAGTATAAACGAACCACACGAACTTATATATATATATATATAAAAGAACTTATATAAATTAAGAAGTAATTTCTATGTTAAACTATCTAGATGTAACCATGTTTAATATTTCATAAAAATAATTATTAGCTAAGTACACAGTAGCTATTTGTATATGTTTTTTACACAACCTGAACCAAATCTATCATAACCAAACCAATTAATTAGCTACATATTTATTCATAAGAAAACAAAAGTAAATTTGACCAAAACTACATCAACCTTAACAAAATTTAAATTTATCATAACAAAACGAATTAATTATAAATATTTTATATTTAATATTAATCTTATATGTTTTGAGTCAAAACCAAACCGGTAAAAAAAACAGTGGTTAGTGTATTTACCTCAGTGGAAACAGCCCTGACGTGATATTTACCAAGTTTCGAAACACTAAAATCAACCATCGACTCCAAAGACGTCGCACAATACTTCTCTTCTCCACCGACTTTTTTCGCTTCACACTCGTCAATCGTCTTCTTCATCATCTCCGCTTCTTCAGAACCAGCTTCCACAGAGAAACGTTTCAACGTCTCCGAAAACTTCTCCGACCCAAACGGCACCGTTTCAGCCTCTCCACGTGGCAAGAACGCAGTTTTGCCTCCGTAACCATCCTCCGCGTTAAACCGAACGTTCATAGCTTTTCCAGGAACCAAGTCCTTCTCCAAGAAGAAGAGAGCAGCGTTAGGATCATCGTGGAGCTGAGTCTCCTTTGCTGCATAGTTATATACGAAAGGGTTGGCTCCTGGTTTCACACCGACGTAAATCGGTCTTCCCTTGTGGCGCGTGTGCACCGTCACACCGCCTTTACCGACTCCTACGTCGGTTCTCTTACCGGGTTTACCCGTGTGGACTGCGACGCCACCTCCGTGACCTTTTCCGCTGCCAACGCTAACGTGTGTCCCTCCTCCGGGCTTACCCTTGCCTGTGTCCACGCGTACACCTCCCTTTCCAACGTTCACGGCGGTTCTGCCGCCGGTTTTACCTTTATGGGTGTTAACGTTTACGCCTCCTTTACCTACTTGGACGTTGGTACTTTTCTCGTCGGTAAAATCTGCAAAATAAAAAATGGTTTGGTAAGGACACATTTATTTTATTAACAACCAAAAAAGAATACATTTATTTGCTTTATATTAAGTTATTAACGTATAGATTCAAAAATATGTTGAAACATAGTGAAATTGTGATAATACAAGTCAAACACATCTTCATTTTCATTTATGTATATAATTCTTTTTTTTTTGTGTCTTAAATTGACAAAAAAAACAGTTAAAAACTAGTCAAAACCATAGTATAAATGCAGAACAACATGTCAATATCCTAAAGGAATTAGAAATAAACATGTATTTCTAACATTAAGAACAAACAAGTAAAAGATATTAACCAAAAGTCAGTAGATTATGGAGAGAGTTGGGAATGGGAGTGTTTGGTAAAGCAGTACTCCAATAACGCTCCGGTGTTAAATCAGCCGCAATCGCTACGACCTGCAAAAATAAAGTAAAAAAACATCAAACCACAAAGAATAAAAGTAAGAAGTTAATCAATTTTTGTTTGAGTTAATAAGTACCATGAATGAACCAAGAAGACAGATCACAGGAAGACGAATAGCCATTTTTGGGGATTGGAATAGAAATGGGTTTGATGAATTTGAGGAGAAGAAGTGGCAAGTGTACGTAGAATTTATAGTAAAAGGGTTTTAGTAGAAAGCAGCTGAGGTTGAAGTTATGAGTATGGATGATATAGACGGCTACTACTTACCAATCTATTTGGGCCGATTAATTATATCACATACCCCCTAACCACTACTTGCCTTCTGCTCCTTAAATGCTCTTGTATCCATGTGTGGACATGTGTTTTTAATTTCACATATTTATTTTTG
This sequence comes from Arabidopsis arenosa, assembly GCA_905216605.1. Classification (NCBI taxonomy): domain Eukaryota; kingdom Viridiplantae; phylum Streptophyta; class Magnoliopsida; order Brassicales; family Brassicaceae; genus Arabidopsis; species Arabidopsis arenosa. Next base: position 10,286,287 of record LR999456.1, read on the forward strand.
TTTGTGTTACGTTATATACTACGTCGTGTTCTGTCTTTCTTTCAGAGAGGTTCCTATTTGGGTCCTATTTGTTTTGCAGCCAAGCTATGGAAACCAAACAAGTACATTCACGAATGTTTTCTTTGGGTAGTGATTAGTTTTCCCGAGGTCGAAATCTTGATTAAGTTCGGAGTTAGCATTGACAGGTGAATTTTGTAATAGATAAGGCCAACCCGATCTAAAATCCGCCAAACTCACAAATATTGGAGTACAAGCAGGTCCAAACCGACTTTTTCTGGCTTATATTTAAAAACTACAGATTTATTTCAATTCTTTTCGGGTTTTTTTTTTCTTAAATCAAGATAAAATTTGTACATAATATGTTTTAATCGTATTAGTCTTATGATCCTTTGATTATCAATATTGTTTTTTTTTAATTCTTAATAATAAGAAACAACTTTTTAAACTTTGAATTTCTTCATTACTTGTTCGTATTTACCGTAACTACTAGAATTTAACCCGCAGTACACCGCGGGGCTATATTTTTTAAAAAATGTAATGTTATTTTTAAAAGATTAACTGAAGATATATCATATTAATTTGTATTTTTAAATGTAGATATCTATCTATCAATTTTTGGAGTATAGATACGAAAACATACATTTTTTTTAAGTAACGATGTATGGTGGATTTTAAAATTTTGAATATTTTACTCTGCAGTATACCGTGGGTCGGTTTTTTTATAACTAAAAATTTTAAATTTGAGTTGAATTTGTTTTGTTAATATTATTTCTTTTGTTTTGTGTTTAAGATTGTATAATTGTATTTTGATTATTAATTTTAGGATTTCATCCGTGATATACCGTTATTTATTAATATCGACCCAAACCCGTCATCCCATATAAACCCGTCTATATTATCTCGTTAGCTATAAAATCCAAGAAAATAAATTATTATTGTTATAAAATCTAATAATTTTAGGATCTCACCCGTGGTATACCGTTATTTGAACGATTTTAAATTTATACTACTAATATATATTTTAAATTTATCATATAAAGTATATGATTTCAAGTTTTTGTGTTTTTTTTTTTAATTTAAATAAAGCAACGGCTTAAATGATGATAGATATAGTTCTTTTTCCTGTATGTGTATTTGATTTTTCTATGTGAATATTTTGATTATTATAAATTAGTATTTTTATTGCTATGCAAAATGTTAATATAAATATTTGCTATAAATTTTTTTGAAGATATATGGAAAGATTGTGTAGAGATTTTTATAAACAAATTAGGCAAGATATTGTTTGGTTAATATCTTTTATTTAAATTTTGTAAAAGTAATAATAAATGCCAATGACATTCTTTGTAAATACTGTCCAACCCCATGATTTATTTGCTAAAAGTGTTCCAAAAATGTATATATAGATTACAGGAAAACATTATTTTTATGGTATTGCAACTCCGCCCTCTGTATTGGTCCTAGAAAGATACTGGAACCTAAGTGAACCGAACCGAATTAGATGGTGCGATTTGGTTCCGGATAATACAGAATAGGGATAGATGTACGGTTTTTCGGTTTAGTTTCGATTCGGTTTTACGGTTTTTTGGTCTTACAGAAACTGAAACCATATAGAAACTATATGTAATTTGGTTTAGTTACGGTTAGATTTTTACGGTTTTACGGTTTATCAGTTTTAATGAAACATATGAGCATCGTATATATTTTGGTTTAGTTACGGTTTGGTTCCGATTTTTTAAAGATATTCTATGACTTTACAAAAAAAGTATAAGTTAATTTGCTGCATAAATAAAAGTAAACTTATAATAGAAACAATTTATCAATCAATAAGTTAAACATACTTCAAATAATAGATTCAAAATCTAGTTTCGTAAACCCAACTAATTTAAAGAACAAAATCTAAAAAGTATAACTGAAATAATTATAAGCCCAATAAAGAAAATCATAAGAACATTACTGAACATAATATAAACAGAACAAGTATAGTTATATATAATTATCTCAAATTTGTATTAAAAAAACAAAAAAAACATTCAGTTTTACGGTTTTAACCAAACCAAACCTAAACCAAAAATTTAATAAAAATGACACGCAAATGGGTTTTTAGACTAAACGATAACAAAACCAAATCATTTATTTCGGTCGGTTTGGTCTTTTGGGTTATGTTTTTTTATCCATTATCAAATGGATCTTGTATTTCGGAACAATGGATATCGGTTATGTTTTTTTTTGAGATTTCGGGTTTAGGATCATATGATCCGTTCGAGTATATTGAATACCCGGATCTGGTTTGGTTCGGTTCCTCTCGAGTTTGTTTCAGATTTCGGATAAAACCCAAAATTATCAGAATTACCCAAATTACCCAAAAAGATACCTAAAAGTATCCAAAAGTACTCAAATTATCCGAATTACTCCGAAACCCCAATAAAAAAAAACACACAACACAAAAGTATCTAAAACATTTGGTAAAAACCTACCCAAACTATTTAAAATACTCGAACTTAACAAAATACCCAAAGGTAGGTAAAAAAGAGTTAATGGGTTAGTTAGGTTCGGATCGGCTTTATTTGTATACCCAAAGTACCGGTCTCTAAGACCCCTCAGATATTTTAAAGGTTTTTATCGGGTATTTTGAATCAGGTTCAAATTGGATCTTTGGGTTTGGGTATTTTGCCCAAACCCAAATTGTTTTGATTATTTTTTGGTAAGTTTTAGTTAATTAGGTTAGTTTTCTGGGTTAGTTAGGATATTTAATGTATTTTTTGGTAATCTTTTCAAGTATTTCGGTTAAAAATTACACAAAAACCACTTGAAAAATTACACAAAAACCACCTGAAGCAACCCAAATTTTGTTCGGTTTAATTTCTATATGGATCTTAAACCTTATACCCGAATGATCCGAGTCCCAAAAGATTCAAGCCCAAACCAAACTAAATACCCGAACCCCAGACTTACTTTGTATACTACAAAACGTGCCTAAGCCTGCGGATGAGTCAAGCCTAGGGGCGGGTATGGACATGTTTTATTACGCCGTTTAAAAGCAGGTTTTGCACATGGGTTACAAATATTTAATAAAAATAAATAAATATTTTTACGTAATTATAAAAATATAATATGTGATAATGTAAAGAAATTGAAAATAGAAAAATTATTATATTTACAAAAAAGAGTAAGTTATTTTAAATTTAAATTGTTGATTTAAATTTTAAAGGTTACTTTTCTTTTTATTATTTTTAAAATATAAAAATTAAGTTCGAGAGCCGGTCTACTCATCCGCTGACTTATCGGAGTAGGTGTGGGCATAAATTTTTTGTCTGCGGTCCTAGCAGGCTAACCTGTCGCGGGCTAACAAAAACTTATGCCCATCGCAGACAAGTTTAGATGGGCGCGGACCGGCCGTTTGTGTTTATAAGTTTTAGTTACATTTAATGGTTTCTTTGTTTTTTGTACTAACATGTTGCTATTAATTCTATACTTCATATTTGGATTTATGTATTTGTTGAAACTCGAAGAATATCGTACTAGTAAACCAGTTCTTAAAAAGGTATTTTTACAGCACCGAATGAACCCCTTATGAACCTTGTAACATTATTATTTTGCAGTTAATTGCCCTACAAAGTGGTTGCTAGTATAAATCAACATTAGAAAGAAAGAAGCTCATTTCAATGAACAACGAATTGGTCATATTTCAAATAATTATTGGGAAAAATGTCGAAAAATTCGCGAACTTTCAAATTTGGGACGAAAAAAGCATGAACTATCGAAATGTCATTTAAATCATAAAGTTTAGGTTGACTTTTTGACAAAATAGTGAAGTTTAGTTTGACTTTGCCATTTCGGGCATGCCGTTAAATTTCCGTTAACCAGACGATAACGGTGTTAAATTTCCGTTAGATTTCTCCGTTGAGTCAAAACGACGTCGTTTTGAAACACTGAAACGACGTCGTTTCATTAGAATATAAGATGAAAAAACTGCATCTGTCGGGAATCGAACAGCTGACCTACTGGACTAATGAGAGGTGCTCAACCGTTGCGCTACGATAACATTTTGGTATTGTACCAAACCGAACATATATATACTAACAAATAACTATGTACAATTAATTAAAACAATATACAATTTATTAACAATAACAAAACTAAAAAACAATAACCAAACATATACAAATATTAAATATACTTCCATAAATATATATTTTGAAATTTTTACAATCCTATAATCCTATAATTTATAAAATCTTTATTCCTATAATTTATACAATCTTTGATCCTATATTTATGTGAGAAGAATTGTATAAATTTTATATTTATGTGAGAAAGATTGTATAAATTTTTTGTCATATATTTAATTTACTATATTCTATAAGTTTCATTTTTGTTTTTTAATAATTTAGGAAAAAAAACAATTTTCCAAATAAAGAAGAAATCTTTATATATAAAATTAAATATTTAAAAATTTCAAAATATATATTTATGGAAGTATATTTAATATTTGTATATGTTTGGTTATTGTTTTTTAGTTTTGTTATTGTTAATAAATTGTATATTGTTTTAATTAATTGTACATAGTCATTTGTTAGTATATATGTTCGGTTTGGTACAATACCAAAATGTTATCGTAGCGCAACGGTTGAGCACCTCTCATTAGTCCAGTAGGTCAGCTGTTCGATTCTCGACAGATGCAGTTTTTCCATCTTATTTTCTAATGAAACGACGTCGTTTCAGAGTTTCAAAACGACGTCGTTTGGACTCAACGGAGAGTTCTAACGGAAATTTAACACCGTTATCGTTTGGTTAACGGAAATTAAACGGCATGCCCGAAATGGCTAAGTCAAACTAAACTTCACTATTTTGTCAAAAAGTCAACCTAAACTTCATGATTTAAATGACATTTCGAAAGTTCATGTTTTTTTCGTCCCAAATTTGAAAGTTCGCGAATTTTTTGACATTTTTCCCAATAATTATTTGAAGATAGATTACATCTTTAACCAATTTTCTTCATGCATCCAATATATATTATTTGAGGTTTTAGTGTCGGTCGGAGCTCGATGAGCTTAGCTCGGAAAACCTTCTCGTCCGTACGGATTTAACGTGAAAAGGTTGGTTTGTTTCAAACCTATATATATTTAGGCCTAAAGCTGGTATTTTAAGGGTTGGAGTGGCTCCTGTTTTCAAGCTTTGGCTCTATTTGACATCCTTGTTTTCGAGCCCTTCATAGAACATAAGTTGTTTTTTTATTCCAATCTTTCGATTTCTTTTATAAATTCAGATCAAACTGAGTGGCCGATCGAAATTAGTAGTAATTAGCCGGCAAAGTGTCTCCATAAAATATTACACATTCAAGGCTTACATATGTTTTTATAAAATTGGACGATTTCTAAGTAAGTTATAGAAGTAAAAAAAAAAAAAAATGAAAATTGATAAAATATTCTACTTATTCTTTGAATATTATTTTTTCTTTTCGATATCTTAGTTTTAAAATATCAATTAATTCTATCCAAATCAAACTACTAATAATGATGGACGGTCGTTGGCATGTTTCGACGGTACTTCAGTGTCATGTGCCGATGAATTTTTTTCACTTCGATCGAGAAAACTTTCAAAAGCAAACCAAAAGAGAGTGTGGGGGATCTGGTAATCTTAACTTTCGTGTGGACTTTTCAGACAAAGAGAAATTATAACGAACAACCAACTCATTTATGGCTCACCAATACATACATTCGTTTTCATCATTATTTTCGACATTATTTTTGTCATCATTCCATGGTTGGAGAATGAGTGAACACCGATGTATTAAATGTTGTTGATATTGGTTCAAATAGTTTTGATAGAAACTCTCATCCTAACTATGGAGGCTATGATGTTTTTTTAAATGATTGGTGTAACGCTTCTACTGTCATCATTTTTCTGGTGTATATTGTTTACCTCTAAAAGTTAAGATTAAGTTTGAGGGATTTTCTGTTTAAAATTAATTGGTGATGAGTGGATTGACCAATACCACTTATATATTACGATTTAATCACATTTTCAATGTCGGATTTCCATTCAACGTACTCACTTGCAATAAATTACTTGAGTCATCTTACATGGGTTAACAATTTTAACGTTGATATAATGTTAAGTTTCATGAGATTCTAATTCAAAATCAAAACCAGTTGACAATAAGTAAAATGGTTCATGTACCTTATACAATGTTCTAGAAATCTATCAACTTCCCATGTGGCCAATGAAAACATTGAAATACACCCCTCACGTTTAAGAATAGACATCTAAACATGAAGTTTGTGAAAATGAACATACAAAGGTGACTCCCTAATCGAAAAATTGGATCTCGTATTGATATATATTTTTAGGATTTATTGGCTTACAATTCAAAACTAATTCGTGGTAATAATTTAATTATTCTATGTTACTTGTTCATTAATACAGGCCCATCACACTTTCGATATGGGATTTCTAATAGTTAGTTCATTAATTTTTGAAGCTCGAAACACTTTACGACTTACCATAATGAACACCATAAAATATTTCTTTTTGCTTTGTTCTCACTTACGTACGTAGTTAAATCACTTATCATAGTTTTATCGTTACTTTGATAGTGTGAACCTAAATATTTCACATATATTTATGTTTAGGTTTGATATCACTTTTTTTTGTACCGAGATTGTAAGAATAAATATATAAGGGTTTTTGGGAAGAACGGAGCAGCTTCTTTATTAACGATGAACGAAAAACTGGAAAGTAAGAAATAAATAAGCTAGAAAACAATTCTCTCTTAAGTTTTCTAGGTAATGACTTATGGTCCAGATCATGTGGCCAAGGCCAACAATGTCTTATGCTATTCACAGGTTAGGAACTTGTCTACGGTTTTCCTTTGTCTCACTTGCGATTTTTCTTTTTTATCCTTCTGAATTAGTGGTATTGTCTTAACGGACCGGGCCGAGCAGGGATGGACCGAGCCGACGCTGTTGGGCCGCGCCGTTGTTTTGTTGGGCCGAGCCGACACTGTTCAGCCAAGCCGTCTTCGTTCGGGCCGAGCCATTGTTCTGTTGGGCTGAGCTGTCTTCATTTGGGCCGAGCCGTCATTCTGTTAAGCCGAATTTTCCAATAAAAAATATGTTAGCTGAATCAATACTTGTTTGGGCCGAATTAGATATGGAGGGCAAAGCCCGTATCCCACTACTTTGTAATACTCCGACCGTCACAATCCATAGACTTTTATTTAAAGAAAAAATAAGAGTTCAACATAACCATATTCCGATTTAACTCCAATGTAACCTCTATGTACATCGTTATTAATGGCAATAAACTCATAATGTTATTATTAAAAAAAAAACCCAATATCACCTTCTTTTTTGAGATGTGATCTGCAAATATAACGAGACGATGGGCCTCTTAAGTCTTACCCAAAAGGCCCGAAATAAAACGTGGACTAAAACCCAATACCACCTTCTTTTTTGGCGACAGTCCTTTAATTTATCACCGTTATACACATTAGTGTTCCTAAAAGAAAGGGGGTTCGAATGGTTAGTGACAATATACTTAGCATATTGTTCGGATTTAGTGCAAGTCAGTCAATTATTTTGTATATTATATGATTTCATAGTTATACGTACATTAGCCTTTACAAAAAAAAACTATTATGTGAACTTAAATTTAATCTACAATTATGTGAACTCTATGTTAGTCTTACAAAGTGGTGAGCTTGAATCTAATGGGCAATACAACGACACATTGACGATAATATATCACAAACCACTAAGCGACATAGTCATGTTTTTTTTTTTTTTTTTATAGAATATAAAATTTTAAGTTAGTTTTGATTTATTTATTGTATCCCATACTTCTTTTCCAACACTCTCTACCTTCTCCCAAGTAAATTGCATCTAGATAGGAATAATACAAACCATGTAAATACTTTTGTAAAGTTTTGCTATCACCAAATCGGGAATTAAGACACTCAACAGAAAAAAGGCTTGGTATATAATATATACACGCACACGTTGAGACTTTAGAGATATTATTTTGATTTCTTACTAGTAAAAGCAATGAAAATGGAAATTTAAAAAGAAGCATAAAGAAGTGACAATTTAGGGAAAATGGGGGATAGTGAGTGACTGAGTGAGTGTTATCACACTCTGATAGTGTTATGCTTTCACCAACCATTAGCCCCACAACTTTTGCAAGTTAAGCTCCAATTGTATCTGATCACTTGATCAATCTATACAATAACACTTTGACTCATACACAGCTATGGTTAAAAACTTAAAACGTTATTAGTGACAATGTATATATAATAATAATGTATCTACTATCTAGCTAGTAACGCAAGGTTACTTAACATTATGTATGGTCAGTAGACTTTTGATAAATATAAATGGACACCCATCTCACTATGAATTGAAAAAGATGGTGGTCACTGGTGAACTATCACTAAATTAACGCCAAGGAAAAAATTATTAAATAAAATTATGAACTTTTCGATGCCAAAATAAAATGCGAGACAACATATTTTACGGAAATACAGGTGGATTTAGAACATATATAGTGTAAATTCTCTTTTCATAAAATAACAAACCAAATCACAAGAATTGTCTCGTTACACGGCTTAATGATACAGAAAAACAACAACAAGAGTGTCATATATCAAGAATAAAATGGAATATTCGTTGTCAACACTAAGTATATGTGCATTGGAATCTAGCAACACTTTATTCTTTCTCTTGTAATATAAGCTAAGAAAGAAAAAATACATAAGAGAGAAACAAGTATCCAATAATGAGTATGCACGATCACGATCCGTCATCTTCGATTCAGCTATAAAAGGAAAAAAAGAGAGAAGAAGAGTGGACCCTAAAGTGAAGACACATCACTTTTGTAATCAAAATCGCAATTGCATTTCACCGGGAAGGCATTAGTATCTTCTGAGACCTTTTTGTTAGGACCACTCTTTGCACCTCATTTCTACACTTATTTCCACTTTAGAATCTTTGTCTCATCTCTTCGCATGTGTGTGAGAGAGAGAGAGAGAGTTTTGTGTGTAATCATCTGATTTTTTACACATGCATCCGTTTATAGGTACATTATTCTTCAATATGACATGTTTATCAATCCTCAATTATTTGTAAGAATGATTATGCGAAAAAACTCTACGTAGAAGTTTAATCCACTTTGTCATAGAATAGGAAATATGTAATATTCCCATTATGTCAACATGTATCCCATTATGTCAATTTAAGTATAAAATTTTTTGCAACCCTGTTTTTTATTTAGATTTGAAACCCTAATTTTATCACTTTTGATAGATATTTCATATGTCGGTATAAGTTTCCATTTAAACACTATAAGAGAGAACGTTCTTTTCAAATATTAAACATTTTAATGGAAAAGCATAATATTGAAATTTGACTCAAAAACATAATATTAAAATACATGACATGCAAGAATATATTGTTAATTTAAGGAAATTGAAAAGAAAATATTAAAAACAATTGCAGCACTGTCAAATTGATGAATTTATAGTAATTTGACATGCGGGCGGGGCGCATCACTAGTTTAATGACTTTTAATGACACATTTGATGAAATGAACTCCATCTTTGCCCCAAAAAAAAAGACTCCAAATTGCTTATTCGGACCAAACCGATAACCAGGTTTGGTTGATTGTAAATGGACAAGTAAAACTTAAAATCGATAAAGCGATAAAAGCCCAAAAGCCATGTAGATATGTCAGCAATTTTTCATTTGTTTATATCAAATATATATATATATATATATATATATATATATATATATATATATATATATGTTTTTTTGATTAATATAAATATGTTTTGATTTCTTCTAACAATTGGTCAGCAACTATGTTGAGTTTTTGACTAATAATTTTCAGTTTTCCGGTGCAATTTGACTATTGTTGCCCACATAGTCAAACTCATAGGTAATAGTTTCACTTTGACTTCTAGTTTAATACTCCCACCGTTCTTTTATAAGTGATGTTTTAAGCTTCTAACTTTGTTCTTAAATAGATGATGTTTTCAATTTTCAATACAAAATTAATTACTTTTTTATTGGTTTTGACGATTTTTATTCTGTAGATTGTTTTATTATTGGTTGATTAGATAATAAATGATGTTTTAGTTTAGAAATAATCAAAATTTAAATGATGATTTCTTAATCTGTGTACATTCTCATAAAACATCACTTATAAAAGAACGGAAGGAGTATTTATTTCATGAATGTCTTAATTTGTTTCTATAATGTAATTTTTGTTTCCACTTTGTCTTTTTGATTTTCTTCGAACTATTGTTTCGTTCACATAATCCAAAAAAAGAAGTCTCATATGCCTTTCGCATGATTACTTGATCAGATTGTTTTGGCTTTCGTTTCTTTATTTACTTGATATTTTATTTTATTTTTAGTTCTTTTAAAAAAATGGAAGAAAGTATTCAAGAATATCACGTTCACCAAAGTCAAACACAGAACATCAAGTAATGTATATTCGGCTAAAAAAGTTTGACGTGGGCATATGTTACTGGATCTTTTGGTAAAAGTATATTAACGTGTAAATTTTGTTGCAAAATAATCAATAGAATGCTTTATTTTTTTGTGAAAGAAAATACAAATGAGTGCAAGAATATTCATCTAGAAGTAATAAAATGAAAAAATTATAAAAAGAAACAAGGATTAGAAAAAAAGAGAAGTGTAGAAAAAAAAGATTTTTGGGTAAAAAGTGTAGTAAATCTTAATATATGATCATGGTTAAGGTCCTCGTCAAATATGTATGTCTCTAAGTTAGAAAAGAAAATACAATGAAATATAAGAAAAAAATAATACAATGAAATTTTTAAAAGGATTTAGAAGATTAAACACAATCTATCGCCAAGAACATTTAAAGCAAAGCAAATGTCCAAGATGGTAATATCAACTTGATATAGCAGTTGCTTACTTTTATACCATTCATATTTCTCATCAATTAGGAAAAACTTTTGAGTATTGATGAAGCAAAATAAGAAGCATGAGTCATCCTTTTTTTTTTAATGCGTAATTGGAGTGATGCTGATAGTTTCTTGATCGGAGCTTGATGTTATCTTGAATAAATTCTCTTGGCATATCTTAGAAATTAAGTTATTTACTTTCATCAAATATGTTGACTCGTTTCTCGTATTTGTTTCTACTCTTTTCTAATTCATAACTTCAAGCGGTCTCACCGTAATTAAAATTTATCATCATATAAACATATAGCTAGAAATAACTACAAACAAACTAGCATCATAACTTTTATATATATATTTTTAAAAAATCTTTATGCATCGAGTTGCAAAGAACACATGTTGTGGAATTAATATACTCCAACGCATCACTCTTAATTTTGTTGGCCAACGATTGAGCTTCAAATCCTAGCCTAAAAACGAACCTAATTGGTATAACCAAATCTGTAAAAGCTGAAACTTTGGTGCAAACACAAATACCGCAATTAGTACAAGTCTTTTTTTTTTTTGTCAACAGTACAAGTCTCATTAGAAGAAATAAGGTTTTTCAAAATTATGGAAAACAAGACAAAAATATTGGTAAAGTTTGGTGTGGCTTTTATTAGTTAAAATCCTCGTGAGTAATTATGGAGAGATGCATCGTCACGTCAAATCTTCTGACATATATTTAAATTCCGAGATTACTCGTTTTTAATCATTGATCAATGAGATTCATAACCGAACAAATCACAATCATCAAACAACAGCCGTAGGATGATAGGACCAGTCATATTTGACTGCTAATCTTACCGTCCGATCTTCTTTTCCCATTTAACTAATAAATTAACGCACGAAAACTGAAATGGTCCATTTGAGACCGTTAAGACAATGAATGCGAAGGACCATTGAGAGTTTAAAGCATTTTGAAATCGGATGGTTCACAAATATTTGGGACCGTTTGTTGCCAAATGTACGACAACGGCTGGTTCGTCCAGCGAGGTCTCTTCCCTTGTGGAGGAGGACTCATTTTGGACCACTAAATACTTTGCAAATTTTAATTATGTTTCAAACATATTTTCCCTCTTCTATCTATATGAGCTTGTTGTTATTTCCCGCGGAATTTTAATTCTTTAGATAATTATTTTCTCTCCCTCAAAAATATTTTTAATATTAGACCATTCATACGTTTTCAAATCAACACGTAGGTTTATTGGAGGTAGAATCTGTTGGTGTCGGATCCCGCACCAGTAGACCGGGACCAACCAAAGATTGCCACGTAATTAGAGTGAAGGCCCACAGAGGATAAGGCCCATTAAGCCCATTGTTTACAGGGTATAATCGAAGTGGGCGTCATCATAAAGAGAGCCCGGAGTGGTCACACCTCGGGATATGACTCGGAATCGAAGTCGGAATACTTGGGCCAGAAGGCGAAGCCCATGAAGATCGGAATCAATTCAAATTCAAACGTTGGGCATTAAAACTCAAAGACCAAAACGGACACATTTAAGAGAGAATAATTGTGTTTAATTGAGAGTTAAATGTCGTTTGTCAATATAAATAAGAGGGCTAAGAGCCATGTAAATATACGCAATTTTTCTAGCAAATACACTATAGTCATTCCTATTGCAATTCATAGCTTTTTTATCATATTTTTGTCCTCAAGAATAATCATTCCCACTAATTAAACAAATATTCAAGTGTGCGAATCCGACATCCACATTTTGGCGCCGCCTGTGGGGATCTAGAAGATTCTTGAGTTGTCAGATTTCTCTCATTTCCGAGATAAGCAGCAATGTCTGGAGCAAGCATCCCTGATTCGACAGTAGCCGAGGCTCTCAAGACCATGCAGCAAGCCATAACAGAAATGTCGCAGAAGTTCTCGGATGTGGAAAAAGCTGTGGACACGCTTAAAACAACCCAGGTATCTCTTGGTCAAAACATCAATACTATTCAATCTCGTGTTCGTTCTCTAGGTGCAGGAAGTACCGTGGGAGTCCGCAGAAGCATGTTCAGTACGCCAAACTCCCGTGTGCGAAGTGAGACCAACGAACAAACAACTTCTAACCCAACAATCCAACCGGATGTGGAAGAAGAGACGCAGCTCGGAGATGAAGATCAGCTTGTAGATCAGTATGATCAAGAGAGCTTCGATCAACTCGAAACCATGAGGAAGGTTAGCCAGGAACTAAAAGAAATGAAGTCAAAGTTCCACCAGGCCACCAGTTCGGAGCCGGACATTAACCGAGTCATCGAGGAAGCTAGGCGAACTCCTTTCATTCCGCGAATTGCAAATTTGAGAATCAAGGATTCTCGAAAACTCAAACTGGATCCGTACAGTGGATTAGAAGACCCAAAAAGCTATCTCGCAGCTTTTCTGATTGCCGCTGGAAGAGTCGAATTGGATGAAGCTGATGAGGATGCAGGATACTGCAAACTCTTTTCGGAAAATCTTTGCGGTCAAGCACTAATGTGGTTCACTCAGCTGGAACCAGGCTCAATCAATAACTTCGACGAATTGTCGGCTGTTTTCCTGAAACAATATTCTATCCTCATGGATAAAAGCGTTTCGGATGCTGACCTCTGGAATCTAACACAAGGGCCAAATGAGTCACTTAGAACTTTCATCACCAAATTCAAGGGGGTGCTGTCAAAACTCCCAAGAATCTCGCAGCAGTCAGCTTTATCTGCCCTACGAAAAGGCTTATGGCATGACTCAAGGTTCAAAGAAGATCTGATACTTCACAAACCGGACACAATTCAAGATGCACTTTTCCGTGCAAATAACTGGATGGAAGTAGAAGACGAAAAAGAGAGTTTTGCGAAAAGGAACAAACAAGCAAAACCAGCGGTCACTTTCCCTACCAAAAAGTTTGAGCCCAGAGAGAACCAAGGACCTAAAAAATTCGGATCGCAACCCCTCAACAATACCGTCGGGAAACAATTTCAAGGAAAAGGAAGGTCGAACACTTGGGTCCGTGACGAAAGTTTGCATTGTGACATCCATAAGGTAACCGGACACTTAACCAAAGATTGTAGTGTCCTCAAAAAGCACCTCGCAGAGCTATGGGCCAGTGGAGATCTTTCTAATTTCAAGATAGAAGATTTCGTGAAAGAATATCACGAGGCAAAAGATACCCCTAAAGATCAGAGTTTTAAAAGACCTAGGCAATCCAACGAAGAAGAACCTAGAAGTTCAAAGGGAAAAATCAATGTAATCATTGGAGGTTCCAAGCTTTGTCGGGATACGATCAATGCCATAAAGAAGCATAGGCGAAATGCCTTATTTAAAGCGAATTTAGGCGAAGAAAAGGACTTTCAAGACACGTCAATATCATTTGACGAAGAAGAAACGTGTCACCTCGAAAGGCCTCATGATGACGCCCTAGTCATTACTTTAGACGTTGCCAACTTCGAAGTTTCGAGAATTCTCATTGATACGGGCAGTTCGGTCGACTTAATCTTTTTAGGTACCTTGGAAAGAATGGGAATCAGTCGAGCGGATATTGTAGGACCGCCGTCTCCTTTGGTGGCATTCACAAGCGAATCGGCCATGTCTCTTGGGACGATTAAGCTACCAGTTCTTGCCAAAAATGTGTCAAAGATAGTTGATTTTGTTGTTTTTGATAAACCAGCAGCCTACAACATCATCCTTGGGACTCCTTGGATTTATCAAATGAAGGCAGTTCCCTCGACGTATCATCAGTGCATCAAATTTCCAACTCCTAATGGAGTGGGAACAATTCGAGGAAGTCAAGAAGCTTCACGAACGTGTTATCTGACCAGTCATCGATTAAAGATCCAATAGCAGTTAACGGAACCTGCGAAGAAGGAAATTCCAAGATTTCCTAGTGGGCAAAAAGAAGACGATGTGATAATCGAAGTAGTATTGGAAGAAGATAAACCAGATCGGAAAGTCCGAATTGGAGTCACTTTGACTGGCGAAATAAAAGAAGCTTTGATTGAACTTCTAAGGAAAAACAAGACGTCATTTGCATGGTCAGCGGCTGATATGCCTGGCATAGATCCGAGCATAATTTGCCACAAATTGAACGTGGATCCAAGTTTTAAGCCTGTGAAACAAAAGAGAAGAAAACTCGGAGTAGAGCGAGCAAAAGCAGTAAATGATGAAGTGGACAAATTATTGAAAATAGGATCGATAAGGGAAGTACAATACCCGGAGTGGGTAGCAAATACCGTTGTGGTCAAAAAGAAAAATGGAAAAGACAGGGTGTGTATCGACTTCACCGATCTCAATAAAGCATGTCCGAAAGATAGTTTTCCGCTCCCGCATATAGACCGGCTCGTGGAATCTACCGCTGGGAATGAATTATTAACTTTCATGGATGCCTTCTCGGGTTATAATCAAATAATGATGGATCCCGAAGACCAAGAAAAGACATCATTCATCACGGACAGAGGTACTTATTGTTATAAAGTAATGCCTTTTGGTTTAAAAAACGCAGGGGCAACTTATCAACGATTGGTCAACAAAATGTTCCATGAGCATCTCGGGAAGACAATGGAAGTCTACATAGACGATATGTTGGTTAAGTCTTTGAAGAAAGAGGATCACATTAAGCATTTGGAAGAATGTTTTGAAATTCTCAACCGATATCAAATGAAGCTGAACCCGGCGAAGTGCACTTTCGGAGTTCCATCCGGAGAGTTCCTTGGTTATATCGTGACAAAAAGAGGAATCGAAGCTAATCCAAACCAAATTAATGCCTTTCTAAACATGCCATCTCCGAAGAACTTCAAGGAAGTACAGCGTCTGACTGGTCGAATTGCAGCCCTAAACAGATTTATTTCAAGATCAACGGACAAGTCTCTGCCTTTTTATCAAATTCTGAAGGGAAATAAAGGGTTCCTTTGGGATGAGAAGTGTGAAGAAGCATTCGGACAACTTAAAGCATACCTCACTACTCCACCAGTGTTGTCTAAACCCGAAGTGGACGAGAAGCTCTATTTGTATGTTTCAGTGTCAAAACATGCAGTTAGTGGAGTCTTGGTCCGGGAGGACCGCGGGGAGCAAAAACCGATTTACTACATAAGTAAGTCAATGACGGATCCAGAGACAAGGTACACAATGATGGAAAAACTCGCACTTGCAGTAGTAACTTCAGCCCGGAAGCTGCGCCCATACTTCCAGTCTCATCCAATCGAAGTGTTAACCAACCAGCCACTCCGAACAATACTTCATAGTCCAAATCAATCCGGACGATTGGCGAAGTGGGCAGTGGAACTAGGTGAATATGATATAGAATATAAAAGCCGGGTCAGCATGAAGGCTCAGGTTTTGGCAGATTTCCTAACCGAACTACCAGTGCTGGGCATACCGGAGCAACCAGAGAATCAGACTTGGAAACTATATGTAGACGGATCTTCATCAAAACAAGGATCTGGAGTAGGAATCAAGTTGGAATCTCCAACGTCGGAAATTCTTGAACAATCATTCCGGCTATTGTTTAATGCTTCTAACAATGAAGCAGAATATGAAGCACTAATTGCCGGACTTCGACTGGCACAAGGGGTTGGAGCTGAAGAAGTGGTTGCTTACTGTGATTCACAGCTGGTAGTTAATCAATTCAATGGCGATTATGAAGCGAAAGATCTAAGAATGGAAGCATACCTTGAAGTAGTGAAGGGTCTTTCCAAGGACTTCAAGAAATTCGAACTAATTCGCATACCTCGAGGAGAAAATACAACCGCGGATGCACTTGCCGCATTAGCATCAACTTCAGATCCTGAGCTAAAAAGAATCATTCCGGTTGAATGTATCGCGGAGCGAAGCATTAGAACTGACAAAGAAATCCTTGCTGTTACAAGATCTCGAGCAGCAGCGCGTGAACGTGGCGAGCCCGAAATCGAGTTGCCACCTGTTAAACGGAGGAAGTCGAAAAAGCACAACAAGGAGCCCGATATACTTCCAGAAACTGTTATAGAGTCGGAACCGGTAATCGAGGACGACCATCCCGAACCGGACCTTGAACCAAATGAACATCCCGAACCGGAACCGCGAGTATTTCATGAGATTGACCAAATTCCGGCTAAAGACTGGGGGGCTGATTGGAGGGAGCCAATAAAGCACTACATCATGACAGGCGAGCTCCCGAAAAACAAGTGGCAAGCCAGGAAAATGAGAGTCGTTAGCGCGAAATTTTGTCTATCAAAGGATATATTATATAAGCGAGGTGTTAGCGACCCCTACCTATTATGCATCTTTGGGCCCGAAGTCGAAATCGTCGTGAGAGAAGTACACGAAGGTCTATGTGGGAGTCATGCGTCTGGAAGGGCCATGGCTTTTAAAATAAAAAGGATGGGCTATTATTGGCCCACTATGATCACGGATTGTGTCAAGTTCGCTCAAAGGTGCAAACGTTGTCAACTCCATGCGCCGATGATCCATCAACCTTCGGAGTTATTCTCCTCCATTTCTGCCCCGTACCCATTTATGAGGTGGTCGATGGACATCATTGGACCATTGCACAGATCAACTCGAGGGGCACAATACCTATTGGTCTTAACGGATTATTTTTCGAAGTGGATTGAAGCTGAAGCATACGCTAGCATCAAAGATTCGGCAGTAAATACTTTCATTTGGAAGAATATCATATGCCGACATGGGGTTCCATACGAGATAGTTACTGATAATGGGCCACAATTCATTTCGCACGAATTTGAAGCGTTTTGCTCAGAATGGGGAATCAAGGTCAGTTATTCCACTCCACGGTATCCACAAGGAAACGGCCAAGCTGAAGCTGCGAACAAAACAATTTTGAGCAATCTTAAAAAACGCTTGAGTCACTTAAAAGGAGGATGGTATGATGAACTCCAACCCGTCCTATGGGCTTATCGAACAACCCCTAGGCGACCTACCGGGGAAACTCCGTTTTCTCTAGTTTATGGCATGGAAGCAGTAGTACCGGCTGAACTAAATGTGCCTGGCCTTCGCCGAACAGAAGCACCATTGAACGAAGAGGAGAATTCAGCAATGCTCGATGACTCGCTGGATACCATTAATGAAAGACGAGATCAAGCCTTAATTCGGATGCAGAATTATCAGCAGGCAGCAGCTCGATACTACAACTCCAAAGTCAAAAGCAGGCCATTCTTCGTAGGCGATTATGTGCTAAGGCGAGTTTTTGATAATAAAAAAGAAGAAGGCGCGGGCAAACTCGGCATTAATTGGGAAGGTCCTTATATTGTGACCGAAGTGGTTCGAAATGGCGTTTATAGGTTAAAGGACTTAGAAGGCAGTCCAGTCCAGCGACCTTGGAACGTGATCAATCTAAAGAAGTTCTATGTTTAATACGCAATTTGTTATGTACATGAACTACGGTGTGGCTTGATCCCGAAATGGGTACGTAGGCAGCTCGAAAAAGAGTTCAGCTACTAATAATGAAAATTTGTTTATTTCTTAGAAAAAGAGTTCGGCTATGCGAACATACAAGATGAAGAGTTCGGCTATGCGAACATACAAGATGAAGAAGTTCGGCTGTGCGAACATACAAGAAATCGAAAGTAAAACATTTATTCAAGCAAACAGAGTGTCAACCTTCGCACACTTCGGGCTAGGAAAACCCTCCCGGAGAGCAGAACACCTGAACCCCTTGACCTGCGAGGTCCAGAACTGGCATCATACAATCCGGGATACGAGCAAAGTCGGAAATTCCGAGCTCAATCCATTCTCCGGGGTGGGAGCCAAGGATGTGAAGATCTCTTGACACCGTAGTAAGCCTGCGTTGCATTCGGTTAATCCTTTTCCGGAGTCTTTTCTTTTCCAACGTAAGCTTCCGGTGTTGGAGCGCAAGCGCCTCTATGAATGCCATCGCTGTTCCTTGGTCCCTGATTGGGAGGTTCTTGATCAAAGCGCATGGAGCTCGGATCTGAGATCTGAAAAAGCCGCGAAGTGGAGAAGGTCGCCTACTTGGAACATCTGGAACATCTTCATCTATCACTCCGATCCTGGAGAAGTCCGGCATAGACTCTGACATCGAAGGTTAAAGTCCATATCTGCAGAAGTAAGAAGAATGGTGAGGAGTGAGGAGAAGTTGAAGCTGTAATTTATAGGGATGTCGTATCCCTAGCAGTCTGCGGATTCAGCGTGGAGACAGAGTAATTCGCGGAAAGATTTATTCCCTTAAAATCGATCCTGCATTAAAAGACGTATCACCAAGAATGATATGGGAATTAAAGGAGTAGCAAATATTTCCATAAATAAAAGGGGCCGAGGCCCATTATGAGTTCAAAACGAGAGGAAAATAAAGAAAGGAGAACAGAGTTAGGAAACATTTATGGGAGAGGCTCAGGAACAGGCTCCCTCATCGCCGGTGTGGAATTCGAAGTGGAAGCGCCGTTCGTGCCCTCAACCTCGGGTTCATTCGGGACACGTTTCCAGGGATTGTCATCATTTTCCTCGTCTTCCTCTTCGCTATCAACAAGAGCAGCTTCAGTCGGGGCGTTCACCGGTCCCCGAACTTGACCTTTAGCACGGAGGTACATCCGGAGCATCCTCGGGATCTCAGCGATGCAATCGAAGTTCCTCCACTCCCACTGAAAGGGATCACTTTCCAGGGCTCTCACCTTCCTCTCCACTCGAGCAATACGAGCCTCGAGTGTTTGCCTCTTAAGGCCCAGCCGCTGCCTCTCGTCGCACAAACGGCGATGTTGTCGACAACCTGTCACCAAAAGAATAAATTAAAGTGAAAGGCATAAGATTTTGGTCAAGAGAGTCGAATTTTAACCTTGTCCATGAAGTCGTAAGCCTCTTTCTTTTCCCTCGAAGGGAAGTGAAACACAGCATGAGGAAAGAGAACGCCGGCCGGTTCGAAGCCGTCGCCGGACAGGAACAAAGGACTGCCAGGATCGGTGGGAACCACAGTTGCGTTTTCCATTTTTATAAAAAATTATCGAGAGAATTTTGGAGTTCCCTTGGAAAAGTTTAGAGGTAAACCTGCCTCTACTTATAATAGGTCTAGGGTTTATCTCGAAACCGTAATTTAATGATGATAGTGTGCCCGAGTGGTTTAAACTGTTTTTGGAAATAGAGAAGCAGTTATTGCCTTAAAGGCGTGCGACTTTCCCTATTTTCAAGGAAGGGAAAGTTCAACCGTCGCATTTAAAGCAAGAAGCCCATTAAGCACAAAGCTTTTTAAGGCCCAAGCCCAACAAATTCACCGAGTTGACTAAACCCGAAGTGGGGGACTCGTGTTAAGCCGAGCTCAGCTCTCGCATTCCAAGAGAAGGGCCTGATCAGCCTAAAAATCTCGAAAAAACATAAGCCACAAGGCCAAGAAGTGTTAAAAAGCGGACTTTGCAAACCCGCATACAATTTTTAACCAAAGCCCCCTCGGGATCTAAACCTAAAACAGAAAAAGGTTTAAAAGCCTCCTCAGGCAAATATCTTGTTCAAAAGAAATTAATAATAAAGCCTCCTTAGGCAAAAGCAAAAACATAAAGTTTCAAGTCTTAAAAATGTATAATAATGGGACAAGCCCCAATTCGGAGTGGACGCAGCCACTACGGGTCAACAGACACTTCGGCCTCCATTTCGGTTGGCAGGTTTCCACCCACCTCCTTGGCCGGGACTTGATCAGAAGAAATTCCTTGCTCATTCCCTTCGGTACAAACATCTCCTGAGGTGACCTTCGGTTGCAGCAGGGACTTCGGATGAGACAATGCCCTCCGTCTCACTTGAACCTATAGAAGACAGTTCGGGTCAAACAAAAGGGGAAGAAGAAGGTAGTAAACATCAAGAACTAGTTGTTACCTGTCCAGTCTAGACCTGATTCACTTAGGGGAGGAGATTCAGTAAAAAAACTCCGCAAAATCCTGAGGATTGAAGGACGAAGCGGGAAGAGCTGCCAGACGATTCTTCTTTTCAGATAAACTAGACGCCAGCTGGATCTCTCTTTCACTTCGGAGAAATCATCATCGTGAATTGATCCAGCAAGATTAGGTTGCTCTCGTGCTCTTTGATGTCTGACTCCAGATCTGATTTAACCTTCTCAGTTTGAATAAAGCGGATGGCTCCTTGAATCAACTCCATCCCTCGTCCCTTTACCTCTTTTCTGGCCTTCGACGCCGACCTTGCCAATTCGGAATCACGCAACTTGGTAATCGCGTTTGTACTTCGCGCGAAGTTAATGAGTTGGTTATTCAGGGCGTCGGCGGATGATTCAGATTCGTGAAGCCTACCCTGAACACCAGACAGCTCGTTCTGTAGTTGGTAATTCTGGTCATACTGGTCCTTCAGATCCCCCTTTATCTTCTCAAGCTCAGATTTGAGGCCGTCTACTTGATCTTCCAGTTGTTGCTTAGAGCCCGAAGATGATTGAAGGTCGGACTCAAGAGTAGTAAACTTGCCTCTCCATAATTCGATCTCCTGTTGTTGACTGAGTAACAACCCTTCATAGTGTTCGATCATGTCGTTGAGTTCGCTGTTCGCCTGGCATTTTGTATAAACTCGAAATGATGGACCAGGTGGAAAGTTAACATAAAGGGAGAATGAAGTAAGACTAACCCGAGATGAGTGATGTGCATGAAGCAAATAGCGTTCGCGAATTGCAGGACGCCACTTGTCAAACTCCGGCAGAATTAGACCCGACCGAGTCTTAAAGCATCGAAGACGCTACCTTCTTTCTCCATAGCTGTAAAGGAAGAAGAAGGGAATATTTAATATTTTGAATCTAGATGAAGTGAAAAACCCTTAAGAATGCGGTAAATCGTTACCTGTAAGCGATCTGATTTGGGGGACAAGAGCAGGTTTCGACTTCGGAGAAGCACCTTGAGGTCCAGAACCCTCCTTCTGAGGAGATACGCTCCGAGTAGTCTTTCTCGCCATCATACTCGGGGAGAGAAGACATGCCAACCGGCGCAGGAGGACCCATTGTTCTAGATGGAGGAGACGATCGAGGTGAACGGTCAGTCCGGGCCCTTGATTTCTCCCTATGCGGAGAAGAATCGCTACGAGATGACTTGTCTCTTTTCCTACGAATCAAATCTTTAAGCGGTGCGTTGCTAAAGTCATCTCGGGAAGGTCGAGGGGAGTCACGACGAGGAGATCGGTCTCTCCGAGGAGAACGATCATGCCGACGTTCACGACGAGGTGTTAATCTGTAAGCAGCAACGGATCTGTTCCCCTCGGTGCTGTTGTCATCGACCAGTAAGGTCCTGCTGTAATTTTCTTGTCGATAGCGGTCGCAAGGAACGTCTTGTTTTCGTCACAAGCATCTGCTACGGTTTGGAGAGTTTTCTTTCGCTGGGCAGTAAGGGCCCGAGCGACAATCCTTGAGTTGAAGGAGGGGGCGGAAGACGATGAAGGAGATTGGTGGACTCATCCTGAGTTTTCGATTGGCTTCAATGAACCGATCGAGAGTAAAGGAATTCCAAAGGGTTTCCCCTCTAAGGATTGTCTTGAAGAAGTTGATGAATTCCTCAGTTGGGAGAATTGGAGCAATAAGGCTGCAAAAATGAAAACAACAGATTTGGTTAGTAAAGGAATAGGGGGATTAAGAAAATGTCTGTAACCTATTTTCTACCAGGCTTTGCAGACCACTTCGATGGAAGTACATCGGAAAGACTTCCAATCGAAGCGGGAGTTTTCTTAATCAGAAACCAGGGATGTGCCAGTTCTCATATTTGTTCGGGAGGAGCGAGTGATGTTCCTATTAGCGTTCGGGTACGCCGAGAAAGTACACGCCTTTTTTAGACGAACTTCTCACACTTAGAAGTTCATTCAGTTCGGGAACCCCAATAATGTAGCCAGCTTCCGCCGCAACAGTTAATGATTCCAAGGATGGTTCGGAGGAGGTTGGGGGTTAGCTGAGGCAAAATCAATTTCAAGGGCCGCCAGATACCGAAACTAGGCTTCGGGAAGAGGGAAGGTCAATCCACAGCCCTTGAAGTAAATTTCATAAACACAAAAGTAACCATCACGGTGATCCTCCGGGGACTCCGTAGGATCGGCCATCTTCGATTCCGCCATCACGTCAGGTGGAAGTCGGCAGAAGTTCTTTCAATCGTTGAAGGGATTGAATGGTACAAGTAGATCTGTAGTGAGGTCCGGCGATATCGTTAGGACGAGTGCAATCGGCAAGGCTAGAACGTTTCCCGTCATAAGACGGAGACTCAGGTCTATCAGAATCGGAAGACATCGAAGGAAATGGGAAAACTCAAGTTCCAGAAGAGAAAGTTTGACGAAAGAGATAGAAAGACTTGGCAGGAAAACAAATTTTTACTAGAAGATAAGATGAAAAAGGTTACCTCACGCAAAACTAAGTGGTAATGATGGAACCGCCTCGGTAGTCGTGGGGGAAGTGGAAAGGTTTTCTTCCCCGTTTTAATAGTAAATAATTAAGATACGGTCATGATGGTGACAGATGTCACGCGATCAAATATGGGTAATACCAAAATTAAAGGATTGACAAATCTTGGTGGGAAAACTTAGAAGATCCCACGGGCGCAATCTTGGGCATTAAGACGATTAAGCCTTCCGAATTGGAATAAGCATGTCGAAAGACTTGGTGGGGCTAATTGTTGGTGTCGGATCCCGCACCAGTAGACCGGGACCAACCAAAGATTGCCACGTAATTAGAGTGAAGGCCCACAGAGGATAAGGCCCATTAAGCCCATTGTTTACAGGGTATAATCGAAGTGGGCGTCATCATAAAGAGAGCCCGGAGTGGTCACACCTCGGGATATGACTCGGAATCGAAGTCGGAATACTTTGGGCCAGAAGGCGAAGCCCATGAAGATCGGAATCAATTCAAATTCAACGTTGGGCATTAAAACTCAAAGACCAAAACGGACACATTTAAGAGAGAATAATTGTGTTTAATTGAGAGTTAAATGTCGTTTGTCAATATAAATAAGAGGGCTAAGAGCCATGTAAATATACGCAATTTTTCTAGCAAATACACTATAGTCATTCCTATTGCAATTCATAGCTTTTTATCATATTTTTGTCCTCAAGATAATCATTCCCACTAAAACAAATATTCAAGTGTGCGAATCCGACATCCACAACAACTTGTTTGAATTTTGTGAACAATGATTTCCACCATGGCACCATCCAAGAAATACAGTAGAACCTCTATAAATTAATACTCAATAAATTAATAAACACGATAAATTAAAATTTTGTCGGTCTCGAGTCAGGCCAGTATAAACATTAACCAAATTCGATAAGATATATCATAAATTAATAATCATGTAAATTTGCATATATATATATATTATAATACTTTTAGTGTTGACAAAAAAAATATATAATACTTTTAGTGTTTTTCATAAAATAGCCAAAAGTTTTGTAAGTTTTCAAATTTTGAATATGCAAAACTTTTGTTTTAATAGTCGTATAATTTTTAAAAAATACAACAATAGATGTCACTATTTGTGAATTTTAATTATGTATATCGTTGTATATGTGAATTCTATAATCGTTGTTATTCATTGTCCAAAAAAATTATTTTCTCTTCGAAATATTAAGTGTTTAAATCTAAAACTATAAAATTTATAACATCCATACATTAATTTATTTAGATCACATTGTTTAGCTTGTATATTTTTAAAAAAGTTTTCACAATTGAAACAGAACTTTCTATAAATTAAAATCACTATAAATTAATAAAATATCATGGTCTCAATATTATTAATTTATAGAGGTTTTATTGTATACTTTGTTAGTAACCATTTATATTAAATTTTTTGTTGACGACGGACAAATCTTTGGTCGACAACAAACTGATATAATCACTCTTTGACTACAAATTTTGTATGTTTGATCAACTTTTTTACATTTAAAAATGGGGAGACTCACAAAAATGCCCCTTTTTTAATACCCCTTTTCAAAAATACCCCCTTTGGCTGTCCATTTTTAAAAATACCCCTTTTTATGTACAAAATGACTAAATTACCCTTCTTTTAATAAAAGATATCACAAATATATAAGGAAATATAACAAAATTAGGTCCACAAAATACAAAAAAAATTTGGCGGGAAAAGTGATCCCGCAATTTTTCCCGCCAAAACACTTGTAAAACCTTTAAAATACGTTGTAAAATTTTCCCGTAAAATTTTTTCCCGCCAAAAATTTTTTTTTGCGGGAAAAGTGATTCCGCAATTTTTTTGGCGTTAAAATTTTCCCGCCAAAAATTTACAAGGTATTTTAAAGGTTTTTACAAGGTATTTATAAGGTTTTACAATGTATTTTAAAAGGTTTTACAACGTATTTACAAGGTATTTATAAGATATTATAAGATTTTACAAGCTATTTTATAAGGTTTTTACAAGTTATAAGGTTTTACAAGTTTTTTATAAGGTTTTACAAGTTATAAATACCTTATAAAACCTTAAAGTACCTTGTAAAACCTTTTAAAATACATTGTAAAACCTTACAAAACACTTGTAAATACTCTGTAAAACCTTTAAAATACCTTGTAAATTTTTCCCGCCAAAAATTTTCCCGCCAAAAAAAATTTCGCAAAAAAATTGCGGAATCAGCTTTTCCCGCAAAAAAAATTTTTTGGCGGGAAAATTTTTTGGCGGGAAAAATTTTTACGGGGAAAATTTTACAAGGTTTTTTAAAGGTTTTACAAGTGTTTTGGCGGGAAAATTGCGGGATCACTTTTCCGCCAAAAAATATTTTGTATTTGTAGACCTAATTTTGTTTCAATAAGGGTAAAATGGTCATTAAAAATTAAAAGAGGGCAAACTTAAAAATGGACTCTCAAAAGGGGCATTTTTGAAAAGGGGTATTGAAAAGGGCATTTTTAACAATTCTCTTTAAAAATAGTATGTTTTTGGTTTGTTGGGGGATATGCAAGAAAAAAATAAATTTTCTTATGATAGGGAGATAATAATTAGAATCATCTAGTTTATGTTTCTTGGCCCCAGCTTCACTTTCTCTCGCTTCTTTGCTTATCTCTTCCTGGGCGTCTCCTAAATTCCCTTTCTTTGTTTATTTAAAGATGCATGTTGGATCTCTTCTCTACTTCTACAACTATATGAAATGACACAAATTTATGTAGTATTTTTTTGTATGAATCTATATATATGGATATTGTTGGATATCAAACAAGTTAAACTACAATGATTTAACCCAAGTACGTTGTTCACATCACTCCCTCAACTTTGGCATCTTAAGACACCTATACAACATTTCCACTCCTAGTTTGCAGGGAAGAACAAGACGGTTACATTTTTCCTTTTTTTGTCAACAACTTTTAATTAGAGTTCAAAATAATCATTAATGAGGAATGTTGTTTACATATGTGATATGATGCGGTTTGGTATAGACTTTTCGTGCCAAATTATCCGCTTTAACATTTGTACAGCGAGAGATTAAAGATAAAGAGAAGCTTGTGGAATTCTTCCTTTTCGCTCAAAATTCTACCAAATACACTAAAATAACCATCATTCGGTTGGAAAAGACAACATCTTCACCAGATCTGAACAGTCTATAAAAAAAAGCTACATCTTGGTTATCGACACCAATCATACACTTCACCGCTCAGAGAAGAGCTTCCAATGTATCTAGTGGAGATAGACTTCTACGAAGGTTGGAAGGTCCCATGGTTGACAACTCTCCATTTGATGATGTACAAAACCACCATGTTCTTGAAAACTTATCACAACGATATCCGAAATAAGTAGTATCATGTGAAATATCACATCGAGTTCGAGTTTCCAATCCAATGAACCATGGTTTCCTAAACAACAAGACGGTCACATCTTTCACAAGAAATCAACCCTCAACCAAACATTTATTTTCTCTGTCTCGTTAGATGCTTGTGATGTGAGAGAATTCTCGGAGCCGTAGTTGTTGAAAAAATTTGTTCTTAAGATATTATTTTTTTGGTATGAAATTTGGA